>CM055906.1:2432204-2790204 GCA_029582155.1 Panopea generosa
GTAAAATATCACTTTTTTATCTATGTTATTTCCTTAAATCAATAAATACAAACTAAAAGGTCTTATATCACCTAATCACCTATGAGTGAACGAGTGACATTTGTTTTATTTATACTATTTTAACAACTTCCTCTATGGCATGCTAAATAATAGAATACAAGTACTGTCTTTGATTGAAACCAAAACAATATTTTACGACACCTCTCTGCACACGACAAAATTAATTAATATTCGAACTTAAAAACGACTTGGATGTAATTGATTGATGCAATTATCCAATGACTAGAACAGTCCTAACGTTCAATGTGTCTGCTTGTGCCATATTTCACTTCTTCTGTATATATGGTAAATGTTCATGATGTATTGATGTAGTGGATATATCCTTTTCTAATGTTGTTGTTGTTGTTGTTGTTGTTGTTGTTGTTGTTGTTGTTGTTGTTGTTGTTGTTGTTGTTGTTGTTGTTGTTGTTGTTGTTGTTGTTGTTGTTGTTGTTTTTAAATTTATGATTATATATCAGTTTAAGAGCCCTTTTGGTACAAAATACAAAAAAATATATATATACTTTAATACGTAATAAAATATCTGAATAAAAAAGTTGTTTTGGTAGATTCAATGACGAAAGTTGGTTTATTTAGTATTGAGCTCGATTATCAACGAAAAGGTGGGTTACTGAACTTGCTCACATCCCAGTTATTACTAGTCGTACATTAAGAAACTTCATATGCAAGATTATACAATATGCATATAGCTCCTTATTCATGGTCAACGACATAGTAAATAGGTTGTACATATGTATGGATATCTGATATATCTGAACGTATTTCCTTATTCATGGTCAACGACATAGTAGATAGGTTGTACATATGTATGGATATCAGATATATCTGTGTGTAGTTCCCTATTCATGGTCAACGACATAGTAGATAGGTTGTACTTATGTATGGATATCAGATATATCTGTATGTAGTTCCTTATTCATTGTCGACGACATAGTAGGTAGGTTGTACATATGTATGGATATCAGATATATATGTATGTAGTTCCTTATTCATGTACGACGACATAGTAGATAGGTTGTACATATGTATGGATATAAGATATATCTGTATGTAGTTCCTTATTCATGGTCGACGACATAGTATACAGGTTGTACATATGTATGGAAATAAGATATATATGTATGTAGTTCCTTATTCATGATCGACGACATAGTATATAGGTTGTACATATGTATGGATATAAAATATATCTGTCTGTGGTTCCTTATTCATGGTCGACGACATAGTAGATAGGTTGTACATATGTATGGATATAAAATATATCTGTATGTAGTTCCTTATTCATGGTCGACGACATAGTATATAGGTTGTACATATGTATGGATATAAGACATGTCTGTATGTAGTTCCTTATTCATGGTCAACGACATAGTAGGTAGGTTGTACATATGTATGGATATCAGATATATCTGTATGTAGTTCCTTATTCATGGTCGACGACATAGTATATAGGTTGTACATATGAATGGATATCAGATATATCTGTATGTAGTTCCTTATTCATGTACGACGACATAGTAGATAGGTTGTACTTATGTATGGATATCAGATATATCTGTATGTAGTTCCTTATTCATGGTCGACGACATAGTTTATAGGTTGTACATATATATGGATATCAGACATATTTGTATGTAGTTCCTTATTCATGGTCGACGACATAGTATATAGGTTGTACATATGTATGGATATAAGACATATCTGTATGTAGTTCCTTATTCATGGTCGACGACATAGTATATAGGTTGTACATATGTATGGATATAAGACATATCTGTATGTAGTTCCTTATTCATGGTCGACGACATAGTATATAGGTTGTACATATGTATGGATATAAGACATGTCTGTATGTAGTTCCTTATTCATGGTCGACGACATAGTTTATAGGTTGTACATATGTATGGATATAAGACATATCTGTATGTAGTTCCTTATTCATGGTCGACGACATAGTATATAGGTTGTACATATGTATGGATATAAGACATGTCTGTATGTAGTTCCTTATTCATGGTCAACGACATAGTAGGTAGGTTGTACATATGTATGGATATCAGATATATCTGTATGTAGTTCCTTATTCATGGTCGACGACATAGTTTATAGGTTGTACATATATATGGATATCAGACATATTTGTATGTAGTTCCTTATTCATGGTCGACGACATAGTTTATAGGTTGTACATATGTATGGATATAAGACATATTTGTATGTAGTTCCTTATTCATGGTCGACGACATAGTATATAGGTTGTACATATGTATGGATATAAGACATGTCTGTATGTAGTTCCTTATTCATGGTCAACGACATAGTAGGTAGGTTGTACATATGTATGGATATCAGATATATCTGTATGTAGTTCCTTATTCATGGTCGACGACATAGTATATAGGTTGTACATATGAATGGATAATAGATATATCTGTATGTAGTTCCTTATTCATGTACGACGACATAGTAGATAGGTTGTACTTATGTATGGATATCAGATATATCTGTATGTAGTTCCTTATTCATGGTCGACGACATAGTTTATAGGTTGTACATATATATGGATATCAGACATATTTGTATGTAGTTCCTTATTCATGGTCGACGACATAGTTTATAGGTTGTACATATATATGGATATAAGACATATCTGTATGTAGTTCCTTATTCATGGTCAACGATATTGTAAATAGGTTGTACATATGTATGGATATCAAACATATGTGTATGTAGTTCCTTATTCGTAGTCAACGACATAGTAGATAGGATGTACATATGTATTGATATCAAACATATCTGTATGTAGTTCTTAATTCATGGTCATCGATATTGTAGATAGGTTGTACATATGTATTGATATCAGACACATCTGTATGCAGTTACTTATTTTTTGTAACGACATTATAGATAGGTTGTACCTATGAATGGATATCAGATATATCTGTATGTAGTTTTAATTCATGGTCAACGACATAGTAGATAGGTTGTACATATGTATGGATATCAGACATATCTATATGCAGTTACTGATTTTTGGTCAACGACATTATAGATAGGTTGTACATATGAATTGATATCAGATATATCTGTATGTAGTTTTAATTCATGGTCAACGACATAGTAGATAGGTTGTACATATGTATGGATATCGGACATATGTGTATGTAGCTCTTAATTCATGGTCAACGACATTAAAGATAGGTTGTACATATGTATTGATATCAGACATATCTGTATGCAGTTACTTATTTATGGTCAACGACATTGTAGATAGGTTGTACATATGCATGGATATCAAACATATGTATATGTAGTTACTTATTTATGGTCAACGACATTATAGATAGGTTGTACATATGCATGGATATCAAATATATGTGTATGTAGTTACTTATTTATGGTCAACGACATTATAGATAGGTTGTACATATGCATGGATATCAAACATATGTGTATATAGTTACTTATTTATTGTCAACGACATTATAGATAGGTTGTACATATGAATGGATATCAAACATATGTGTATGTAGTTACTTATTTATGGTCAACGACATTATAGATAAGTTGTACATATGAATGGATATCAAACATATGTGTATGTAGTTACTTATTTATGGTCAACGACATTATAGATAAGTTGTGCATATGCATGGATATCAAACATATTTGTATGTAGTTACTTATTTATGGTCAACGATATTATAGATAGGTTGTATATATGCATGGATATCATACATATGTGTATGTAGTTACTTATTTATGGTCACCGACATTAAAGATAGGTTGTACATATGCATGGATATCAAACATATGTGTATGTAGTTACTTATTTATGGTCAACGACATTATAGATAGGTTGTACATATTATTGGATATCAAACATATGTGTATGCAGATACTTATTTATGGTCAACGACATTATAGATAGGTTGTACATATGAATGGATATCAAACCTATGTGTATGCAGTACCTTATTTATGGTCAACGACATTATAGATAGGTTGTACATATGCATGGATATCAAACATATGTATATGTAGTTACTTATTTATGGTCAACGACATTATAGATAGGTTGTACATATGCATGGATATCAAACATATGTGTATGTAGTTACTTATTTATGGTCAACGACATTATAGATAGGAGATAGGTTGTACATATGCATGGATATCAAACATATGTGTATATGTTTCCTTATTCATGGTCAACGACATTATAGATAGGTTGTACATATGAATGGAAATCAGATATATCTGTATGAAGTTCCTTATGCATGGTCAACGGCATTATAGATAGGTTGTACATATGAATCGATATCGGACATATGTGTATATAGCTTTTTAATCACGGTGAACGACATAATAGATAGGTTGTACATATTTACCGATATCAAACATATGCGTATATTGTTTTTTAATCACTGTCAACGACATAATAGATAGGTTGTACATATGTATGCGTAATTGACATATTTGTATGTAGTCCTTATTCTTGGCCTTCGACATTATATATAGGCTGTAGATATGTATAGATATCACATATATGTGTATGTAGTCCTTATTCATTTTCAAAGGCATTATAGATAGGTTGTACATATGTATGGATATCAGACATATCTGTATGTAGTTTCTTTTTCATGGTCAACGACATAGTAGATAGGTTGTACATATGTATGGCTATCAGACATATATATATGTAGTTCTTTATTCATTGTCAACGACCTTTAAATTGGTTGTACATTTGTATGGATATCAGACATATGTGTATGTAGTTACTTATTCATGGTCAACGACATTTAAAATTGGTTGTACATTTGTATTGATATTGGACCTATGTGTATGTAACTCCTTTTTCATGGTCAACGACATTATAGTTAGATTGTACAAATGTATTAATATCAAACATATGTGTATGTAGTTCCTTATTCATGGTGATCGACATTGACATTGTAGATAGAATGTACATATGTATGGATATCGGACATATCTTGTTTTGCTAATTTCGATAATTGTTTTTGTTTTAGGTAGAATATATACTTTTATACTTAGAAAATTCTGTTAAAGTTTTAGCAAGCTCATATCTCAGCAATTAATAGCCTTCTATCAATGAAACTACACACGTGTCTTCTTCATAACGATTACAGGGATTAAATGTAATAACTATGTTTGTCTTTTAGACAGCATTTGAGATCCTTTAATACTTAATTTGGTAAACCTAGTTTAGCAAGCTCATACTTATTGTTTTACTTAGATTGTAAGTTATGTTATTACAACTTACAAATCACGCTCTAAGTTTTCCTGGATGAAACCAGTAAAAAAAGAATATGTGGGAAATATGTCTTACCCAAGAACATCACACATACCAGTAGCAGAGGATCGAAGCCACGATCCTCCGATCATGGGTTCGGTACTCTACAAATGGACCATGCGCTCCACAACCTCATACTTCAGTAACAAAAGTCATTAAATTAATATAACTTCAGTTATGTCTGTGGATACAGTGGGTCAAGTGGGATAACTGGGTTTTAAATTAAGCAGAAGTATGGTCCCTTTTATACTAATTAAGATGGGATGGTTAACGTATTATGCCAAGATTTATCCCAGTGACTGCTAGTCTTGCATTAACGAACAATCACAACTCTCTCCACTGCCGGTATGAGCAAGTGAGATGACTCTGTTATAGGCCATATTAGTGTTCCTGTGATACATGTACCAACGAAATTCTGCTATAGTATTATAGAATGATCTTATCTTAGAAAATACTATCGGGATTTTATTAAAATTCAATAGGTGTGTTTCTAATCAAAGATGAAGCTCATTTACCACTTGTGTTATAACCATTATTTGTATTATATTAGATTTATGTCACTTCTTAAACTTAAAACATTGGGTTAACTTGTAGAACATTCGTATCCCAGTGACCGATTGTAATACACTGCATTGTGTGTTTTAGACAGACTTCATATTATAGTCGAACACGCTATGTCACGCTATGTAAACGATTTGTCACCTAGTACAGTGTTGTATATATGTCCAATACACGTTTTGTCAGCTATAATATTGTTGTAGATGTGTCCGTTAAACGTTTTGTCACTTATTGTATTGTTGTAGATGTGTCCGTTAAACTTATTGTCACCTATTATATTGTTGTAGATGTGTCCGTTAAACGTTTGGTCACATATATTTGTCCGGTAAACGCTTTGTCTCCTACTTTATTGTTGTAGATGTGTCCAATAAACGTTTTGTCACCTACTATATTCTTGTAGATGTGTCCGTTAAACGTTGTGTTTCCTATTACATTTTTGTAGATATGTCCGTTAAACGTTTTCTCACCTATAATATTGTTGTAGATGTGTCTGTTAAACGTGTTGTCTCCTATAATATTGTTGCAGATGTGTCCGTTAAACGTTTTGTCACCTATTATATTGTTGTAGATGTGACCGTTAAACGTTTTGTCTTCTATTATATTGTTGTAGATGCGTCCGTTAAACGTTTTGTCATCTAGTATAATGTTGTATATGTCCATTAAACGTTTTCTCACCTATTATATTCTTTTAGATGTGTCTGTTATACGTTGTGTTTCCTATTATATTGTTGTTTATGTGTCCGTTTAACGTTTTTGTCACCTATAATATTTTTGTAGATGTGTCCGTTAATCGTGTTGTCTCAAATTATATTGTTGTATAGTTGTCCGTTTAACGTTTTGTCTCCTATTATATTGTTGTATAGTTGTCCGTTTAACGTTTTGTCTCCTATTATAATGTTGTATATGTGTCCGTTAAACGTTTTGTCTCCTATTATATTTTTTTAAGGATGTGTCCGTTAAACTTTTTGTCTATTATTCTTTTTGTCTCTTATTAAAGTGTTGTATATTTGTCCGTTAACGTGTTGTTTCATATTATAGAGTTGTATATTTGTCCGTTATACGTTTTGTCTCCTTATCATATTGTTGTAGATGTGTCCATTTAACGTGTTGTCACCTATTATATTGTTGTAGATGTATCAGTTTAACGTGTTGTCACCTATTATATTGTTGAAGATGTGTCCGTTAAACGTGTTGCCTCCTATTATATTGTTATAGATGTGTCCGTTTAACGTGTTGTCACCTATTATATTGTTGAAGATGTGTCCTTTAAACATTTAGTCTCCTATTATATTGTTGTAGATGTGTCCGTTAAACGTGTTGTCACCTATTATATTGTTGTAGATATGTCCGTTTTACGTTTTGTCACTTACTATATTGTTGAAGATGTGTCCTGTGAACGTTTTGTCTCCTATTATATATGTTTTTAGATATGTCCGTTAAACATTTTGTCACCTAATATATTGTTGTAGATGTAACGTTTTGTCATCTAGTATAATGTTGTAGATGTGTCAGTTAAACGTTTTGTCACCTATTATATTGTTGTAGATGTGTCCGTTAAACGTTTTGTCACCTATTATGTGTTGTAAATGTGCCCGTTAAACGTGTTGTATTCTATTATATTGTTGTAGATATGTCCGTTAAACGTTTTTTCACCTATTATAGTGTTGTAGATGTGTCCGTTGAATGTTTTATCACCTATTATATTGTTATAGATGTGTCTGTTAAATGTTTTCTCACCTATTATATTGTTGATGTCAAACATTTTGTCTCCTATCATATTGTTGTATATTTATCTGTTAAACGCTTTGTTCTTGTTGAACATATGTTTTTAGTACAAGCATCCATTCTTAACTTATTTAGTTTAGTTTAAATTTCTGAAAAAAAAAGACTTATTGAAAACAATAAACACAAAAAGTTTACTGTGGATAAGGTCGATGGAACTCAAGGGTTGAAATGATGACAAAGATACCGGGACTGTGTCAATTGCCTAATAACTGGCATAATGAGTAATTCAATAAAATATTTTATACTTAACAGTTAAATTAATTTTAATTTTTGATGGCACTTGTCTACAGTTACACCACTTATCCGTTTGGATCGTTTTAAAATAACGAACAACTGTCCTTAACACAAGTTGCTAATTCAGCCTCATTCAAACAGCCCCTCTTAAATCGACTGCAACATAACAAAATCCATATCAAATCATATGAACAGGCAAAAAGCAAGGGTATTTATTCGGGCCATTATATGGACATATATAGCTAATAAAAGCGAGTTGCATTACAAATATTGAACAATAAAAAAGCAATGATCGTCAAAATCGTTTACAATTCTGTCAAAAAACTACAGACATTACGCCCGGGATACCTTAAATGTTCAAGATCTGATTAACCTAGGAACAAACATAACTAAAGAATGATACACTTGCCAAACATATAACAAATAATTGCGATATATTCTCGAAGACAATATCACCTAACTATCTTTCAAAGGATACATAAAATCCTATTCAAACTTCATTGTACATTTTTCTTCGTGTGAGCGGTCTTTGGTAATTAATCTTTCTTCAAAATATGCTTATTTTCTTACGAATATTTTATTCAGTATAAAACATAAATACAATGTTTATAATCTACACACATTGAATTTAAATATAGGTGAATATATATAAACATACCAATCATTATGGAATGTAACTACATCGAACAACGACCATAGCTATCCTGTCCGAGATGGATATATTTGATAGGAAACAAACAATTACAGTCCTGATAGTATCCCGCTGCTTAATCAAAAAGTCCAATTAGTATACTGAACATCGAAAGTGGAGTGTATCGCAAATATGTTTGATGATCTTGTACCGAAGTGTCCATGAACTACTCATCCTGACAGTTTGTCCGATGATCTGTGTGTTAGTTGATTGAATATGTATTGATTGGTGATGTTTAACTACGATAATAAGCCAAATATACACGTATGTATACAAACAATTATGTTTTAAGTCTAATGATAACGATAATCAACGTCATTAGCTTTTAAAAATCAAAAGGAATAATTTAACTTTATATACGTATGTCTAAAATTAAGATATTTTATATTGACTATCTTTGGAAGATAGCCTTATCTAGAATATTGGCTAAGCGTCCATTTCCCCGAGTATTGATTGCTTTTTGTGAATAATTTGGTTGTGGAATTGCGTTTTATTTATAACACTAAATATTTATGTAGCTGTTATTTCGTAGTAAAAGCATGATTCAGTTTAAGTGTTTTTATACAGCATTTGTATGATTAAGAAATACGACGTATAAAATCAAAACTGAATTAAGTTCAAACGAAAATTTCAGGGACAATGGGGGAGAGTGAGGTTGGAACGGTCAGGTTTCAGCTCCCGATTGCGTATTTTGTAAGTGACCGTTATCTTCCCTGTTTGTTTGTGAGTGTTTGTATATTGATTCTGTCCATGCTGATTTGCTGTCTGCGTCCTTTGAACGCTACGTAATGATTAAACACGCAAGAACACGCTCAGGTTCAGATAGTTGCAATAGTAACACGCGCATGTTCAAATAGTGACACTAGTGAGTCACGTGCATATATTTCCAAAAGTGACGTTCCTCATGCATTGATTTCTTAGGTGAACGCGCACTCGTGAACGGCCACATTTAAGCTTCTAGTATATTTTGCACAAAGATAAAAACAATGTTTCCGAGATGTTTTATGTATATGAATGAAAATATGTATTTTTGAAGAAATTCTATTTCTTGCCGAAGGCTGTCCACATGTTCGTGTGAATTTCTAGCTGTGATGTTTCAATAGCATGCATGTCTAGGAATCCGATTTCTGTGTACACGATGTCATTTCTACCCGGAATATGTATATATGTGCTGATTCCAGATTAAACAACTTTATATTACAAATATAACTTCAAATGTAAGACACTAAACCATTACATTACAAGCACTTATACGTTTGATATTGATTGTTTGCGGCAGATTGATGTTATTTTCTATATCACTTTTTTAAAGCAGCTGTGATTTTCTTGCTGCTCGTGTAGGTGTTTCTGAAGAATATCTTAAACCTTAACTCATTGTATCTTTATTATAATTGCATTGCATTTTCAAATTGCCAATTCGTGGAAACAAATTCTTTGCAAACATCATGATTAAAGACTTCCAAAGGCTTCTATCATTTCTATTAGGTGAAACCCGCAATTAATTGCTATAACATGAACATTTTCAAAGATATCAATTTCTAATGATGTTTTGTTATGAGATTATAACTCCCGAAGTTTCAGACATTGATTGTTTATAATTAGGCCGAATTACAAAATAAACCCTTGCTGAAAAAACAACACCCCAATCATTAAAGCTCTTAGGAAACATTATTTTAGCAAGATCAGTTTTATCAAAAAAAAGATTACTTTTAATGGTTTAAAAGAAACATTGTGGTTTTTTTGTAAAGCAACAAAATGTAAAGCTGATAACCTGTAATATTACCGTGTTTTCTTCACTAATTACACAATTATGTAGCTGTACATTCTATAATGCATGTGTACGGACTCTTTGAAGATTTTCGTAATACTTTATTTATATAAGAATTATATTGACACTAACATATCCTGGATGTATTGATTATCAATAGGAAGCCACCTTTATCAAAGTGGATACTCGAACCGCAAGGCGAGAAGATGGTCCATATATATAACACTTTCACTTGAAAAATTGTTTGATGTATAACTTTGAAGATTCAAAATAGATTACAAGTATTAATTAAGAGTGGTGGACCTGCTTGACACCAACGACGACAAACGTGTGAACACATGGTTTGAAATAGCCCTGATAATAATGTTACGCGAGAATGTGGTATAGTGGATAGTACGTTTGCCGCTTACGCCTTAAGTTGCGTGTTTGCTCCCCAACTACACCTGGTGGCTTCTTATAAAACCAACCAGAACTAGGTCTCACTACAATTAAGTTGATTTTTGTTCTTTGTCTTATATACAATAAGATCTTGGATTTCCATGGTAAAGATAGAATTCCAGATTGTATTTTTTTTCATAGCAGGAATGTATGTCAACATAAAAATGCACAATAACTGGTAGGCTGACCAGCTTGTTTTTTTTAAGAGAAATTTGGAAAAAAAGAAGTCCTCAAATACTCATAAATACATGCATATGTTGAAATCCTAATAAATTCACTTTTTAACACAGTGGTGATGTCTTATTGCAGTATATGCTATGCCAACTTTTGCTCTCGTCATCTGCAGCAAGAAATCACAACCACTATGAACCCTTTATAAAATATTTCAAAACCAAATTACATTTTCAAGCGTAAGAATCATATTACCTTGGGGAAAAAAGGGCGTAACTGTGCATTGAGTCGTATTAGTTGTATACAGAAACTAGAGAGCGATTAAAAATTTGACCTAACTGTGCAATGCACATAATAGAATAAATGAAAATAGATATCAAGTTATTTAAGACATTTAGAAAAGCGAAAACCTGAGCTTACTTGCAATCCAGCTAATATAAATTAGTAAAAATCGAAATTAAGAAAAACGAAAGATGCATACTTATCATATATATCGGTGTTATTAAATCCTTTCAGATTTACAAGGAACCATTAAATAACCGGAAGCTGTAACACATATCTAACCAAATAAAATGTGTTGCTTGATAACAAACATTGGAAAATAAAATCAAATATATTAGTATACCAATAGTATAAATATTTTGTGATTTAAAAGAACATCGTCAAGTTCATCTGAAAGAATGTAAACTGATTGTAAAACTGTTACTATACGTTACAATAGATTTTCTCTCAAAACTGAGAATTGTCTTTAACAAGACACTGGAATTCTACAGAACGTTTCAAAATTGTATTTTGGATTATTATTATGGTCTCCTTTTTGGGATGTGGAATTCACATAATCGCGTTTCTATTATCAAAAACAATTTAGCATGGGCAGGCTTATGCAGTATAATTAGGTTTACAATAAAATTAAATATAACACCCATTGAAACAAATGGGGATAACAAAACATTTTAAATAGATTTCAGATCAAATGTGGCACCAATTTCATTTGAGGGTAATTGCCTTAAAATTAAGCTGTCCAGAACTACCGTTCTCCACAAGTTACTGACAAAAATTCTCGATTGTTGGACTGAGCTATGGTCGAGTCGAGTTGACTACCGTTCTCCACAGGTTACCGACAAACTTTCTCGATTGTTGGACTGAGCTATGGTCGAGTCGAGTAGAACTACCGTTCTCCACAGGTTACCGACAAACTTTCTCGATTGTTGGACTGAGCTATGGTCGAGTCGAGTAGAACTACCGTTCTCCACAGGTTACCGACAAACTTTCTCGATTGTTGGACTGAGCTTCGGTCGAGTCATGTAGAACTACCATACTCCACAAGTTACTGACAGACTTTCTCTATTGTTGGACTGAGCTTCGGTCGAGTCGAGTAGAACTACCATACTCCACAAGTTACTGACAGACTTGCTCTATTGTTGGACTGAGCTATGGTCGAGTCGAGTAGAACTACCATACTCCACAAGTTACTGACAGACTTTCTCTATTTTCTGACTGAGCTATGGTCGAGTCGAGTAGAACTACCGTTGTCCACAAGTTACTGACAAACTTTCTTGATTGTTGGACTGAGCTATGGTCGAGTCGAGTAGAACTACCGTTCTTCCACAAGTTACTGACAAACTTTCTCGATTGTTGGACTGAGCTTTGGAAGAGTCGAGTAGAACTATCAGTCTTCCACAAGTTACTGACAAACTTTCTCGATTGTTGGACTGAGCTTTGGACGAGTCGAGTAGAACTATCATTCTTCAACAAGTTACTGACAAACTTTCTCGATTGTTGGACTGAGCTTTGGTCGAGTAGAATCTTTTTACACTTTATTAAAAACACTCCTTTATATTTATTACCAATTCTACTGAAGCGTCAGCAAACATCGGCACTTTACGTCAATGATCGTGTCCATCAATTAAAACTGATATTCTGTGCGGTTTTATGACCCCACCGCAGAGATTATAGGGTTATTGATAACATTGTTATTCACGAAGTTATAAATCATTTTTAAAAAATAAACTGCTTAAAACTGATGAAATATCATTTAGATAATTATTATTGGATCTATACTTGTCATGTATTTAATGAATTTATATTTATCAGGAATTTAAAAAGTGGTTATTGTGTTGTTGTTGTTGTTGTTTTTGTTGTTGTTGTTGCTGTTGCTGTTGCTGCTGCTGCTGCTGATGCTGCTGCTGCTGCTGCTGTAGCTGTTGCTGTTGCTGTTGCTGTTGCTGTTGCTGTTGCTGTTGTTGTTGTTGTTGTTGTTGTTGTTGTTGTTGTTGTTGTTGTTGTTGTTAAAGAATTAAAGCAATAATACTATGCAGTATTAAGGAGTCCTTGTAAGTATATAGCAACGTGTTTATACTGGAGCAGTTTTATTGTCATTAGCTTTCCCTTTCTGTAAAGGCTTTGAATTATGTTTTTTATATAATAAGATGTGTGCAATTATGAACTCTGAAATTCTTACGTTTATATGTTGACATCAAGGATTTACATAGAAGGTTTTATATATAATTCCTTGAATGATATTCCTATCAGTATTATGTCTAAATAAAGAGTATATTAACTTCATATACCAACCATTGTTAACCCACTATTTACAAGGTATAACAAAGAGATAGAAATCCTTGTATGTAAAGACTGCGTATGGACGAGTAACATACTTTGTATTAACAAAATAAACACATTTAATAACGAATTTTATTTCTGCACAAGTTAATTACATATTGTCTTCATTTGTGAGTATAATTTTTTTTAAGAATTCCAATTAGGTGTTTTTTACTACTTATCTCAGTATTTTACGTACGTTTTGAGCTGGAAGTTTGAATTTAACTTCATAGTAGTTATATTTATCCAAAAATATTAAGATTATAACATTAACGTTCATAAAGAGAAAAAAATCCAGAAATTACTGTGTTGTGTTAACTGATAAAACGAAACCTCTAAGATAAATTTCACCAACATTGGTATTGCCAGCTTAACAATTCATCAAAAGGACTTAATTACAGATTAAATCCGACATCAAACCAGAACCGTATTTGTCAATTTTACCAGTTAATCTGCGACTGGAACTGTTCCATTTCCGTACCATTATCCATAGATTACCAGCGGAACTGGGCAGATTTCAACAGTCATATTTACCGTATCACGAACGCAAATGCCGACACTGCCTTTTAAACGATATCGGTGATGAGCTACACTATGTCCTAAAATGTCATTTTTCTTACTGTGACAATGAGATATATTCCCCTATACTATTACCTTCGGCCAAATATCATAAAATGTCTTGAACTGATGTCCTCAAACTCGTCCAAAATACTGAGACATGTTAGTACTTTTGCTCGCCACATTAACAATTATTTTCGGTCAATTAACTAAACACAACAGACTTACCTTTAATTTAAGCTATGTTTATATCCAAAACAGTTATATTCCCTCAAGTAATTCACTATAAACCGAATCAGTTATTTTGAAACTACGTCATTCTATTTTTAAATAGAACCTACCATATTAGGGGTGTTTATGGTATGATAGCATATTTATCTGTTACATAAACTACAACATAAACTAGATATCAATATTAAGTGTGCTGTACTACTACCTGTTCCGATAGCGTAGTTGAAACGGTTTTAACTGACAACCCAAATGTCGCGAGTTCGAGCCGTATCTATGTTTAATTTTTATAAGCATTTCTATTTGCCATAATAGTATCAGAGTGCCTTGATATATAATATTAACTGTGTTATAATATTGTCCATTTAAACAACTGCATAATAAATAAAATGCAACGATTTTTTTGTTAAAAATCAACGCTCGCGGAGGAAATTTACTTACAATGTTTTATTCATATGCACACGTACATATTACGTCAGCTGTAGTCCGCAACAGCAAGTCGGCACCGGCATATGGAGTCAGACCTGTCAATTTTTCGCCTATATATTTCAACTGAAATTCTATAATTTTGGTGTTCTGTCACAAATTTACACACATAGCACAAGTTAATCCATGCAGGAGACCTATTTAGCAGTATTTCTGTGTCTCTGTAATGCCACCATGATAATCTCGTTTTTTCTCTATATCCTTTCGTCCCATCACTATATCCAAAATATCAGGAAAATGCTGGTGCCCGAGTTTCAGTCAAGTTGTCTCTATCGTCATACACTCTGACAAAATAGTCCCTGAAAAATACAAAAATATCCTGTATCTTAGTACATAAAGACTTACACTTTCACATGGGATGAATAATATTGGAGGAATTACAGCCAATGTAAACATAAACACAAATGAAATGCACAGTTTATATTTTAAATAGACCTATTTCTGCACACAATGACCTTTTGAACAAGAGGTCACCGGTCTTCCTCCATATGTGGCTCCTCGAAAGCCACGATCAGACAGAATTGTTTTAGATGACTTTGACTTGGTGTGGTGAGACACAACAATTACTTTTGTACTGTTCTACATATAGAGACATGTGCTTCTTGAACATTATCAATGGTTCTAAAAGTGCATTGTTCCCATAGATAGTCCTCTGTTGGGTTAATTATATAAAAAATAAGGTTGACCAGTTTGCTTTTACACAATTTCGATGGTTTTACAGTTCCCAATGTCATCCAAACTTGGCAGAAATAATGAAAATGTTCCAATGTTCCCATATGCATATGTATTTTAACACAAATATGCCAAACCGCTTTACACAACTCTTATTTCTTTTGCGTAAAAACCTTGTTACTGTCATGTAAGGGGGTAATTCTTAAGTGAGACCTGTATACAGGCAATGTATATAGAGAAGAGATATAGAGAACACTTACAAAATAAAAAAAAATTGAAACAATACACTAGGATACTTTTATGGAAAATAAATTCAACATAAACAAGGCTCGAACTCGCGACATTTGGATTGACCGTTCAAACCGTTAGCACTTCGCTTTCATAACAGATAGTAGTACACAACACTTAGTATTGATATCTAGTTTATTGTATAGCTTATGTTACATATAAATATGCTATCGTACTACAAACATCCCTAATACGGAAGGTTCCATCTTAATATAGAATGACGTAGTTTCAAAATAGCTGATTCAGTTTATAGTCTTTATGCACAGCCATGTGTTTACTATCAAATCTCAGTCAATGACATTCCAATGCGACTATACAATTTCCATCAATGAAAGCACGTTAAGCACGTGCAAATGAATAAACTCGCTGAACGTTGAGTAGACAGACAGTGAATTTAAACACGACCATCTTTAAAGTTATGAATGAAACTTTGATCGGCAAATCGTGATTTTAATGCACAAGCCTTATTTGCGCTGCATATCACAATTATGTTTATTTTTATTCAATCTTTTTATTCATCTTTTTTCTCTCAATACAAATTATAGTTATTTTGTTTTGTTTTGTTAATAAGGTAATGTGTTAAAAAAAGTCATTGAAAGAATGTTCGGATATCCGTATTTCCCCAATTTCATTATCTCGTCCCCTAAACATTTTATTAAAGGCACAATCGCTACATTTACTTCTATGTAGAACAGAGCGGAATTTGAATGTGAATATGCACACCTTTATTCATTTTCAAATATGTTGTTACTTAAATCAACAGTGCCAATTATATGTAAATAGTATAACATAGCACGGAAAAGATAATATAAACTTTTATAAACGTATATCTAAATTTACCTGTGACTATAGACACAAGTAAAACACCATAATTAATTTTTTGATTAAATGTTATTTTAGTATGTAAATGTTGACTGATGTGAAATTTACATATATTTCATTTATTTTTGTCCCCTGGATAAATACCCACATATAGGTTAAATAAAATGAATCATGTTGTTACCTTTGTATAACCTGATATTAATAAAAGTAAATGTTGTTGTTGTTGTAATATTTGTGCATTTTATTGATATCAATATTCGTATCTGAATTTCAAACAAATATAATTTAATTCAATTATTAACGCGTCTGTTGTTAACTTTCTCTATCTGCAATTTCAGGAAAGTGTCTCTATACACTTAGTTAGCCAAGGGAGAACATATCATTTAATGAACTTCATGAAGATGTATAACTGTTGTTCCCTTTTGACAAAAAGAGTAATAAACAACATCTGATATGAATTTCTCATTAATATAACATAATGATTAGGCTTCAAATTGTTCAATAATATTTATAAATAATGTCATTTCAGACAAACTGGCTCTTAGCAACGTTTTTTATCAGGAAATTAAACACCGAACAGGAAACGTATTTTTCACAGGATACAGCCAACACGACGATACCAATATAAACAATGCATATAACAAGAGCTGTCGGGGGTACAGCACGCTCGACTACTGGATGCTGTTTTAAAACAACAGCTTGTTCAGGAAATAAGTACCAAATGAGAGATAATTAAAACTCAGGGGTCATAAAATAAAGCTATAATTATTGCTTGTCTGTTAAAAATAAATTAGCAAAATAATTCACCAACACTATATATTTTCATTATCAACAGTTATGGGATTTTTTAAAACAACAAAGTGAATGGATGGTTCATATTGCCTTAAATTATTTAATTCAGCATTTGTCATTTTTTACATTTGTCTTAAAAACTTTAAAATTGCTTTATAAATTCATTTACCATTGCTGATAAATAAACCCAATAGGTGTGCCAATACCTAACTTAAAGCACATCATGTACGTATAATAACCCTAAATACTTCAATTGCACGACTAGACTAATATAAGTTGGTCAAGCAATACTAATATACAAGTAAACATTACCTGAAATAATTCCAGCAAGATATTCAAATTATATGGTAATATACCAGTTCTTGTTAATGGATCTATAGTCTTGCACCAACACATACAGTTTATCAATGTTGAATATCCTTCTGCATTCTTTGTTGTTCAGTTTTATACAAATATATATAAAATAAAGGCCACTAACTTCACATCAGAGGGCAATATTTCGGTACCAGTTCATGAAAATGGATCTATAGTTGCAATAATCTTATACCAGCCAGCATGCACAGTTTATGACAGCTCATGCAAATGAAGAAAAAAAAATACAGAAAATTAAACATTCATGTAAATGAAAAAAAATATATTTTTAAAAAATAGTAATAATAATAAAACCTTTAAACGCTAACCTGCTAAAAAAACGAAATGTGAATGTCCGAAAATGCCATAGTTCTGTACAAATGCAACACAGAGTGTCACCTCCGTTCGTTCCGTTCATGATGCTGAACACACATATGAAGTTTCATTCCAATGAGTGGTTGCATAGATATCTTACCTGATTAAAAACTTTAAACTGGAAAATTATATTAAAGAAGGGCCGTAACTGAGCCAAAATGCAAGCCAGAGTTATGGTTCTTGTTTCTGTGTATTCCACTGATGATGCTGAACACACATGTGAAGTTTCATTCATATCCAATGAGCGGTTACATAGATATCTTACCTAATAAAAATTAAGTCAGGTTTGGTTGTATATAATTACCATATCCGCTTTACTCATTACTTTTCTGAAAAATTCAAGAATACTCATCAACTCTGATTTTGATGAGTAACTACTGATCGGCTTAAAACATTGTTTGGGGCTGTGAGTGATGTATTTACTTTCACTTATTTATGTTTTTACAGTCACCATAACTAATAGCTTCATATTCCATTGGAAAGTAACCATAAAACTGTATTGTATATGCCGATGATAAAATGTTTCAAAATGGTCGCCGTCAAAACTGGCATTTTTCAATTTAAAAATGTTGTAATTATTTTCTTTCTGACCATGTCTGCATAAAACTATATTTAATATTCATCTAAATCATATGTAAAAGTAACATTTACATTACAAACATGTCAAATACACTTTATTTTTATTAAAAATTATCATTAAATTCCACGGTACTGAATTGCTGAATAACTGAGAACTACTCATATAAGGTTTGGTTGGCTTGCCATCAGGTGTCTTTGTCCTGATGACGTCGTTTTCCCATGGCACCCTTTGCAGTATAGTGGGGTTTACGGTTGGGTTGGCTTGCCATGTATGATCAGGTGTCTTTGTCCTGATGGTGTAGTGATTGCACATTACTCTTTGCAGTATAGTGGGGTTTACAGTTGGGTTGGCTTGCCATGTATGATCAGGTGTCTTTGTCCTGATGGTGTAGTGATTGCACATTACTCTTTGCAGTATAGTGGGGTTTACGGTTGGGTTGGCTTGCCATGTATGATCAGGTGTCTTTGTCCTGATGGTGTAGTGATTGCACATTACTCTTTGCAGTATAGTGGGGTTTACAGTTGGGTTGGCTTGCCATGTATGATCAGGTGTCTTTGTCCTGATGGTGTAGTGATTGCACATTACTCTTTGCAGTATAGTTGGGTTTACAGTTGGGTTGGCTTGCCATGTATGATCAGGTGTCTTTGTCCTGATGGTGTAGTGATTGCACATTACTCTTTGCAGTATAGTGGGGTTTACGGTTGGGTTGGCTTGCCATGTATGATCAGGTGTCTTTGTCCTGATGGTGTAGTGATTGCACATTACTCTTTGCAGTATAGTGGGGTTTACGGTTGGGTTGGCTTGCCATATATGATCAGGTGTCTTTGTCCTGATGACGTCATGTTTGTACGGCACCCTTTGGTTGTTGAAGAGGAACTTAAAAGAAAACATTTCCTCTGAAATGTTCATATGTCCATTTGTTGTCAGTAGAGCGATTCAGGTCTTCTTGGTCCTCTTGTTAGACTATTGCTCAGTTTATATCAAAATCAAGTTAACCATTCTAATTTAAATGTTGATTTTGTCACGTTTTGGTGGATTTGACATACCAAGCCATTGAGATTTTATTTATTAATGATAATGATTTGCTTTTTAGCCATTTTAATAATTGTTTTATTTTTAAGACATTTATAGCATGTTTTCCAGATAAATTCCCTTTCAACCCATTGAAAAAACAACAACCAGTAATGTAATTCATAAGTAACAAATTGTGCTATATCTAAAACAATTTCTATAAATTGGCTTGATATGATGAATATTTAAGTCAATTATCTTTGTACAAAATATAATGCAATTGTAGAAAAATCTGGGTTCGAATCCCAGCAGCCGCAAACAACATGGACAAGAGGTGGCTTAAATAAAGTAAAAAATGAAATGTTTTGTGTTTTAATGGGAATGTATCTAGATTTTTTCATTTTAAATTTGGCTAAAATGACTAAAAACTATCAATATCTGCTACAAATGATCAACATAACATGACGTGTCGCACGAAACACCCAGACTCCCACTTCAAAGGTCAAGGTCACAATTTAACTTTGTTTGACAACACGTTCAGTCTGTTTGAGATTTCGAGTCCGGTCTGCTCAATTCATCAGCATAACATGACGACGTACCGTGCGTAAGACCCATACCCGTATCTCAAAATTATCACTTTACCATTTTCAGAAAGTGATATATCTAACTGATGCAGATATTGAAATACCCCAGTATGTGTGCAGACCTTTCAATACCAGCCTGACTTCAAAAGTTTTGTTAAAAAAATGTTAACACGTTCTTGAACATAACGTTCCAGAAAGTAAAACTTGAATAATAATATCTTCATGATACGTCCATGGGTGTTACGATTGGTTTGATGTGTGAACATAAATACAATTTTATTTAATTTTAACATTGACCTGTGACCTTTTAATGTATGATAGACCAATATTTCAATCTAATATTTTACTCAATTAGCGTGTACTAAATGTATTTTAAGCTCTACTGGCCAAAGGCCAGAAAAGCTTATGCGATGGCGCGTTGTCCGTCGTCCGTTAACAGCACTTTCTCTAAAACCACTAGGCCAATAAAACTCAAATTTCACATGGATGTTTCTATTGCATAGGAGACTTCAAAGAAGAACTTTTTCGATTTGAAATTCAAGATTGTGCTCGAGTACTGGTTAACCTTCTAAGACCTCAGGAAAGAGTGGTTTGGTTAACTGATCTTCTGTAAGCCCTCGATGGCATAAAAAATACGCTTATATTCAAATAAACAATCTAGTTTTATATCAAAATTACTAGTATCAATATCTTCATATACGAGGGATGTCCCAGAATAACGTAGAGTTTTGCTAAAACTAAACGGGATGTGATTAAGACAAGAAAAACGCCAGTGATAAATAGCATATTTGGGAGTGTATGCTACATTTCAGCTGTGTGAACTACCCGTTATGGAATTGGTAGAATATGTACATGTTTCCCAACGGATTGAGTCTTCAATGTCTCCTTAGGAGGGGTGAGGAGACTGTCTTCCATTGTCTGGATTGTTTCTTGGTCTCGGGATCATAGAGAAATAACATGTTCCATCGGTCGTGATGATTCTTACTAGGAATTTACCCCCTTCCTAACGTAACCGAGTTAAGAACTTCTTTGAAGCTTTTACTCTTCTTTCCGTATTGTATTCCGCCAATAATCTCGGTACCCTACGAGCAATAAGTTTCAAGTGTTCAAGTGTTCTGTTAAAATGCGATGAACAGTACCTCATCCCTTTCCCGTGATGCCACATATACGATATGCATTAAATATATTCTGTCACTGGTATTCGGATATTTAAGATTTAAAAAGGAACGGGATTTTTTTTTCAGGTCAACCCTTCAAAGTATTCCCCCGCACAGATACACACTGTCCATGATCTAAATGCCGCAAAGTAGTCCTCTTTGGTATACTGTTCGACACTGAAAAATTGCAGACCCAAGAGCACTTGCAGTAGTTACGTTTACCTGCGAGCCTTTTTTAGCATGGAAAATGGGGAAAAGTCACAGGGGTCGAAATCAGGGGAATCAGGCAATAAAACATTGTCATGAATAAGCTGCATGCTCTCCAAGCCTTTACTTTGGCGTAAATTTTGATAAAACTATTTGACAGATTTAAATACTTTATCTTTGTAAAACGTGCCTGTAATTGTTCTACCCTTTTTTTGCAAGGAAGTTGTACAACAGGATCACTAGAATTGAAGAACATGGCATATGAAACCTTCTTGGCGCTTCTTGTCCTCTTTGCTTTGATCGGCCTAGCCTGATTTTTACCAAGCCCATGTTTGTTATTGATGTGCTGTTGGGGCTCAAAATAATAAACCCAAGTTTCATCCGCACTGATCAAGACGGAAATTTTCCTAGGATTACATTTTTTTTTCAGAATTTTTTTAGCACAATCTAAACGTTTGGCTTTTTGGTCCATCTAGCACAAACTTCTTTAATTTCAAACAGTTAGTCAGAATATGATGTACGGTGCCATCTGAAAGGCCTAGACTATAAAAAATATTGGAAACAGTATACCGTCCATCTTCTCCCCATAGCTCTAACAGCACCAACGTTTTCCTTCGTTAATGCAACAACAGGCCATCCTGGGTGGCGGTTATCTTCTTGCAGGCTATGCTGACACCTTCCCCCCACCCCTCTTCCCCACCCCCTTTATTTTTTTAATCAAACTAAAAACTGTTAATGTTACGGTAGAACTTCCATGTATACGACACAATTCAGAATAACTTTTTGCGGGATAACTGCAAAAAACTCGGACTTTAATGTATGCCCTTATTTCAAATGTTTCGCCTGGTTTCATTATGATATGGTAATAAAGCCATTGTGCATGAGAGTGTATAATTCAACAATGAATATCTTGGTCAATATAATCGGATTAAATTGAGAATTCGAAGGTGTATTGGATAAACATCTCCAATCAATTGCATGTGTTTTTTCATGTTCTTACGCAACATTGTTTCTACGGAAGGCCATTAGTGACATAATTTATTGAATGCCCTTCGTATCCCGCACAAACGAACGCCATTCCTGGTCAACAGTCTGAATTAACGTCGACTTTTGCCCACAACCCTTATCATCTTCAACGCTTTCTCGCCCATTTCTAATTCTTTCATCAGGCCCGTAGCTACTCTGAGGCCCAGGGAGGCCGGCGACTCCCTGCTTTTCAGGTTAGATACGGAAACAATTTGAGGCACTTTAATATCATTGTTGCAATTTAAAACTAAATCATTTATATTACTCAGATGATGTGCTGGTCAGGCACCATATCGTGCCTCAATTTATTTTCTGGGTATGGAAAACTTTGCTGCTTATTATTGCAGCTGTTTTGACCCAGCATATTCAAGGCTTCATAAGGTCATCGTCTGTAAGCTTACAATCAAAATATTGTGATTTGCTAAGAAAACACTAAAGCTAGAAATTAAGTCAATATTTTAGAAAAGTTTCGTTCTGAATGCACATGGGGTTCATTATACAAATGTGCCGACAATACTGCATCCTCACCGACATTATCCCATGTGAACAGCGAACTACGGGAAGACAAAAACATCATGCGAATGCTGGCAATTCAAAAGCTTCTACTGACTTCTTCCGAAAAAAACATTTTTACCCGTTTCTAAATTGTATTTTACAACACATTAATCAAAGGTTTCACAACGAATTACGAGATGTTGTAAACACATAAGTAGCCTGACACCTGAACTTGAAAAGTCCATGAAAGATTTTCTCTCTCAAGAAATGCCTATAGTAAGTAACTTCGACCAAAAACTGGATCGTTTGAAAAATGCATTGTCTTTAGTTGATATACAAACAAGTTTTATAGGCGTGTTAGGTCAGATAAGTGCAGTTATGGATATTATCAATACCATTGTTTAACTGATTATTTCACTGCCAGATGGTAATTGTTCCTGTAAAAGATGCTTCAATATATTGCGCAGACTGAAGACGTGGCCAAGAACTACACTTATGGAAGACCGCCTCCTTAATGGTACAGCAATGTTTGTTCATGGACCGAGCATTGAAATCAGTGGCCTTAAAGTTCTTAAATTATGGGACTCTTCTGAGTACAGGAGGCTTTCCTTAGCTTTTGTTTAACATTAAAACACTAGATATTAACGTAATATGTAATAGGAGATGTATGTGCAATATAACAATGGAACCGGATGTTCTATTAATGACATATTGCTACTATATAAGATACGTTTAGCAACGTTTCAATAAAGTTTAATGCCCTGTGTGGATCCAGGGGTGTTTCATTGGGAATAGAACATAGATACATATAAGCTATTATAGCTTGTTTCTGAATCCGTTTAGCGTGTTACTAAATATGTTTATTAAATGTATGACTACCATGTATATTGTGAATAAATCATTGTTTAAACTAAATTCGACCAGTAGGGTTTGAAAGCTTGAAATGGATTGCATCAGTTTGATGATGAAAGTCTTAGTTCCGTACCTAATGATTTTTAGCTTGATGTAAAAATATTTAATCCTGTTTGGCGCCGTATATAGCCTATAATATAATAGCTGGTGTGCCGTAAACCCTAATTCACTTCGGTTATGGTTAATGCTGTTTTGAGGAACATAATACATTACATTTCGTTTTAATCATAATACATTTGCGAAATATACTAAATACGACTCTATGAACTGTTGCTGTGTTTGTAATAATCTCAAGTTCTAATTAAAATTATAAATTGTCACAATTTATAATCAGATAGACGTTGTAGAATGCGCAGTCTTATATTTATAAAATGTTGTGAATTCCAGTCTGGAAGAATTGATTCTAAGACTTTTGTTACACACACATTTTGTAGTTGCAAATAAAATATGTTGGGAGTATAGAACTAATTAGTGCGACATATTGCACGTCTCTAATGAGCCTTTTCAAGATTTTTGTTTTGCGTCTCCCAATGGACAGCAGATCAAATATCCAAAAAATAAAAAAGCTGTCCATTCACGCCTTATTTAATCAGGCTAAGAACTAATAGATAAGATGTTTTTGTGAATTTGTGATTTGTTATCATTTGGTGATTATTTGTAAAACCATAGAATTTTTGGTCTTGATATTTAAAAAAAACGGTATCCAATATCACTACCTCCAAATGAGCAAAATAGGTTTTGAAATGCCGTAAAATGCAAGAAATGGCATCTTCGTCCAAATATTCAATGAGGGAGCATACCCCCAGAACCCCCTACAATCGACCTCCCTGTTTTTTTAGCTAGGGGACTGAAGACTTGCAATAATTTAGTTATAGACTTTAGCAAGCTCCTATTTGAGTACGAGCTTATATTACTTGTAGTCTAACACAAGTAAAACGTCACCTATATGTTCACTATCATTAAAGGGGAATCTAGACGACAAGTGGTATTACGCGGTTTGACTTACGTAAAATTATGTTCCTTCTGTACTTGGAATACTTAGTTATTTCTAGCATCCCTTCAATAAAATTGAACCTATGATCATTACCATTAAATGCTTTCAAATGGAGTAACTCGCTTGTAATTTTAGGCAAAAATACTACCCCTCTTGCACGTGAGTTCCTATCTTTGTAATTACCAGTCATAAATCAATCAAACGTCACGTGGTGTTCATTAGCATTAAAGGGACACACGCGGGAAAAGTGGAATAACTCAGGTTTTGTTTTGGTCCCTTCAGTATTTAGAAAATCAAATTAAAGTTTTTTTATAGCAAACTCCTATCTTAATAATTACCAGCATTACACCAATCAAAAGGTTACATTTGTGTTTACAGCCATTTACGGCGCCCAATGCTTTATATGTGATACTCGTTTTGTATTCTGGGAAGAATTATGGGCTCACTTATATTGATAAAATTTGTTGTTTGTTTTATAACAAGTTATATAACAAGCTACTATCTCAATAACTATTTGCCAATCATCAATGAAACTTCATCTAATGTTATGGACATGGAATGTAAATTTTAATTCACCTCCACAAGACTGCCAATAGCATACAGGAATGACATAATTAAAAACGTATATTAGAGAATAAAACATCAATATTCATTACATTCATCCAAATATCACTTCAAAATGAAGCTTTTTCTGAATTGGAAAATACAACAGTTTTTTGTTTTGTTGTATGGGCATATAATTTCTAATTTTCAATTGAGTCACATTTGAAATGTTTGTTCTTTTAAATTTCTCTATTTTTTTTTATTAAACTGAAGCTGGAAACTTAACGCTTTTTTGTTTGAAATATGTAAATGTTATTCTAATCGTATAGAAAACACTGTGTTGTGTTTCTATATATACCTATGTATCTATTCAATTCAGAACATGGACTAATTTGATTTGTTTTTCATTTCGATTTCCAGTCACAAATTTCAATTACTACGATAAAATCTCTCTTGAACTGATCTGTAAGTTCTGTCGGTTTTGTCCATCGGCCACTTTATGACGGTTCCGAATGTGCTTAAGATGTAGCAATTGTCGTTCATGTCATTAATTCTTCTTATGTATGCTCGCTTCAATTTATTACATTGGTTCGTAACACATTGTTATTATGTCCGTCTTCTACTTCATGGCTGTCCGAATACTGTAATTTAATTACATCAATTGACTATATAGGAAATGCGCTGTCACTATTAATCACATTAGTATAATATATTTAAAATCAAGTCCAAATTTTTCCAAAGATGTTTTTTAATGGCGTTATATATGGCACATTCAGTTTATTGCTGGAGAATTAAGATTGAATCTGAGTAGAACCACCGTCCTTTGGCAAGTAGCTGGGTACCTTTTTCACATGTTTTGGAGCGAGCAGGACTCGAATCTACGATCTTGGTGAGAAGAGATAAGTGATATTGAGACGGCGCCTTAGAAAACTCGGTTACGGAGGACTTTGTGTCTTCATTTAGCAAAATGGTTTCATGTTCATTTTTTGTGTATTTCCAATTACAGCTTATAACGACAGAGTTATTAGTTTTAAGAATTTGCCTCATTACAATTTACCATTTAAAATACACAATTTGTCAACAAGTTACAATATAATTTTAAGTTTTTGAAAAAACGAAAAATGTATTCAAGAAATTAAAACTTCCATTGGATAGTTTCAGTGCAATACCTAATTCAGCAATTTGATTTTATTCGTATATAACTGAAATGTTTAATTAAATAGCCATTTGTCATTCGAAATCCGCGTAATGATATGTTCTCCAAGTTTCTTCTGTAAAGTACTGGGATTAAAGATAGACACATATTAAGCGGCACCAAACAGTTTTTAGGAATTATTTAATTAAAAGGGATGTTGTGTATGTTGATAATGTTGTTGTTGGTGATGGTATATGAGTTTTGTGTGACGCATTCATTATGGTTTTACTTTTCAATGCTATTAATTAAATTTCACACAGAAACATGTGAATTTCTTGTGAGAAGATTGTATAAATAATATGGAAATAAAACATTCAATCAGTGACGTGTAAGTGGGAATAAATCATGGAACACCCAAGTTACATTCGTATTTCTTTTGTTTCAACCTCGTACAGTAAAGTGCATTCTATGCGAGTTTCATACGGAATTCATATAAACTAAAATTCAAGTGAAATTAACATAATGGAATCTTAAAGGGTATCATGCGGTGAATTGTCAGTGTTGTCAGTGCTGTCAGTGTTGTCAGTGCTATCAGTGCTGTCAGTGCTGTCAGTGGTGTCAGTGGTGTCAGTGGTGTCAGTGCTGTCAGTGCTGCCAGTGCTGTCAGTGCTGTCAGTGCTGTCAGTGCTTTCAGTGTTGTCAGTGCTGTCAGTGTTGTCAGTGTTGTCAGTGCTGTCAGTGTTGTCAGTGTTGATTAATGTTGCCTTATCACACACATGGGCATGTTGTCGTATTTGTTAGAGAATAGTCTGGAGGAGATGATTCATCTCATGATGTGATGACTGGGGAGAGCGAGGTTGGGTGCACCTGTTAAACAGGTTTAGCTCCTCAGCGGCGTATTTTGCTACTGACTGTTTCAGGGCTGTGGCACCTGTTGTCATTTCTAATTTATCGAGGAACTAAACTAAATGCAAGTGCCTGTTATTTCAGGGTATTGATATAAAGAAAGGATATTGGTTTAGGGATATTTCTCATAAAATACATTTAATTGATGAACATGAAGACGACGGTATGGTTCTTTTATCTCAGGCTTACATCAGCAGACCGAAATTAGTTCGGTATTCGTCTTTCGTCTTTCACCATGAAACTGTCTGTAGCCATAACCGTGTCAGTCTAAATTAAGTACTCATCAATCGGAACATCGCTCGGCCATTTCTGTAAACGTTTGAATAACATTATTTCGGACGTTTACGGAAATGGCCGAGCGATGTTCCGATTGCGTATACGAAACTAACTTCTGCCTGCTGCTTACATCCTGGTTTTACGTAATATCGTTGTCGCTTTCGTTTTGTAGAAGCTGTTTAGCTTACAAGTTATACAAGAAACTTTATTTTGTGTCGGATGTACAAATATAAAACACTAGCTTTAAGGTTATTTGCCGACAGTAACAAAGATACATATTAACATGATAATATTTTTATTTTTTTTACTAACATGCATATAGCATAAGCATACATGCACATATACACACACACACACATACATATATACATATATATATATATATATATATAAAGAATTAAACTTTAGTACATCCTCAATATTTTTTTAATGATAGAAAACACAATAATTCCAATCATATAAAAAGTATAATGGTTTTCAACCATTTTCACACTTCTGACAATTTTATAATTACATAAAACATAAAATCACTTATTAACAACCAGCCTGTAAGCTTAATGTTATCTTGAGTCCAAACTAACAGTTCATGAACTAAGAATAATGATTCTTTGTGCAGTGTTGTTAAATGCATTCTAGAAGAAAATTACTGTCACTGGGTTATAGCTAAAAATAGAAGAACTTCAGAGTGAATTTCTATAAACTCAAATTTAACATGCATGAAAACTGATGAGAATTAATAAATCACTGAAGCATGTTTTGGTAGAGCATTCCACTGAACAATGGCACAAGGAAAAAAGGAATATTTCTAGTAGTCAGTTCCAGTAGGAATTTGTTAAGACAGTATTTTGATATTCTATTTATTTTTTTGGATGTAGTCTGGCATTGGAATGGTAGCGATAAATTTCTTTTTTGAATCAGCGATGAGAGACGAATGACAATGAGACGCAATGTCGTATAACAATCACCATAAAGAGTATGATTCAAACTAACGACTCTGGATTGATACTGGTCAAACGCGCTATCGTCCGAGTGTCTACTACTGGAGAGCCTGTACGACATGGCACAAGGTTATGAGGTTGGTACGAAAGATAGTGCGACAAAGTTTAAAAGTACCTTTTTTCCATATTTGTGTATCTTCATGCTTTTTTCTGCATGAACGTTATAACTAATCCGAAACGATACAGTAAAGTATTAATGCTTTTGTTCGACGCGAACTGTTACGTGTGAGCATAGCAAGTGAGTTTCAGCCAAATATACCTACGGAGGCGAACCCACGTGACTTAATAGTATGGAATGGTGTTAATAAACGGAGGGAACAGGTAACATTTTTTAATATTTCACAAAAATTCACGAAACAAAAAGCAAAGATAATTTTCGCAAAAATGAATGAGTTACTTAGAAACTTATTGGATAACGTGTGGCATATTTCTAACTGGTGGCAGGAATATGTGACCATAGGGAATATATATGCTCACTGACCCCGCATTGCCGAAAGGATATCTATTTAAACATGCAGACAGAATAGATTGAAACAGGATTTCCTTACTTGGGTTACGCCCCTTGGTTAGACTAAAATAGATTTCCCGCTTAAAATTGCAACATATTTTGGGACGTTTTATGAGAGTCACGTGATTTCATTATACGTACTTAATATTGTTTCATCTTAGAAAGAGTCCAAAAGACGATGCGGAGGTCGTCAAGCAGTATTTAAGTGCTGTCTATTTTAAGAATGGGGATTTCGTTTCAAGTTTACCACTCCAATTTAACTATCGGTTTGGTCACTTTTCGGTGGATTTGACATACCATACCATTCGGATTTTATTTATTAATGATAATGAGGTGGCCCTCCCAGGGGTTTTAGAGATCTTGAGAACAAGGCCATTTATTTTCAGAGATCTGGAGAACAATGGTTGTTACTTTCAGAGATTCAGGGATCAAACGCCTAATTTTAGAGATCTAGAGATAGTGTCCTTAATGATAACGGAAAAAGTACCGAATTTGACCAATTCAATCAGAGACATATATCCCTTCTATACCTAATACCGCGATATACCTACTACCGCGAATGCCCGTATAATAACAATCTGGGAAGACATGCGCAAAGCTCCAACTTCCATTAGCGTCGGCATTTATTTGCATTTTTTATCGGCAACTGTTTTTTACTCAGTACATATAATCAACATTATTACTGTAAGTACTGATGCCATTCTTTGCATGGTTGAACATTTTTTAGTCTCGCGGTATTAGGTATGATCAGCATAGATAGCAGGCCCGTTGCTAGACCTTTAAAAACAGGGAAGCTGATTCTAGGGTTTGGGGAGTGGGTCTGGGGGCATGCTCGCCCAGAAAAAAAATGAACGATGATGACATTCCTTGCGTTTTCCTACATTTCAGAACCTATTTTGCCCATTTGGAGGTATTGATTTTGGATACTTGTTTTAATATCAAGTCCAAAAAATCTGGGGTTTTACAAAAAATCATCAATGACAACAAATAAAAAAAGCACAAAGATATCTTATTTATAAGATCTATACTCTCAACATATCTTTTAGCAAATAAAACGAATTGATACATGTACTAGTATGCAAATGTAATGCAATGTGCGTTCATGCATATAGATTCACAAAAATGTAAATTGAACAAATGTGTAGCATAAGTCTTAACATCTTTGAGCTGAAATTCAAAATATTTAAGTATAAGACAAACATTTACCAACGTCTATCTGATAATAAATTGTGACAATTTGCTAATTATTAGTCGAACATTAGATTATTGATGTTATCAAAGGCATACAAGAACAGCACTAGTTCATATAGTCATATTTAGTATCTTTCTTATATGTATTATGATGATAAAATCCAAATGTTCATTTGAATATGGTTAATGTTTAATTTTTTATTCCAATTTCTTAATTCTAAATTATTTGTTCAAATATCCATACCAAATGCCTGATTCTAAGTACTTGATTATCATTGTAAATAATTTGTTAACTGTTTTATTCTTTATTTCTATTTCTAGATACATTCTTCATGCCAAATAAATGGGTAAATTCTTTTTGTCTATTAAATGGTAGTAGTAATGATAGTGGTAGCTGTGATTGTGATATTGTTTATGATGGTGGAAGTTGTGGTGATAGTGTTTGTGATAATGATTATGGTAATGGTATCAGTAGGTGTAGTGGTAGTGACAGTGTCACTGGTAGTGGCAGTTACTATTGTAGTTTTGATGATGGTTGTAGTAGTGGCAGTGGAAGTTGTTGTGGTTGTGGTAATGATAATGCTCATATAATTGTAAATGGTATTTATAATAGCAATGGTAGTGGTTGGAGTGATTGTAGTCGTATGAGTGATTGTAGTGGTAATGGTTGTGGTGGTAGATTATGGCTAAAAATCAATATTGATAAGGAGTTGCAGAATACATACAAACACTTCCATTTAGAAGATGAAAGACCAGTCTTCCAATATGCACTGTAAATTCACATAGTAAAACAAGACAAATATTATATAACCGTTTACAGGCGCAAACGCTTACATGATTGCAGGGCCAGCAAAGCAACGGAAAAGTCCCAGATCTTGTCTCTTCGCAAACTAAATATTTATTTCTAATCTATCACCATATATATTGTTAAGTAAGGCGCGTGGTTCAGTGGTAGAGCGCCGAACCCTGGATCGGAAGGTGACGGGTTCGATATATATATAACGAAAATAATCAGTAGTTTAAACTAAACGAAAGGGCTTGATTGTAAATTTGGGAGATTAATTTTTCTTTTTTTAAATTTAAAGAAATGAAGAATTTTTACGCTTAATGTTATTTATTGTGATCATTTTCTCTTTTTAGTCCATTATTTAAACTAATTTCTTCATCTTTCTACATATTATATTTTTATTTTTATTGTGTGTTGTTGAATAAGCATATTTGATTAATCAAGACTACTTTTTTCGTGAAAATTTCAACATAATTCGTTTTCAATCCGTAATAACTTAAATTCAGAAGAAAAATATTAAATAATTGGTAATTGAAATTGGTCATCATTTTTATCAGCTTAAATTTGGTAACTAAGTTATTTAATTTGGACAAATATTCGAAGAGTAATTAAAGAAATACTAAAAGTGCCGTGTACATTATATTGCTATTAGCTGCCAATCTCTGTAATTAGACACTGCTTTAAAGTATACTTTCTATACTTGCTCATTATTTACTTTTAAAATGAGATGTTGACTGCTTGAAACAGCTTTTGGCAGGTTTGGAGGTTTCTAGTAACGTGTTAGTCTGGGACCCTGCCCAGCTTCATTCCATAGTCGTATGTACCAGAAATAAATTTTGGATGGTTATTTCTCACAAAGATATATTTGCAATTTTGATGGTAACAGGCAGAATTGTGCAGTGGTTATTATCGTCGATTTCGGATCGTAAGGACTGGGGTTCAATCCCACTCGGCATCTAACTTTCTTTTCAATCCCACTCGGCATCTAGCATTTTTTTATTTATTAGATCGTGTTTACACAATAAAGTATATTATTTATGTTTATATATTATCTTTTGTAAATTAACCTTTCAGCTGATAATTTTTTTTTGTCTCTTCTGTCCTTCCCTTAATCTCTTCTTTGACTGTACTTGCCAAAGGCCAGCAGGGCTTATGTCGTTGTAAAGTGTCTGTCGGTTAACCTTTTCTTGTAAATGCGATAGCATCCCCATGTCATTTTTCAACGAATCTTGAGCAAACTTGCACAGCATTTATATAACCACAAAATCTTGGACAAGCTCTTGAACCAACGTGATTGAACCACAAATGTCCCCTGCCACAGAACTTATAAGCACATTTTTAAGAAAACTTAAAAAACACATTTTCTCTGAAAGTTCAAGCCATAGACCGTAGATAGTTTACATGAAGCAAACAGAAGCATTGTTACTATGGGGGCCTTCTGAAGGGGTTGTAGAAGCTGGGTTCCCGGGGTCAAACTTGGGAATTTCACCTGAAGATCTCCTATGTGTCCTCTCTATTGAAGTCAAACGCGACTTCACTTAATGATGAGGATTACATACATATTCAAACAGCCCTTGTCAAAACTTTTGACATACAGAAGCAACAGATGCAGAGGGTGAGCCAGACAGGACAAGGAAAGGAAGTGCATGGATTGATGATGTGTAAATAGTAATAGAGAAGACTATAGTAGACGTTTTACTTAAGGGAACACTGTTTGGTACTTTCGGGGAACTATGTTTAAAACTTTTGGAGATCTATGGAACAGTGGAAATACTTTTAGAGATCTGGGGAACATGGACAAAATACTTTTGGGGAACAATAGGCATTACTTTAAGAGATCCAGGGAACAGGGACCCTCCTGGGAGGGCCTCAATAAGATGCTTTTTATCCATTTAAATAATCATTTTATGTTTGAGCGTTTATAGCGTTTTCCTGATATACCTTTTAATCACGAACATGATAGATAGTTTACACGGTGACATCTATAACTGTGTTGGTAGGCGTGTTTGAAATCACTGTCTGCCTACCCAAGGTTGAGACAATTTTCTCATTTCCACGTGCTAAACGTGCTTCCATCCGTTGACATTGCATGGCCGCATTGGAATGCCATTGCCAGTGAGCTAATGGTAAATATATGACTGTGCATAAAAAACTATTTTGGATATAACCGCATAGTTTAAATGAAAGGTACGTTTGTTTTTTTGGTAATTAGTTGACCAAAAATTATTATTATTATGGCGAGCAAAATGTACTTATATTTTTCAGTATTTTGGAAGAGTTTGAGGCCATGCGTTCGCGAAATTTTATTATGTTGTGCCGACGGTAATAGTAAAGGGGCATATATCTTAATATCTCAGTAAGAGTAAGAAAAAATGGACATTTTATGGCATAACGTAGCTCATCCCCGATATCCTTTAAAAGGAGGCACATGTGATCGTGATACGGTAAATATGAATGTTGAAATCTTCCCAGGTCTACTGGTAATCGATGGTTTGTGGTATGGAAATGGAATAGTCGCAGATCACTTGGTAGAATTTGCAAATATAGTTCTAATTTCGGACTTAGTTATACTGTACGTCTCACACCACTATTACCAGATAACATCTCATACAGGACTCCATTTTGAGATGACTTTATTTTAGTTGATCCATATGTATACATTACCGGTATTGTCTAAAATAGTATTCACGTAATTAATCCACTTGTAGTTTGTTGTAGAATAAAACACAGTATCGTAACATTTTCACGTAAATTTTTCATCATTGCCTGAAATAAGTTGGGTCAAGATATTATTTCTTGTCTAAATTATAATTTCACGAGAGCATCTACCTTATTCAACATACAACATGCATTAAGATTACTTTTCTTGCTGTTTGTAGTTTGCGAAAGAAATCTTTGTGCATGTTTTGAATTAAATCAAGTTTTCGAAATCCGATGCCACGCAGTTAATGTTGAAATTGGAACTTTTGTTTGACCGAAATGTTTAAGTTGGGTAACAATTGGCAAGTCGAGTTAGAAATTCGAGAATTATGTGTATTCTATATAGCCGTATATGCTTGACTAGCTAATGTTTCTTGTGTTTAGGAAACCAACGGATGAAGAAAACAATACTCCAAGAAAGTTGTATTCTTTAACGATTTCTATGTTTTCGCCATTTGTATTAAAAATAAAATAACTAGGTTTATTTGTACCAGAAATAGTAACCCTTGTTTTACTCATGATAATTGATAATTTCCATTTTGAATTGTACAAATAAAAATCATTTAATACGTTTTGAATTGTAATAGGACTATCGCTTGCAATAACTGCGCCGCCCACATATAGCAAAATACATAACTTAAGGTAAATATTAAGGATGATAGTGGCTTGTTATAATCCATTCCGTTGTTTGTTTTCTTCCGAGTTCCATTGCAAGGTCGTTTAAACAGATTGAAAAAGAACTAGTGAAATATTTTCGCCTTGTCTAACCTCACGGTGACTTTGAACAATGGGGAACTATCTTTAACAGTTACACCAGATTTAATATCCGAATACATATCAATATTTACTGGAAAAGGGTTACCTTCTATACGACTTTTGATAAATTTATTTCACAGATACTATCGAATGCTACAGAGAAGTCCGTGTAGGAGCAAAACAGTTGTTTTTTTTCTTTTGTGATCTTAACGTATCTAGCAAAACCTTTAAAGTAAAACATTATCAGTAGTAGAGTATTTTGATCGAAACCATCTGTAAGAATATCATTTTGTTTCGGGAGTCTATACTCAGCAAAAACAACAACTTTACTCTCCATAAATTGGTTATTTCCAAAACTCTGTTCGAAACACTGCAATGATATGATCATTTTATACAAATCTTTATTGCCATTGAATGTTTTAAGTGTATTTTTGTACCTATAAATTAACGATTAAGTGGACAAGGGGCATAACCAAAAATAATGTTTTGTAACTGAAACTGAAATTGCATTGTTATTGTTCCTGTTGAAGGTTTCATTAGCTCACCTGAGCCAACGGCTTAAGGTGATTGCAGGGCAAAAAACATCAACACCTCATACCGTTTCTGTACAAAATGTCATTGTGGGGTTAATCCTTCTCCTTTTGTTTTAATGTATTTTGTTTTACTTTTTTAGCTTTCATGTGTCATTATGTATTCTTCGTACGTCGTTCGTCCGTGCGTCCGTTAGTAAACACTTGTTTCAAAATACATCTCCTCTGAATCCGCTCATACAATTTTTAGCAAACACCACATGAATGATCCTTGGATAGTCTTCTATCAAAAGAACTAAAACGAACTCAATTCATATCGAACTCATGGCAACGTAAAGAAAAATATGATATCCCCCCCCCCCCCCACCCCCTTTTAAAAGCGGTGGTCATGTTTCAAAACAATTTGGTACAAACTATCAGTATGTAAACCTCTACCAAAATTGCGAAAATTAACTTTTTAAAAAATAAAAATGGCCACCAGAGAACAAAGCAACGGGTGATCAGTATAAGAACCAGTGTGGCCCTCTTGTTTGAGACGTAAAATGGTAAGACATTGTTGTGAAACACAATTATGACATAAATTCAATTGTTTAGTTAATGACCGGAGCCAGGTAATTAGCTAGTTAAATCAAAGGGTGCTGGTTGATGAAGAGCACCAGGCGCGTACCGTGCCATACTCCTGAAGATACTCTGCTGAGTAATATTTGAAAACAAAGTCTAAATATCAAAACTACTAAAAAGAAGAGAGAAGTAATAGACAAACAACAAGAATGGGTTACAAATAGGTACATAAAAGTTTCAGCATGAATTGTTTCATGCATAAAGCAACAGTGTTCACTGTTAGAGTGTGCAATCAGTCTGGGCCGACATTCCCGATGTAGGTAAATATTTTTTTAAGTAATGTGTTCTAGCCAAATAAAGCTTAACATCTGAACAAAAGAAAGCCACCATTTCTACTTCAATTTAAAAAAATATGCCGCGGGGGAAGTTCCCCTGGATTCCCACCAGCGGAAGCGGAACCACCATCGCACGCCCTGCCCTGAGTATATTCCAAAGTTGTCACGCTACGCGCCTGCGTATTCTAACTGATTTTATTGATGTTTTAATCCGTACAACACCCAAAACACCTCACATCCGTCGATGGACCATTCATTGACATAAAAAACAGCATATAAAAAGTTGATTAAATCAATTTTCTTACAAAAGTAATGACAGAACGAGAAATAATGAAATAAGTGGGGACTCAATTATCATGTGTACGTATAGCCTATATACGTACCGTGCACGTGCGTAGGCCTGTGTAAATACGATCGAGTACATGCAAACTTTTGGGAAGATAAACCTTCGACAATACGTTCTGGAATATCCACACAGGATTGTGAATGTTCTATCCCAGTAATATAACATAGGCTGATTGAAGGGTGGCGGCCCCGGTGTCCCCACCCACTAGAATCTCCGGACATATAGGTACCTGTCAATAACAATTGTATATTAGGAGAATAGTGGTATTACACAAAATTTAGCATAGTAACAATGGACATAAGTAAATGGGAATTTCACAGTATTTAACATAGCGCTGCATGTATTTACATGACGAAGTCAAAGGACGAAAATCAATGAACTTTTCGTCATTATTTCCTGTTGTTTTTTTATCAGTTTCCCTTATTAAAGTTCTGTCTGAAACTCGTAACTAAACGTTCCTACATAATTGTCAAATTGTACCATTTCAAGTAATGATGTTCAAAAAATTTCGAAGGTGTTGCTTTTAATTATATGAATTCGATAATTAAAATTAGGTCATCGTAACAAAATGTCTTCAAATATGTGTCAAATTGCACCATTTGACTTCTTTTGCTTTTCAATTTATTAGCGGGAATGATGCTACGAACCCGCCTACCACGCCGTCCATTCCATGTCAAATTCTTGGATCCGCCACTGGTTTATCACTAAATTACACGGACAATTGTGGAGAATTTTAAGTCGTTGATTTTTAACGTTCTGACCAAAAAATTACGGATAACAATACAACCAGGCCCTATTAACAACATTCGTGAACAAAATGTACAGTTATTCTGCCTTCTGTTGGCGCACGACTACGTCACATGTACTATATCTACCTGCAGGGTATTTGTTACTCAGCAATATGAAAATTGAGTAAGCACGTGACAAACAGAGCTTATAAATAGATGCGACGAACAGTAATCTGTCTCCATTTCGCTCGCGTCTGGATACAAGTTAAGTAATTCTAGAGTTATCGCTCGCTCAAATTTATTTAACTACCAAATCTCAATTTTCATATTTTCTGTGATTTCGTGTGTGCATTAGTTATGGCTCTGCGTTTAGTTCGTTCTGTGTGTTATGCTGTAGCGGATGTAGTGTCATCAGTAGCAGGAAGGATCAAACGCCTGGTAAGTCGACAAAACATTTTATTATCTTATCAAATACAATATCAATTTCATTTTGTAGAAGGGGCTGATGATTTGGTAAAAATGCACTTAAAAAGAAAAGTACCAGTATTTCTGGTAAATGAATGTGTGCAGAATCAAGTGTTGTGTTATTTACTTGTGATAAATGTCTCTGCTGTCACCTTGCTGAAACGATGTCTGGTAGTTACAATGATGTTTTAGCCTATAACGATGGTGGATCTACTCTTTAAAAACAACCAGCTTACCGCCACCCATTTACTCCCTTATTGTATTAAAATCCACTATGTGTCTTCCTAACTACACCCCCTTTCAATTGAAATCATGGATCCGCTCCTATTTAAGCTTATTTTAAACATCTGTTTGCTTGAGACAGTGTCTGTCTGTCTGTCTGTCTGTCTGTCTGTCTGTCTGTCTGTCTGTCTCTGTCTTCCGTTAATGCCAAACCCCTTCTGGAGACCTAGGCATGCGTCATCATACTGACAAAGACTGTTAGTGTTTTAAAACTATATTAAAAAGAAGTATAAAAGAAACAGTGATGTTTCAGTTGTTAGGTTTAAAAATAACAACATACTTAGAATTCATGGTGAGATATGTTCAATTCTGCTGACATCAGAACTGAACTGTTCTATGGTTGATAGTATAGGTATATCAGAAGCTAATGAGTTCCAGTGAAAAACTGTTCTGGGGAAAAACAAGAATTTGAAAGCAAGTGAATGTGAATGTCGGGATTGTCTCTTCTTCAGTGTCATGTAATGTCACAGTGCGTACGTAACCTACTAGGAGATGAATTTATGTAAGCAGTTCGGTTAGCTCAGACGGTAGAGCATTCGCCCTGTAAACGAAGGGTCCGGGGTTCGAGTCCCGGACTGGCTGCATATTTTCTCGTTCTGTAACATTGGCGCCCAACGAGGGACTGTGACTGATATATATTCTGAGAAACATTTCACATGATTCTCTGTTCTCTATGGAAATTCGGGACAAATTCCTAATTTGTAAGGGAATATGTCACAGTGTGTACGTAACCTACTAGGAGAGGAATTTATGTAAGCGTTTTGGTTAGCTCAGACGGTAGAGCATTCGCCCTGTAAGCGAAGGGTCCCAGGTTTGAGTCCCAGACTGGCTGCATATTTTTCTCATCCTGTAACATTGGCGCACAAAGTGGGGCTGTGTCTGATATATATTCCGAGAAACATTACATGATTCTCTGGTCTCTATGAAAATTTGGGATGAATTTCAAATTTGTGAGGGAATATGTCACAGTGTGTATGTAACCTACTAGGAGAGGAATTTATGTAAGCGGTTCGGTTAGCTCAGATGGTAGAGCATTCGGTCTGTAAGTGAAGGGTCCCGGGTGTGAGTCCCAGACTGGCTGCATATTTTCTTGTCCTGTTACAGTAATCTTCTAGGGGGATAGCTATCATTGGTGATCTTGTAACATAGTAAGTGTCAGCTGTCTAAACGTTTTGGTCAAGTCTTCTCTGCTGGAGAGACTGAAGCATCTCAGTGATGCTGCTGGTCTGTCTATAGCTGTGTTTGCTAAGTGTGCTGCCCGGCGCTGGACGCCCTCAACCTGATTTATGGCAGTCTTGGTATAAGGTGACCATACACTTGAATAGTACTCAAATTGAGGAAGGATAAAAGTTTTATATGCTATGAACTTTAAATCTTCTGAATATACTTTTTTGTTTCTTCTTAAAAATCTTAATGTTTGATTTGCTTGTTTTAGTGATATTGTTGATGTTTGTTTTCCATGTTAAGTCTGAAAGTCAGCAATAGTGACACCTAGGTATTTTGCAAAGCAGGTTGACTCTAGTTTAGTGTTATGCAAGTAATATGTGGTGTCAATGTTCAATGTGTTTCTTTGACCTTGTGATGTGTATAAGTTGACATTTTGACGGGTAAAACTCCACATCCCACTGTTTTTCTCAATGTTCAAGAGTATATTTAAGTCTGTCTGTAATGTTTGTGATTGTTGAACATTTGTGATTGCAAGATGAATGGCAGTGTCATCTGCAAATAACCGGACCCGAGAATTTACCTGGGAGAGAAGATCATTTATATATGCAAGAAACATAAGAGGGCCTAGTATGGATCTTTGGGGTACTCGAGATGTGTTTGATGCCTGTGATCCGGTAACTACCACACACTGTGTACAGTTGTTGAGAAATGATCTGATCAATGTTAAGTTGGTCCCTCTTATTCCATATAGTATCAGTTTGAGAAGCAGTTTCTCATAGTTGACTTTGTTAAATTCTACTTGCTTCCTGGAGTTGACCGATTTGTACAATTCATCCACAAGCATACAGCTGTGTTTCATGGAGTTCACTGATTTGTACAGTTTATCCACAAGCATATCAGCTGTGTTTCATGGAGTTCACGGAATTGTACAGTTCATCCACAAGCATATCAGCTGTGTTTCATGGAGTTCACAGATTTGTACAGTTCATCCACAAGCATTATCAGCTGTGTTTCACAAGTTTGCATGCTTGTCATTCATAGAGACCCAAATAAAAGTTAAACTTACATTTAATTGTTTGTCAACCTCTGAACTACCAAAATATGATGAGAAAAGTAGGTGCCATCCAAGAGATCTTCTTTTTCTGTTCAGTGTGTACACTGTTGACAAAGTGAAAGTAGACTTCCGAAATCATGTATTCGTACCCAAGTTTCCAAGCCTCCATTTTTTTTCTAAATTCACAATTCAAGCACGACGTTGCTTTCAAAATATATCAATAATGCCATTCAAATATTAAAAAATAATGACTGTATTGTATTGTATGGTGTTTAGCGTTGCTTTCAACAATTTTTCAGTCATATCGCGATGGTGTCTACTTGAAACAGTATTCTAAGCGCTGTCACACTGGAGTATCATGCCGTAGACACATGGTATGATACCCCACCCAGTCACATTATACTGACACCAGGCCGACCAGACCTAGAACTCTCCTCTAAATGCTGAGCGTCAAGCGAGGAAGCTTCTAGTACCATTTTTAAAGTCTTTGGTATGACAATATAAATAATGAGCAATAAAATAGGAAAATGCATTTTAAAGAAGAAGAAACAAGGATTATTTATAACTGCCATTGTGCGAATAACCCACAGAGCATGGCCTGTTTCCAGTGGTGTTGCTATGCCTTTATCAGTGTAGTGATATAGAATATGTATTGTCGCTAGCCCCTGTGATGATAGCTATTTAAAAATAGACCTACACATAATACAAACATAAACAAACATTTATATTGTCATAAACGGGTGCTGGTCACAAAAAGTTTTCAAGACCTCCTGACATGGGTTTTGCTCCTGTTATTAATGTGTTTTTTTGCATGATTTCAATGTCACATTGTGTGCCTAACCTGTTAAGAGAGAAACATATTTTGGTCAGTCAGTAGAGTATTTGCCCTGTAAGAGAAAGGTCCCAGGTTCGAATCCAGGACTGGCTGCATATTTTTCTTGGCCTGTTACATAAACTAAGTACAAGTCTGTACTATAATTTACACTGTGACAATAGCCAGTATGTATTTAAATGGGGTTTAACGCCAATTTCAAAACAAACCTAGAAGACCTGGGATTGAATCTCAGTAGAGCCACCATCATTTTGCAAGTAACATTCTAATTTTCTCACAAAATGTTTTTGGTCCGTTGGAGTGAGTATTTAACCAACAATTTAAGCAGTGAGAAGTAAGTGGTCATTTGACACCACCATCTTGGACAACTCTGTCACCCCAGTACCCCTTTGTATAATTCTAAACACCAGACATTCATGCTGTAAGCATGAGTAGAGTTTTTGTGGTTTAAATGTGAAACACTGACTTAATAAATGTATATCTCTGGACAGAACCAAATAAATGTTGAAAACTGCAGGGCCACATGACTAGAAAAAACGTTTAAGAGAACTCTTTGGGCATGGCAGTAATTTGAACCTCCATCTCCAATGTACCAAGAAATACTATAGCAATGCCAGCATAAAAGCAGACAATAGTATAGTGCATGGCTGCACACATGTGCCAGTCCGTTTACCTAAATTCCCAAATTACCAGCTGAGGTATTCAAATACAGTCAAATCTGTGTAAGAGGCAACCGCTATTCTATTAAGTATCCACCTGCTGCAAGCAACCATATTCTCTATTTCCAATTTCTATGCTTTTAGAGTAAACCTGTATTAGGCAATAACCTGTCTTAAAAGGCCACTTTGCTCCTTCCCTTGACTGGCTGCTTAACACATGTTTTACTGTATTTATAAAATATATACAATCTTGATATGAGTTCCCTTCAGTTCTTATCCATTCTCTCCTGTTATCTGGTTGTAGTACTAAACAAGAACAATCAAAATGGACAAATAAATAGCCTCAGCAGGGATTCGAATCCAAAACTTTGTATTTTAAACGCTTTACCATTGTGACACTAGCTCTTTAAAGAGACCAGTATAAACTGCAGTCCACTGAAAATGTATATAAAATATATTTTTTGAATGTAAGGCAGTTGCAAAGAATAAGCACAAAAAAACCTGATGCCTCAAAAAACTTAAAATATTAAAAGTAAAATTGAAATTGTCAGCAGCCCAACTAAAATTTCTGTAATAAAGGGTAAATACAAGCAATAAAAAAACATATTGTACTAGCATTTTTTTTAAGCAATAACAAACATCGTTAAAAAATATATATGTATTAATTATTAATTTTTAATAGAGAATAATTTCATTAAAATATTTTTTCACAATATTTAAGCCATTTCTTTTCCACATTGTTTGCAAATGCTGGGATTTGAACCCAGAATTTCTACAAAAGTGTAGATGTGATTGCCAGTTACACCACAAAAGCATATCATGTTATACTAAGATAATGGACTTAAATATTTACCAAATTAAAAGATAATAGTATTTAACCCTTTACCCCATAGATACGCGTTTTCCTGCATCAATCACTGAAGGCCTTTGAAAACAGTGCAGGAAGAGTTCAGATTGCTCGTAACGAGCAATCTGAACACTTCCTGCACTGTTTTCCACTCTGTCAGTTAATATAAACATAATTCACCCATTGCAAATATGTGGTGAATTAATGCTTTTAATATTAGAGGTGTCCAAAGGCGTCTTTATGAAGTAAAGGGTTAAACTAGTCTAATTTTCTATTTATAAAATAAACTCTTGTAACACACACTCACAAGAACATGTTTTCTAATTATATATAGTATAATACCAAATTAAAAACCAGGTTGACTCATCTATTTTTATGGTGGAAAAAAAAGCCTTACCAAACTGGAAGCTAGCCTTTGATAAAAATATACACATTGATTTCAAGTCTGGTTTGAAATTAAACATTTAAAGCATCAGCTGTGTGTTTTATGGCATTTTTCACATACATTTATATGCATGTACTTTATAAAATTGTTAATTGTTTATTTCTCGGACCCAAATAAATGCCTTGCTTGGTCAAATGAATCACACCCTGGGAGTTTATTTGGGTGATGTGTCTGACTGTCAGTCCAAGGGTTGTGAGTTCTTATCCCCGTCTAGCCATAACCTCTGTGATGATAACCGTAGTCGTGAGCTGTTCTACAGCCTTGAGGCTCTCAAGGTGTGTTTAGTACTGTTTGCCAGCCTAGTGAATGGTTACCAAGTATGATGATTAGTTGTACAAACAACCATTAAGTAACTGATATACTATTGAAAAAAGCATAAAACTTATTCATACAAACATAAACAGAAAAATTGTTTTTGGTAACAAAGACAACTCTGTCAGAATTTACAATGTATTAACCTAAATTCTAATGAAAACAAAGCAAAATGCCAACTAACCATGGGCAATAAATGTATGTTATAAGTACAGTTCTCTGATTGAAATAATTACATCATGACATGAATGGGGAGGTTACAGACTCATATTTATATGTATGAGTACATATATAGTTGGAAACCGTAATTTAAGTGTTTAAAATACAGACTAAGATCATTGTACAGTATAGTTGAGGGCATCAGGGTAGATTGAATGCATCTAAATCACTCCTCTCATTGACTATAGTCTTTATAACTATTATATCAACCACTATAACAAGCACCATGTGTATCAATACATTTGTTTGCTACTATCAAGACTGATCAAGATATTTGCCATATTTGGCAGGCCACTTGTTTTATTTTGCTTCCAGAGTGCAATCTTCTGTTACCAAGGTCTACTCAGACTTATGTTACTTTTATACACAATTTTGTATATACAGGAGACCTTTTGACATCATTTTATGGTCATGTTCATTATTGCACAGAGAGTGCAGTAGTGCTTTGTTAATACAGGGCACTGTTCACCAATTATCAACTTTTTTTCACATGCATTTTTCCCCCATGCAATTTACCTTTGCCCTGGCTATTATAGTAGTGTCATCAAAATTAGGATTCTTGGTAATGAGAATGCCATGAATGAATTGTGGGTAGTGATTATACCCTGCTCATGGGAATTATGCAAGGCAGGTGATTTTATCAGTGATAATAGACACAATTTAGTATATATATATTAAGTACCATGTGTAATAATGTGGTTAAAATACCAGCCCCTGACAGGGCTGTAAGTCCAGGACAAGTAGAAAAAATTTACAGTACAAAAGTTTAGCTTGGGCAAGTGCCATTTTCAGAAATAACAAATCGGATATTAGTATCTATAATCACTAGTCTGGATCAATTATCATGCAACTATTTCCAGGCAGTATTCAATAAAACATGCCAATATAAATAGTTGTATTAATGGCAACATAGGCTGGTTAGCCATTAGCTCAGTCAGTAGAGCATGAGACTTCTAGTATCAAGGTTGTGGGTTAAATGAAATACGGTGGTTTTATCAACCTACCGGTTTGTCTACCTTAATTTATATAGTAAGCCATTTATAAGTTGTTTCTTCTGCTTTTTTTATATATTGGGGGATAGGTATTTTCTTCTACATTATTATGAGTGTCACACCTTGTTTATCAAAACAATTATATATTAATTAATTAGCAGTTTGTGTTTGCACGAGTTGACTTTTCAAAAAGTTGGACAACAAAGTCACAATGATATTTATCAATAAGCAGTTTGAGTTTACATGTGATGTGTTAATAACATTTAAAGGCCAATTTGTTTGAAATGGCAATATTGATTAGTGTTTTGCCTCAATTTGTTTGAAACGGTAATAATGATTAGTGTTTTGCCTCAATTTGTTTGAAACGGCAATATTGATTAGTGTTTTGCCTCAATTTGTTGGAAACAGCAATATTGATTAGTGTTTTGACTCAAATTGTTTAAATTTTTGATAAAAATAACAAAATGATATTGAATATTTTATTACTTGTTACTTTTCAATGACATACTTGACTAAATATAATAATAATAATAATAATAATAATAAAGTCTTTATTTAAAGAGGAAGCACAGTTGGAACACTCTCCAATCTTCCCTGTAGTCCTCTAGAAGCCCCAGTTTGATCAACAGACCATAACAGGTTCTCACCTATCCATCATTGTCAGTATTCTTGCTGTATATCAACAATGGTTTGGATCAGTAGAAAAAAGTCCAGTGCTCGAATTTTATAAACTTGTCAAACATCAATTTAAGTACGAGACTTATCTCGATATATTGCCCTGTAATCTTAGATTATTTTACACTAGATTAAGACTATCTGTTAATCCTCTTAGAATACAAACTGGACGATATGACAGAAATAGAATTCCAAAAAATGAAAGATATTGTTTATGTTGCAATTCAAGGGATATAGAAGATGAGTTTCATTTCTTATGTATATGTCCCTGTTTTAATAATTTACGAAAACAGTATTTGAAAAAGTATTACTATCAAAGACCTTCTGTGTTCAAATTTTTGGAGTTACTTAATTCACATAATAAAACCATATTATATAATATTTCAAGATATATAAAAGAGGCATTAGAAATTAGAAAAACAGTGCTAACTGTTTAAGCATAGTGTTCATCCTCATTTCATTTATTAACATTCATTTAATATTTTGTTATATACTCTAATGAATTTAATCATTGCTGTTAAGTGATTATATGTTTATATTGATTGTATATTGTATATAGTATGATGATGTACTTTGTACAAATCCTAATAAAATATATGTTCTGTTCTGTTCTATATATTTGATTATCACACCTGGTTAATTGGCATGAACTGCTAGGTTGAAGAAACCATTGTCAACCAGTTAGATCCTGGGGCTGGCCAATTAAAAATACCTGTACTAACAATTGTTGGATGGGACGTTAATTCAATGGCACATGTGATACTGCTATACACCGAGCACATTAAAGAACCTGGAGAAACTTACAATGGGTTTTAATCTGTATTCTGCACTATCCCTCAGAAACCTAAAGAGACAAACACTGTTCTATAGTTCTTGCATGCTGAAGAGGCAATGATTTGCCTAAAACTAGACAACATGGCCTGTTGTTGGTTGAACAACAAGGTGATAAACACTGTTCCATATACAGTTGATTACATACAAACACTCTTCTATAGCTCTTGCATGCTGAAGAGGCAATGACTTACCTAAAACTTGACAACATGGCCTGTTGTGGGTTGAACAACAAGGTGATAAACACCGTTCCATATACAGTTGATTACATACAAAGTATATTAACAATTTCTTGATCAGAGAAACTACCCCTATTGCAGAGAATGTAAAGTTCTTGAAAACGTGACACAGTTCCATATCCAGTCTTACAACACACGAAAAAGTCATTTTAACAAACATTATTACATGCTGGCCCCACGTACCTACCCACAAGAAAAAGCACAGCCAACAAACATTATTTAATGCTGGCCCTACATACCAGTACCATACCCTTATTTTCGGAGGGTTGGAATGGTATCCAGAAATTCCCATATAAAGATAACTTTACAAGATTATGGTATTATAATCAACAAATATATGTAATCCATTGAAATGAATACTCAAATGCAGTCTCTGGTGGTTGAATATATCGGAAAGATCAAGACATTCAAAATGTGTGACCTTTGACCCCAACTTATAGGTTGATAGGTTGATTTTTGGATTTTTTTTTTTACCAGACTACAAGGAAAACAGATGCACACCCTCCACAGTTGAAGTTACAACCATGCAACACACGTACACATCTGTAAAAACTAAAACTTTTTTCTTGTCAAATTCATAATTGAATGCAGCCCACTCACAAGTGGTTGCTTAATAGAGATGACCACTAACACAGGATTTACTGTATTGTGGCCCCATTGTTTTCTTTGAAATGCATACTGATACAAATTGATGAAATTTAAAATACAGTTGTTTATTTCAAAAAAACAGGTAGAAAATAAGATGATACTCTTTTAATTTTTAGCTCTACAGGCCAAAGGCCAGCAGGGCTTAGTTCATGGTAAATTATCCGTCGTCTGTCATCCGTCCGTTAACCTTTTTCTTGTAGACAGGATGGCTAAGCACCTTAAATTTTGATTGAATCTTAATCAAACTTGCACATCAGTTATATAACCATAAGATCTTGGAGGAGTTTTTTAACCATTGTCATTCAAACACAAATGCCCCCGCCACAGGGCTTATAAGCACATTTTAAGAGAAATTTTAAAAAAACATTTTCTCTGAAAGTTCAAGGCCTGGACCTTAGATATTTTACATGCAGCATTGAATAGGGGTCCCCTAAAAGATTTGTTGAAGTAGGGTCCCTAGGGTCAAATTTTGGGTCACCACAGGGGTCATTGTTTTACATAGAGTTATTTAGTGGAAATGTTGTAGACGCTATAGCACCTTCATTTTTCAATGCATCTTAACCAAACTTGCACAGCAGTTATATAACCAACAAGAACTCGAAAAAGTTCTTGACCCAGCGTCGTTTGACCACAAATCCCCCCCCCCCTCCAAAGGGCTTATAAGTACATTTTAAGGAAAATTAAAAAAAAAAAACAGTTTCTCTGAAAGTTCAAGGCCTAGACATTAGATATTTAACATGAAGCATTGCATGGAGGTCCCCTAAAACATTTTTTGAAGTTGGGTCCCTGGATTCAAATTTGGGGCTGCCACAGGGGTCACTGTTTTACATAGAGTAACATAGGGAAAACGTTGTAGATGTGATAGCACCTTCATTTTTTATAGAATCTTAACCAAACGTACATAGCAGTTATATAACCACAAGTTTTCACACGAGTTCTTGAACAAGTGAGATTCGAACACAGATGCTCCCGCCACAAGTTTTATAAGCACATTTTAAGTCAAATTTTAAAAAAAAAGTTTTTCTGCAAGTTTAAGGCCTACACCTTAGATTTCACATGTAGCATCTGTTTCAAGTAGAATGATTCAGGTCCTCTCGGGCTACTTGTTTGTGGTTCAGTATACATTTATTGACTACTTTTATGATTTACTTTATGACTTTAATGTTGAAATTGAATATTTGGGTATGTTTAGACTGCTTCAAACTTTTGATTATGGCAGTCATTAATATAAAATGTCAAGTCTCTGATTATAGCAGATATCTACCAAAGAGGGGGACCTATTTTTTATGCCCCCAAAAAAAATTTTTTATGCTCCCCAAAAAAATTTTTTGGGTGTCATTTAGTTATCGCAGCATCTGTCTGTCCGTCCGTCTGTCTGGAGCGGCAGTTGTGGGTTGCGTTGCCAGTACAGAATGGCATTGTGGGTTTTTTTGGTACTTGTGGGGTGCAATGTTCACCCCAAAAGTGTGAAAACCCGTCCAAATGGCATTGTTGGGTTAAATTTTTTTTTTCACATTTTTCTTTTACTTTTTTTCCCACTTTTTTTCATTCTTTTTTCGTGTCATTAGGGTTGGATCTCAAGGGTTAGACAGAAAATAGGTTTTGTTTTGTTTTATGAAAAAAAAAGATGTTTTATAACATATAAAAACTGCACCCCACAACATCACTTCCACCAGAACGTCCGTCCGTCCGTCCGTCCGTCCGTCCGTCCGTCCGTCCGTCCGTCCTTCCGTCCTTCCATCCGGTATTTTGTTTCCGGCCTGTAACTTTGTCATGCATAGATGGAATTTGTTGATACTTGCTACAAATGATCAACATAGTATAATGACATGTCGCGAGTAAGACCCACACCCGTACCTCAAAGGTCAAAGTCACAATTTGAGTTTGTTTAACAACACTTTGAGTTTGTGTGAGATTTCGTTTCCAGCCTGTAACTTTGTCATGCATAGATGGATTTTGTTGATACTTGCTACAAATGATTAACATATCATATATTTTTATTTTTCACAGACCATTTGGGGGGCATGTGACACTTAACAGTGACATTTCTTGTTTTATTATAGATATTGTCATACTTTCTCAGCCAATGAAATCTAACCTTTTATTCCCATAAAAGAATATTCTTTTTAACATAGAATGTTTTAGTAATGAGCACACCTCCAAATGTTATTGCAATCAATGAAAAGTTACAAGGAATGTGCAGAAACTTGGTACACTGTCCTGGAATAAAAAAGGTCAACATCAGAGCCAGTTAAAACTTGTATGTTAGACTGGTGTAGACATTTCTGTATTACAGTTCCATTTTAATTACTTTCAATGAATATTCATTATAATTAGCGGTCACGATTAATCAAATCAAATCAAATAAAATCGATAACTAATCAAAAATACTCATCCAATGTGATTATCGGTTGTGAAAATAAATAATCGAAAACCTTATTTTTTTGTTCATTTGACTTGTAATGTGATAATAGGAAACCTAGTTTTACTAGCAGACTTTATAAGAAGAACTTTAATAAACAACATGAATTATATGCATAGATAGGACTTTAAAGTCTATAAATACACAAACAAAATCAAAAGTGAGCCAAAATAACTCATAACTTTTCAACCAATTACGCAATCTTAGATCAAAGTTTAACCTGTCCAAACTAGCTGTATCAAACTGATAAATTTGTGATGAATGCAAGCATTTTCACTTTTGTTTATAAAGATTCTTTATTGTAAAATATTAATTTCCGATTATAATTGATTATTAAAAGATTTCATACATCTGATTATATCCGATAATCAATTTCTAAATATTTCTGATAGCCCTCACTAATTATAATCATATGTATACCCTAACTGAGCCCTGAAAAGGGCACCCCAGGACACTATTAGTTCAGAGCCCCAGATAATATTTTAAATCGATGAGTAATTACTCATTAAAATCAGAGTAGGTGAGTATTCTTGAGTTTTTCAGAATAGTGATGAGTATTGTGTATATGATATGTAACAACCAGTGCAGAGTTGATTCTTCAATGTTAAATTATTATTAAATTATTGTTTTTATCAATGGCTTGCCAGGGAAACTGCAATTGACATTGCGTGATGGTTTTGTCATTTATCATAGAACCATCGTGGGTATATTTTTTGTTTGAATGCATGTTACATGACTGAGCAATTCCTTCAATATACTCCTGAAATAGGCTAATTAAATAAGGCGTGAATTGACAGCTTTTTTATTAGCTCGCCGGGATGAAGTCCAAGGAGAGCTATTGTCATGACCCCGGCGGTGTTGGCGGCGTCGTCTGTAGACACCCAGGTTAAACTTTTGCGTACAAGTTTCAGATATCTATGCAACCACTCATTGGATGTGAATGAAACTTCCCATGTGTGTTCACCATCATCAATGGAACACACAGAGACAAGAACCATAACTCTGGGTTGCATTTTGCCACACTTATGGCCCTTTTTGGACTTAAGACATCCAGAGGCGAGCTTTGTTGTCTTCTGACAGCTCTTGTTATTTGAATATCCAATCTGCTGTCCAAGGATTGTCCACGCCTCGCTATATTAAAAATCTTTAAAAGGCTCCTTAGAGACATGCAATATGTCACACTAACTCCTGACCATGACCTCAGCAGCAACTTCATCTTTTATGATGAAAAACAAACTTAATTTAGTTTGCTTTTTAGTTTTTTGCGTCATGTTTACAGTTCATTTGTTGACAATCACAAATCAGTTTATAGATGCTTTCTTTTTGCGGCAAAATATGACAGGAGTGATACTTAAAAAAATGTTAATTTCACAGACTAGATTACCATTATAACCAGTAAAATTTAACACAAGGAAAAATTACTGTAATGAAGATCGATTTTTAAAGAATGTTAACTTATTTACATATATAAAAAATGGATTTTAGCATAAAACTAGTTGCTTAGGCCAAAATAAATTAATTGCTAGATTATCATCCCCGCATACCCCCTAATTTTCATGCCTCGCCAAACCTTTTTATTTTCGAAAAAAAATAATAATTTTATTTTTTCTTTATTAAAAAAGACATCAATATTTTAAAAATGAAAATAAAAGTTAAAATCCTCCCACCCTTCCCGTTTTTAAGAAAAATTTGGTGGATAATCTAGCAATTAATTTATAATGGCCTTACGCATAATTGATACGCACGTAAAACAAATTTGATGACTATCTACCAATTTTTAATGCATCATATATGCAGATATGCATCTTATCTGGGGCTCTGCTAGTACAAATCTTAACTTGGTGATCATTTATAATTATGGTCAATATTTTCACAACCAGTTCATGAGAAGATGAGTTTTCACTTTTTTTCCCAATTAATGTTTTTATTTCTGGAGGTTAATTACCATCTCTCTTAAATGGATTTCTTAACCTTCTCACTTTAGAGAATAAGATAAGGTGATTATGTTAAACTGTTTTGCTGGTCAGTGGTCAGCATCTGGCTTCAGTGTTGTCTCTGTGGAATGCTTGATGATTTTCCAATATTTGATAGACACCATGGTACGCCAACTGAAATCCTGTGTCGATATATAAACACCATCATGCGATAGCCGGGCCCGATAAGCTCAATCGGTTACGCGTCTGACTATCAATCCAGGGGTCGTGAGTTTGAATCCATCACCCGGCAACAGTCTCTGTGATGATTGATATACAACATTGTGTCTCATTATCATTCGTCTCTCACCACTGATTCAAGTGGGAAAGTTATCAGTTACTTGTGGAAATTGGGTGTGCTCGAGTACTGTTTAATCCCAGGAAACAGTGGTTAGGTCAACTGATCGTCTGTTAGCCCTCGATGGCATTAAAATGACGCTAAATATTCAATCTCAACATGCGATACCAGTCAAAACACTTTTGTAATCCAGAATATGGTTGGTCCATAAACCATTTATTATCAGATACTACAATAATATTTCATAGCCTGTGTTTTTTATTCCATTATGTAAGAAAAATTCACAAAAATTTTTTTTCTTCAATTGGGGTAAAAGCATGATTTTTAATTAGGAAGTTAAAATAGCTAGGATTGGGTATCACAAAGAATTTTGGCACAGTTATGGCCGTTTCTGGACTTAGACACCCAGGGGCGAGCTTTGTTGTCTTCTGACAACTCTTGTTATTAATATTTAAGCTAATTGAAACATAAGTATATAACAATAACCTTTAATACAATGGAGTCAGTGGTTTAAAAAGATGTTTAAACGAATCATTAATGGCCAGCTGGGCGAGACAAAAAAACGATCAGAATAGCTCACTTTAACATTCAACTCATATGATCTAACAAGAGGTCAAATAGAACCTTACCGTAAGTCTAAAATTCAACTGATTAACCAATCATTTTCATCTTATGGACTAAGCCTAAGAATGACCTACAGATCAGAAAAATGAGAATTATCCATTTTCCCATAACATTTCCATGTTAAAATCAAAGTGTTCTTACTAGATCCTAATAAACTCTAGCCCCTTATTTAAACTTGAAACCCTTGCACATAATTATGAACTATTTACCTGGTACACTAGAAATGAACAAATTTGGATAGAAATCAGTTCACGAAAAGATAATTTTTGTAAATTTCATAATTATAACCCTTTTGGATAATAAATTCCCTGTACTGTAATAAAGGACATAGTCTCAACTGTAGTGACTACATATTACTACACATCTCAATATAATTGAAATAATCACTTAAATAGATAATAAGAGCAGTCCATAAGACTATTTAAATAATCTGTCACAAAACTACCAACTTTGATTGAGACTGGTGACCTTTCTAAGAGTTGTCTCACTTACCTTACTCCCTATTTGATTTCATAACTGCAAATTAAGCTTTACAATCAAAGTTTCAATCAGTTACATTGAGTAGACAGTGAGATATGGACTTGATGGTACTTGCATGCATAACTTTAACCAGAATTTCTAAGTCAAACAAGAGCCATAATTTGAATTATATTTAAGCAAGAGTTATCTAACATAGTTGGGGTAGGTGTGATGATGATTGGGAAGTTTTGTAAGAAGTTTTATTCAAATACATTGAGTGAAAGGTGAGATATGAGATTGATGGTACTTGCAAGCAAAACTTTAACCAGAATTTCTAAGTTTAGCAAGGGCCATAATTTGCATTATATTCAAGCATGAGTTATCTAACCTAGGTTTGATGACTGGGATGTCTTATGTGAAGGGTTGAGCAAATACTTTGAGTGATTGGTGAGTTACAGCCTTGTATACAAAACTTTAACCAAGGTGTTACGCCAACTGCGATGCTTTGGCGAGTAGAATAGCCCTCTTTAGTCTACAAATAGTCAAAAAGAGAATTCACTGTTTTCACATATAATACTCCTATATAAAAATCAAGAAGAAATTTTTAGGAATATTTCCGAAATTTAACAATTCTATCCCTTATTGAGCCTTGCTGACCCCTTTTAAATATCAAATCCCTTTTATTAGATCTACTGTAATGACTAAACATTAAGTTCAACCTCAAGATTACTAAAACGGATAACTAAAATTGAATAGAAAAGAGTATTTCCTGTTTCCCACAAATTTAGTGTCATCAAATACAAATCAAACTCTCTTGGTTACTGGGCTCCTGTAAACCATAGCAGCTTTATTTTAACAAAATTAAAATCTCTATTCATAGGGAGCATTTAAATCAAATATGAATAAATTCGACTTACCAGTTTTTGAGAAGATTTTTTAAATTTTATCCTTTTTTGGGCCCCTGCTAACCACTTATATAACATACCCTTTATAGGACCCGGTCTCAACTGTTATGACTAAACAATGATCCAGTCACCAATATAATCAAAAGTAATTAATATCTAAAATATGAGAAAAACAACAAAAATCCAGACATCAAGGTGATTGAAGTTATACCTAAAATATAAGAAGAATAGAAATTATTGCTATGTAAAAAAAAGGCAGCTTCCTGTGCCCCAAATGGACCCTATTCCTTTTATTTTAAGAAATTTGAAAGCCTACTCATAGGAATCATTTATACCAAATATGAAAAAACTTTATTACTCAGTTCTTGAGAAGATTTTTATGAGTATTTATACTCAACATGAAAGTCCATGTATATATCAAAGCTTATCAATTTGGTATGTTAAGAACTTATTATCTAATCTATAAAACAGTATCAATTCTGAAATATAAACTGTTTAGCAAAGCTCCAATATATTTGATATTCCTTTCCTTGCACTTTCATGTCCCCCCGCCATGAATCTCCAAATGTCAGATCAACATGCACCTTGGTAATCGGAATATTGTTAAATTCCTGAGCTGTCACAATAACTAAACATGATCAATTGACCTATATAACCACTTTTTTCGGGAATTCAAACTCAACACCCTAAGATTAATAAACAGACACTCAACCAGTTGAGCTAATGAGGCTCAGCTCTAATTCCTTCTGAATGGGGTTTTATTCCATTCTCCACAAATGGCAGGTAATATAAATGGAATATTTAGTTTTATTAGGGAAGGTAGTGAATATACCATTTCATCTTATGTAAGTAACTGGCAAACTTTCTTGCATAAAATTGTGGGACCTAGCTAGGCTCAAACCAATAACCTCAGCCAGGACAGATAAGTAGTCTTAGACAATAGCGATTAAGATCATTTGGTCACTAAGGGCTTCTGCACTTTTTGAATGTAGAAGTTGATATTAAAAAAAATGAATGTAACTACATGAGTTCAAAGCCTGGCATCATGTATTTTATATATCGTATATTTACTTGTTTAATAAATTCAAACCCATGTGGTTCCGGTTAAGAATAGAATTACTGTTGATCCCTGCAGAGGGGTAGGAATCCTCCAAATGGGTGTCATGTTCATTTTATTATTTTTTGTCATGTTCACTATTGTGGTTAAATAATCAACCCCTGTGTGGTTTCAGGGAGCCATATGAGTGATGGCAAGAATAGGACCACTGTGGCTCATGCATGTCGTAAGAAGCAACAATTCGAGTAATACGATAGAATTTGCTGAAACTCTGCAGTTCTGCAGGTATCAAAGTTCTAGGTCCATTCTGCATATATTCATTTGTTGATGTGAATTTTTAATCTGTATGTTAATTTGTTGGTTTTGTACATGTAGAGTGAACCTGGAATCTTCCTTCCTGTGGGTGCCGAATAACTTATAATGTGTTGTTGGTACACTGTAAAACTCTATTTATTCATTCATTCATTTTTCAAAACTCTAAAATTGGCTATAAACATTTTTTACTAATATACCATGCCTTTAATATACTCACTGATTCACTGTATTGCCAAAAAGATATATTTAAAAATGCCAAAATAATATATTGAAAAGGGTTTTCCTAACTTGGGCTATGCCCCTAGGTTAGACTAATATAGATTTCCCACTTAAAATGGCAGCATATTTTGTGACATACTAAGTGAGTTGCGTAGACATTTTGATTTCAGTTTGAACCATTTTACAGATTTACACATAGTAAAAATTGTTCCATCTTTGAAAGAGTAAGAATGATGAAGCAAACAGTATTTAAATGCTGTCTATTTTAGAAAGGGGATTTCGTTTCAAGTTTACCACTCCAATTTACATATAGATTTTGTAAGGTTTTGATGGATTTGACATACTAAACTATTTGGTTTATATCTATTCTTTTTATTTTATTGCTTTTGTCCATTTTGATAGATATTTTATTTTTTATCCTCGTACACTCCCTTTAAATGAGAAAATTTCATATTGCAGGTACATATTCAAATATAGAGGTGACATAATTTACAAAAATTAGTGACATATTTAAAATTATACAGTTTTTCAATTCTATTTATAATACATGCAGAATCTGCATTTCATATGATCTTAAAGTGCAGACTTCATAAGGCTGTCCTTAAAAAATATGTTTGCCATGCCCCTTAGTAATCTACTCACTCAAAATTGCAGCTAACCAAATATTTTTATTGACTTTCAAAGAGTTTTTGTTTCCATGATTGTTTTCTGTCCATTTTTGTTTAAAATTACTATGCATATTGTTTAGAATAGGGTTTAACGCCATATTGGACACGTTTCGGGTTATACATGGCATATATTCATCTTTAAAGACCTCAGAATGAATACTAGTACTAGAATCAATCTTCCGCAAGTCACTGGTAAACTTTGTCACATAAAGTTTTTGAACCGAGCAGGACTCCAATCTAAGACCTTAGTGGTGAGAAGTAGGTGATCTTGAGATGGCACCTCAGATCACTTGGCCACGGAGGACCCATTTACAAAATCAAAATCTGGCAAAGAAATAGCTTCCTACCTTCCCACATGAAAAATACTGGATCAGAGCACAGCAAACACATATTTTTTTAAGAATGGCATAATGTATCTGTTGTACTCCACCTGGCTTAGAGAGCTAATTAATGCACAACCAGGTACCTCACTGCTGAGGTTGTGGGTTCAAGCCAAGCTCATTAAAAATGTGTATGTGAGAAAGTTTGCCACTTATTTGCAATTCTGTGGGAAAATGCAGTTTTTCATTCTACTACCAAACTTATAGAAGATTCTCATGTTAAAATTCCTTGTTTTGCATCATTCTTATGTCATGTAAAGAAAAATATTAGAATCATAAACAAGTTTCTGATTTCTGTATTAAAAAAAAGAATTAAGGCACTGGTTTTGTCACTTTTAGAATGCCAAGATAGTCTCTGTGCCTAACATTCAATGTTCAAGGTCAATCCCTGATGTGTGTGGATGTATGCCACTACAAGTTTTAATCATAATACATTTATTTTTACAACAGTTGTTAAAAAGTACATTTTAAAGAATACTTATGGAATTTGAACACAGTACCGTAGTTAGACCCACGTCATACCTTGAGTATTGCTAAGTACTTCAAACTTAGTTAAACAGTAAGAAAATGAAAATGATTAATAAAATCTTCAATGCAAGTTACAGTCTCTGTCTGTCTGTCTGTCTGTCTGTCTGTCTGTCTGTCTGTCTGTCTGTCTGTCTGTCTGTCTGTCTGTCTGTCTGTCTGTCTGTCTGTCTGTCTGTCTGTCTGTCTGTCTGTCTGTCTGTCTGTCTGTCTGTCTGTCTGTCTGTCTGTCTGTCTGTCTGTCTGTCTGTCTGTCTGTCTGTCTGTCTGTCTGTCTGTCTGTCTGTCTGTCTGTCTGTCTGTCATGCTTGTATTATAAGTTTCTCCATTGGATAACATTAGCATTTCACACTGGGCTTCAAAATATTTTCCGTGCAACATACAAGCACCCATATAGTTTTTTGCATAGAGATTGAGGCCTTTCTTAGAAGAAAAGTTTGCCGTACTCCTGCCTACTCACTAAAAATGCAGCTTCCCAATTTTTTTTATATTGAATTTCAAAGAAAATGACTGCAAAATCAAAAGTTTGGTTACTTCTGCTAGTGCTCAGAGTTGGGTCACAATGTTAATACCTGTCTGTGTTGGTATGTTATCCCATTGAACTCATATAGTACAGGAAACAATATGGGGGGAAATGCAACACAAAAAATAGCAAAATATTGGAGGAACTGAAGATAAGGGATGGAGTGGGGACAGTGGAATGATAATTATTGATTGAATATTTAGTGTCAGTTTTATGCCATTGGGGGCTAACAGAAGATCAGAAACTGTTAACCTAACCAGCTAATCTCATGAACGGTTAACCAGTACTTGAGCACACCTCATCTCCACAAGTAACTGATAACTTTCCCACTTGAATCAGAGGTGAGAGATGAATGATAATGAGACACAATGTCATATATCAATCTTCACGGAGACTGTTGTCGGGCGGGGATTCAAACTCACGTCCTCTGGATTGATAGTCAGACGTGTTACGGACTGAGCTAATCAGGCCAGGCCCAATGGGACAAGATATATAGATACAGAACAGTCATGTTAGCTGCACAAGTCCATTGTATTGTTGTTGTATGGTGATTTAGTGTAAATTCAGCAGTCTCTTTAATCAAAAAGTAGACATAGATTAAATTCAATGTTGATGGATAGGTTTCTTCATGTTTGTAACAGGACAGGAAAAATATTCAGCCAGTCTGCCATGGCATCTACTTCAGGCAGTATTCAGAGCACTGCCACACTGGAGAATCTTCTAGTACTGTTTTTCTTTTTTTTTTGGTAATCAACAGCGGATCGAACACAAGACATATTCTGCGTGCAGGGCAGACTCTCTACCATTGTGGTCTAGTACATTGTAGAAGCAGGAGAGTCCTGATGAAATGAAGTGGGGAATATTAGTCTTATCTATCTACCTGATAGTTGTGGACAGTGTTTGGCGCACAGTGAACAAGAAGAATGAAAAGAATAAATTCAAGAATCGGGAATACAATCGCATATAATAAATATACAGTGCAATCAGTTATATATGTATAATGAGTTTTACTGCATAACCACAGATACTGATAAGACGTGAAAGTTTCCCCCTCAGAGGACTTGACCATATTCCACTAAAGGGAAGGGAGAGCCCTGCAAGTTTATATTTTGTGGTTCACAGACACTATTTTATTAGCGGTAATAACAAAATCACTGTGGGTTTTGTATTTCAAAATACTAGACAAATTGAAAATAAGGTATACAAATTCTGAAACTCTGCAATTTTAGAGGTATTAAGGTTCTAGGTTCATTTTATTCCAGACTGCTGCTAACTTTGATGTTATTGTACAATTGAGAGCAAATCTGAAATATTCACCTCGACCGGGCCCAGTTAGCTCAGCTGGTAGTCATCTTATTATTAATCCAGGGGTCATGAGTTTGAATCTTTGCCTAGTTACAGTTCCAGTAAAATTGATATACGACAATACATCTCATTATCCTTCGTCTGTCATGCTGATTCGAGTGGGAAAGTTATCAGTTACTTGCAGAGATGGGGTGTGCTCAAATACTGGTTAATCTTCCAGGATACCAGGAAAGATTGGTTAGGTTAACTGACAATCTGTTAGCCCTCGCTGGCATAAAAATGATGCTAAATATTCAAACAAACAAACAAAAGTATGTTATTTTACATTGATTGTGAATGAAGTTCTTACCGTTTAGACAAAGTACACTCCAAATCTTCCCGGATAGAACAAGATGTATATGAATATACTTGCAAGCTGGTAAATTAATTATCTCGACAACACCACACATGGACCTGTCGAGGGATCAAACCCTAAACCCTTCTATCCTGGATCTGATAAGTTACCAAGCAACTTATTTTCAAATAATCAAATGAATAAATGAACAAATGAAGCCTGTCATGTCAACCTTACACTTTAATATACATGTTCATCTAAATATATGGAAGATTTACAAAAAAACACAGACTTTAGAATAGTTACATTTGGCTGGGCCAAGTTAGCTTGGTTAGTAGCAAGCCAGAGTTTCATCCAGGGATCATGAGTTTGAATCCAACCCTACCACAGGCTCCCTGATGATTGATATACGTAGGAAAGAGTATTTATCTTAAATTAGCCCTGGATGGCATGAAATGATGTTAGATGTTCAAACTAACAATGTTACATTTCATGATAAAATACGGTTTGAAAAAGGAAATGGAAACTCTACTGATGTTAGCAAGTGGCAGGACTTGGGAACACTGTGTATCATAACACATCAAAATTTAAAATACACAATAGTAATTGTTAGAACTGACCATTGTGGTCAAACATATATATACATGTATATATGGCAGTGCATGCTTTTCAGGTAAATGTGACTTTTGCAGGTGTGTAAACCTGTTCAGTTGTATCCATACAAAAGCAAACTTTTGGTGAATGTGAGCTTGGGCAATTAATGGGGCAATTATTTCTTCACAGACAGTTTTTATGCCCCTTGGAAATTATTCAATATAACTTAATATCTTCATCATGCTTTCAATTATTATTGCTGTGTCACCTTTTGATGAGGTCATATTAAACTGGATTAGTTAAGCTTTGCCTATGGTTATAAAACTTTATTCCATGCATCCGAAGACTTCATGCTCATCATTTTAAAAAAAAAAAGTTTTATGGACTCTGATTGCAGAAAATAAATGTAAATAGATGTAACTTTCATGAAATATGAAAGATGGTTTTTATCCCTTTTACTATATATTTCGTTACAACATTAATAGTGTTTTTACCTGATAGTCTCCATTTAAGGTTATAATGGGCTAATTAGATTTATAAACATCCTGTATTATCTTTTATTAACTTGACTATTCGAAGAATCGGGGAGTTTTTATACTCGCTCCAGCATTAAGAGTTTTTAAGTTGTGCGTTAAAGTTTTTGTGTAAGATGTTGACTAGGCTTCCAGTTATATGGATGGAATTTGGCATAGGTGTGCTTCCTTATACTCTGAGACAGTATGTAACATATTGTGCTCCTAACTTGAAAGTCAAGGTTATATTGCAGGGTTGTTGTTGTTGTTGTTGTTGTATGGTGTTTAGCGTCGCTTTCAACAATTTTTCAGTCCTATTGCGACGGTGTCTACTTGAGAAAGTATTCTAAGTGCTGTCACACTGGAGTATCATGCCACAGACACATGATATGATACCCCACCCAGTCACATTATACTGACACCGGGCCGACCAGACCTAGAACTTTCCTCTGAATGCTGAGCATCAAGCCGGGAAGCTTCTAGTACCATTTTTAAAGTCTTTGGTATGACCCGGCCGGGGATTGAACCCACGACCTTCTGCATGCGAGGCGGACGCTCTACCACTAGACCATGCCACGGTCATATTGCAGGGTTGATCAGGTCATATATTGTTTAAACTCTGCGTTACAGTTTTGGTGCAGGTTGTGATTTACTGGCCTTGCTTACAGTTATGTGAATGTAACTTGGATAAAGGGTATAGGTGCATACTTTGAGGCATTTTGTATCATTAAAGGGCTGCAATTTTAAAGATCAAGGTGAAATATCGGTATGAAGAGGAGAAATTGGGCTTGTAACTCTATGTTAAAGTTTATGTGCAAGTTGTATATATAGACATTAGTTTCACTTTTTGCATTATGATACTTATTCTTTTGTTTTATATTTATATTCAACCCAATGTTGTTGTTTTTTTAAATGTGTATCTATAATCATATAGAACATTACAACATTTGGGTTCAGTATCGTATTCACTCTGGAGCCCCAAAACTATTTTTGGGTGTTTATATGAAATTTTGTACATGTGAATGTATTCAGATTGATAAATATAAGAAAACAGATGGGAAATACTTTGTATCAATTTGTTTGAATATGGCAGCCCCATTGTCTAATGTTTAACCCTTTACTCCATAGAAACGCGTTTTCCCACACTAATCACAGAAGGCCTTTGACAACAGTGCAGGAAGAGTTCAGATTGCTCAATCTGAACACTTCCTGCACTGTTTTCCACTCTGTCAGTCAATATAAACATAATTCACCCAATAATTCAAAAGCCTTCTATATTATGTGTCCAAAGGGTCTATGTTAGAGGTGTCCAAAGGCGTCTATATGAAGTAAAGGGTTAAGTGAATAATCTACTTGGCTACCTTCCCGAGCCCAACCTAGACATCCCCCTCCACATTTTTTTAAATTTTGTTTCGTATGAAGCAAATACTCTGCCCCATTTGAATTTTTATTACAATGCCCAAGACCTTCAACCCTCTACCTGCCCATTCTTACCTCATCTTTTATGAAAAAAAATGAAGAGCTATTGTCATGACCCTATCATCGGCAGCGCCATCATTTTGTCCGCCTGTTAAAGTTTTATGTTTAGCTCAGCTTTTTCTTTGTTTCTGAACAAATTACTTGGTTTTGGTGATTTAACTTCAAGAACACATTTACATTATGTTATTGAAACAATGTATATAACTTACCTAATCATCCATACTTTGGGCTTTAAAAACCTTAGGTTAAAGTTTTTTGTTTTTATTTTTTGGGTTTGATTATTTTTTAAATCAATTTTATTTTTCAGTAATACTATTAATTCTGTAAACTGATCACCATCAACTACAAAAAAGGTTTACATCACTGACCTTGACCTATTCAATGTTGATACTGTCATTATTTGGTTAAAAGTTTTATGCGCCCAAAACTGTTACATATATGAATTATTGTACATGTTAATGTATCCAGATTTGACAAATAGACCACAGATTGGAAAAACTGTGTATCATTGTTTGAATTTGCCAGCTCTATTGTCCCATATTTACTTGGCTTTCTACCCGAGCCCAACCAAGACCCCCAAACTGCTGCCCAATTTTTTATTTTTTTTAAAATTTGTTTTATGTTTAATCAAATTCTCTGCCCCCATTTCAACTTTGTTACTGACTCAAAGACCCTCACCCCTACCCAACCCCATCCCTGCCCATTTTTTATTATTTTTTAATTTAGTTTTGTTTTGAATAAAATACTTTGCTCAATTTCAACTTTGTTACTGACCCCAAGACCTTCCCCCATACACCCCATCCCCACCCATTTTTTTTATTTTTTAAAATTTGTTTGTGTTAAATTGAATACTCTGCCCCCATTTCAACTTTGTTACCAACCCCAAGGCCCTCATCCCTACCCAAACCCTATCCCTGCCCACTTTTTTTTTTTTTATGCCCCCCCCCCCCCCCCCCCCCACCCACCCAATTTTTTTTATGCCCCCCCCCCCCCCTCCAAAAAAAAATTTGGGGGATGGCATATAGTAATCGCAGCGTCCATCCGTCCATCCGTACTTCTGTCCGGTATTTCGTGTCCAGCCTGTATCTTTGTCATGCATAGATGGATTTTGTTGATACTTGGTACAAATGATCAACATAACATAACAACATGTCACGAGTAAGACCCACACCCGTACCTCAAAGAACAAGTCAAAGATCAAGGTCACAATTTGAGTTTGTTTGAATACACTTTGAGTCTGTGTGAGATTTCGTGTCTGGCCTGTAACTTTGTCATGCATAGATGGATTTTAATTATACTTGCTACAAATAATCAACATAACATGACGACATGTCGCGAGTAAGACCCACACCCATACCGCAGAGATCAAGGTCACACTTTGAGTCTGCAAGATTTCATGTCCGGCCTGCAACTTTGTCATGCATAGATGGATTTTTATAAATACTTGTTATAAATGATCAACATAACATGGCGAAGTTTTGCACTTAATACCCAAACTCCCACTTCAAAGGTCAAGGTCACAATTTAACTTTGACAACACTTTCAGTCATTTTGACATTTCTTGTCCGGTCTGTCATCTATGGATAAATTTTAAAAACACTTGGCTCAGTTGATCAACATGACATAATTAAGTGTTGCATGCAAGACCCAGAACCTTTCCTCAAAGATCAAGGTCACACTTTCAATTTGTTTGATATTGTGTGTCTGGTCTGTGACTTTGCCTTTAACTTGGCTCAATTTATCAAGAGAACATGACCTGTCATAATTAAGACTTAGACCCATACCTCAAAGGTCAAGGTCACACTTTTAGTATGTATGACAACACTTTGAATCTGTTTGAGATTTCAAGTCCATCCTTCAACTTTATCATACATGGATGGATTTCAAAAACACTTGGCTCAATTTATCAACAATTGATCTGTAACTTTGTCTTACATTTATGGATTTTAAAATACATGTAGCTTGACACAAGTGATCAGCATGTCATGATGATGTTTCAGCAGCATTTAACTGTTGAAATACCCAGACCATTACATCAGATGTCAAGATCAAGGTTACACAAAGGTCAAGGTCACACTTTAATGTAAAAAAACATGAAATTGCATGTCTCGTTTGAAACATCAGTCCATTACTCTTTATATTCATGGATACGTCGCTACCCATTATAACATAATTATATTGTTATTTTTCAATGACCATTTGGGGGGCATGTGACACTTACTAGTGGCATTTCTTGTTTTTTTAAATTTGTTTTGTTTTAAATTAAACACTTTGCCCCATTTCAACTTTGTAACCGACCCCAAACTCTCACCCATAGGCCCCTACCCCACTCCCAGCCCATTTTCTTTTTAAATTTTGTTTTGTATTTTATCAAATACTCTGCCCCCATTTCAACTTTGTTACTGACCTCAAGACCCTCACCCCTACCCAATCCCCATCTCTGCCAATTTTTTATTTTTTAAACTTTTGTTTTGTTTTAAATTAAATTCGTTGCCCCCTTTCAACTTTGTTACTAAGCCCAAGGACATCCGCTCCACAAAGACCCCCCCCCCCCCACCCCCACCCACCCACTTTTTTTTTCTTTTAAAATTTGTTTTGTTTTAAATTAAATACTATTCAGCCCCTTTGTTACCAACCTCAAGTAAAAAATTTAAAAAATATTTTCTCTGAAAGTTCAAGGCCTAGACCTTAAATATTTTACATGTAGCATTGCATGGGAGTCCTTTCAATGAGTTATATAGAGAAAATATTGTAGCACCTTTATTTTTCATTAAATTTTAACCAAACTTGCACAGCAGTTATATAACCACAGGATCTCGGATAAGTTATTGAACCAGCACCATTGGACCACAAATACCCCGCCACAGGGCTTATAAGCACATTTTAAGCGAAACTTTAAAACTTTAAAAACACTTTCTCTGAAAGTTTGAGGCCTAGACCTTATATATTTAAAATGTAGCATTGCATGGGTGTCCTCTAAAAGAAGTCAGGTCCCAGGGGTCAAATTTGGGGCTGCCACAGGGGTCACTGTTTTAAATAGATTTATAATGGGAAAATGTCGTACACAAGATAGTACCTTCATTTTTCATTGAGTCTTAATTAAACTTACACAGCAGTTATATAACTACAAGATCTTGGATGAGTTCTTCAACCAGCTTCATTCAATCACAAATGCCCCTGGCACAGGGCTTATAAGCACATTTTAAGTAAAATTTTAAAAACAAATATTTCTGAAAGTTCAAGGCCTAGACCTTAGATATTTTACATGCAGCATTGCTTGGGGATCCCTTAAAAAGATTTGTTGAATTCAGGTCCCTGGGGTCACTGTTACACATAGGGAAAATGTTGAAGACGCGATATCACCTTCATATTTTTTTAAATCTTATCCAAAATTCCACAGCAGTTATATACTACAAGATCCTGGATGAGTTCTTGAACCAGTATGATTTGGTCACAAATGCTCCAGACACAAGGCTTATAAGCACATTTTAAACGAAACTTTAAAAAACATTTTCTCTGAAAGTTTGAGGCCCAAAACTTAGATAGTTTACATGTAGCATTGCATGGGAGTCCCCTTAAAGATTTGTTGAAGTCATTTCCCTGGGGTCAGGTTTGGGGCTGCTACAGGGGTCACTGTTTTACATAGAATTATATTGGAAAAATGTTGTAAGCGCGACAGCACCTTCATTTTTTATTGAATCTTAATCAAACTTGCACAACAGTTATATAACCATCAGATATCTGACGAGTTCTTGAACCAGCATTATTCAGCCACAAATGCCTCTGCCACAGTGCTTTTTATAAGCACATTTTAGGTCAAATTTTAAAATCATTTTCTCTGAAAGTTTAAGGTCTGGACCTAAGATATTTTACTTGTAGCATCTGTTGCTAGTAGAGCATTCAGGTCCTCTTGGGCCTCTTGTTTTGATGGTACATTTAATATAATGTTCTGTGACACGGTTATCATAGTCCAGTTAACGCTGTTCTTTGACAGCTATTGTAATACCCATGCAATGATGGTTTCCGTCTGTCTGTTAACAGCCTTGTCTAGGCTGTAATTTCTTCATAAATACTCCCACATGGCCTTGCCAAAGAATTGAACTCATGGCCCTCTGATACTAAACCTGTCCAATGCTTTGCCACTGATATTCAAAGTTTAATTCTTAAACATTTTGTTGAATCTTTTCTTTTTCTATTTCCAGGTGACTGGTACCTGTACCATTCCAGGTGATGATCTACGTCCAGTTGCTGATGAGGTACCTCAGGTAGTTGTCTTTAGGGCTCCTGTTGCTGTGGCAGACCCTGTAGCTCCTTGTGTCTCTGTGCCTTGTCACTGTGTCCCTCCGTCCGTTACTGGCCATACTGATGTATGCGTCAGACCCACAGCCTGTGTTGCTGTCCCTCCGACTGCTTCTCCACCCGCCGTTGTCCGTGTCAGGCTTGCCGAGCCTGTTCAGCTTGCGCCAGTTCAGCTTGTTGTTGTTCACCCTCCTCCCGTCCGTGAAGCAGTCGCTGCACCCGTACCCCTTAGGCGCTCTACTCGAGTCAGGAGACCCCCCCTTAGATACAGTGACGCTCCCGTTGTTAGAGTTAGGGAAGTTCCGGCCTCTGTTCTAGAGGTTAGAACTAGGATAGGTAGGGTGTCTCGCCGTCCGGACAGGTGGTCTTATTGACGTCTTTGTAGGGAATTTCTGTGGTTAGGAAGTAGGCTTCTTATCATTCTTAACAATTCAGCCAATGTTTTACAAGCACTATATGTTCTTTAGTAAAATCATTTTCAATTAACTTAAATGGTTTTCAAGACTGTTCAAGTAGTTTTTTCTCCAGAACTCTCATTTTATATTATGGGTATGATAACTTTCCACATTTATCATACATTTGTTTTGTTTTTCTACTAGTAAAGCCATATTGTGTCAGTTTAAATAGTTTTCAAGAATATTCAATCCAGTTTTTTCTCCATAGAGTTTTCATTTTCATATTTTGGGTATGATAACTTTCCATATTTATCATACTTTTTTTTCTTGTTTCTCCTACTCACATAACCACAGATTTCCCCTATGTATGTATTCTGTTATTTGAATAGAAATCTTGAGTTGCAGATTAAACTGTTTTGTAAATGGGATCACTAAGGTGGCTGTTTCTTAATTTAGTTGATTTATTTTAAGTTTTTAGTTTCTTGAAATTAAAAAGGGTTTATCACTTTGTTTTTTATTGTATTTGACATACTTAATGTAATTTTGAAGAATGTTAGGCTGTATGGGACTTCACTCACTGAAGATTCCCATATTCTATATAGATATCCTAGAGTGTGTTTCTATGCAGTCTTGAGGTGTGTTTACTGTGACAACAACAATGGTCATTTTTATATGTATCATTGTAAAAAGGTATTTAAAACTTTTTGAACATAAATACTTGTTTCAACAAACATTTTTTTCAATAATTCAAATGTAAATAATAGATATTTTTACTTTTAATGGTATATGTGTTGCGGCCCACAATACTTGTTACTGTCATTAATTTTTTTTAAAAAACTTTAAACTTAATATATGGTGTTTTATTTGTTTTCAAATTTTTTTTGTGTTTATAATGAAACAGTTAACATGTTGACACTTTTTTTATCAGCAAAATAGGCTAAATTGTTTTTATTTGTATTTTCAACCTTCATCATAGATAGCCAGTAGCCTGTAGGTAATTATTGTTTACATGGTACATTCAGTGTCGAGATCCACGTCACTTTATATTGCCATTGGTAATTTTTACCTATAGGTACATTTTATGGTGTCAATATCCATATTTATTGACATCTATAATATTAGTTTAGTGAGTTCTTGTGTTTTATGGAATTGTTTCCATAGACATGCATTTTTTTTCTTCGAAATACTTGTAGTCTTAAAATAGATTTTTTTCCCATTCCTATGGACGTAGAATAGATTCCTATGATTCTGCCACAGATTTGGAACAGTTGGTTTTGATAATTAAACAGAGTTGTCTGAATGGCGCGGTAGATTAAAGGCGAAAATGTTGAGGTCCCTTTTGTCAACATTTTCATCTTCGGACCTCTATCCAATGAAGCCATCTCTGCATATCATTATCTTCTATTTTGATAATGTGTAAGTTTTATAGTCACTATTTGTTTGTTCAAACGGAAAAAAATGGACTCCAACTAACTTCTCTGCTCTCTTGGGAAGTTTTACAAAAAATAAATATAAAGTAGGATAATCAAACTTAGATTTTAGAGTCCATTGTTTACTTCCTTACTCTCTGGGGAAAGTTTCATTCATTGCTGTAGTAATTGTCATAGTCAGTGATTTCTTGTGTTTTATAGAATCATTTGCCTAATACACAATTACTTAATTGTAAATTTTTGTAAAATATTCCAGTATAAGATTTTTTATTCCTGTCTCTGCTTTTTATCACAGTCAAACCTCCTCTGCATATCATAATATTGTTTTTGGGGAATGTTTAAGTTCAGTAGTATCTGTATTTCATTGTGAAAATGGAAAAGTTTTATCATTCTTCATCTCTTTGAAAGTTCATCAGTGGTTGTACGACACAAAATGGAGTACTTAATTTAACATACGATAAATGTAGCACTGTTAATTATATGGTCTTCACTCACTGAAGACTATCTGAGGTGTTTAATCTGCAACAATAGGCTTCTGTTTGATAATGGAATTTCAGTTTTCAATGAACTATACTACTATATTTCATTGTGACTGAATGTAGTAGTATTGTAGTGTATTGTTGTTTATAGTATAAGCTGTAAAAGTATTTCTGTAGAAGAAGTATTTTGTATTGTAGTGTATTGTAGTTCATAGTATTAGCTGTAAGAGTATTTCTGTAGTAGAAGTGTTTTGTATTGTAGTGTATTGATGTTTATAGTATTAGCTGTCAGAGTATATCTGTAGTAGAAGTGTTTTGTATTGTAGTGTATTGTAGTTTATAGCATTAGCTGTCAGAGTATATCTGTAGTAGAAGTTATTTGTATTGTACTGTATTTTAGTTTATAGCATTAGCTGCAAGAGTATTTCTGTAGAAGTGTTTTGTATTGTAGTGTATTGTAGTTTATAGTATAAGCTGCAAGAGTATTTCTGTAGGAGGAAGTGTTTTGTATTGTACTGTATTGTAGTTTATAGTATTAGCTGTCAGAGTATTTCTGTAATAGAAGTATTTTGTATTGTAGTGTATTGTAGTTTATAGTACTAGCTGCAAAAGTATTTCTGTAGTAGAAGTGTTTTGTATTGTGGTGTATTTTTTTACATCATTTTCAAGTTAGCTGTATGAGTGCTTCTGTATGATTTACACATCAAATGGGTTAATCATAGTTATATAAAGACATGTGTACTGTAGTTTTGTTTGATACATTGCAGTTTTAACCAAACATTTGCCAATACTGGATTGCTGCCGTGGTGGTGAAGATATGCTGTTCCATGGGTCAGGCCGATGGTGATGGTGCTTTAGTGGAAGCAATTGGACATACTATGGATCCAGCCAATTGTAATGTGTTGGTATGTTGTGTTGTGATGGGTGATGCATGTTGGTGGTAAGGTGGTGTGTTGTGTTGTGATGGGTGATGCATGTTGGTGGTAAGGTGGTATGGTGTGTTGTGATGGGTGATGCATGTTGGTGGTAAGGTGGTGTGTTGTGTTGTGATGGGTGATGCATGTTGGTGGTAAGGTGGTATGTTGTGTTGTGATGGGTGATGCATTCTGCCACAGATTTGGAACAGTTGGTTTTGATAATTAAACAGAGTTGTCTGAATGGCGCGGTAGATTAAAGGTGAAAATGTTGAGGCCCCTTTTGTCAACATTTTCATCTTCGGACCTCTATCCAATGTGTTGAGTTTGGTGATGTGTGTTGATGGTGAGGTGGTATGCTGTGTTGGATGATGCTTGTTGGTGGTAAGGTGGTCTGTTGTGTAGTGATGGGTGATGCATGTTGGTGGTAAGGCGGTATGTTGTGTTGTGATGTGTGATGCATGTTGGTGGTAAGGCGGTATGTTGTGTTGTGATGGGTGATGGGTGTTGGTGGTAAGGTGGTATGTTGTGTTGTGATGGGTGATGCATGTTGGTGGTAAGGTGGTATGGTATGTTGTGATTGGTGATGGGTGTTGGTGGTAAGGTGGTATGGTGTGTTGTGATGGGTGATGCATGTTGGTGGTAAGGTAGTAGGTTTTCTTGTGATGGGTGATGCATGTTGGTGGTAAGGTCGTATGTTGTCTTAGAATAGATTCCTATGATTCTGCCACAGATTTGGAACAGTTGGTTTTGATAATTAAACAGAGTTGTCTGAATGGCGCGGTAGATTAAAGGTGAAAATGTTGAGGCCCCTTTTGTCAACATTTTCATCTTCGGACCTCTATCCAATGTGTTGAGTTTGGTGATGTGTGATGCATGTTGGTGGTAAGGTGGTATGGTGTGTTGTGATGGGTGATGCATGTTGGTGGTAAGGCGGTATGTTGTGTTGTGATGTGTGATGCATGTTGGTGGTAAGGCGGTATGTTGTGTTGTGATGGGTGATGGGTGTTGGTGGTAAGGCGGTATGTTGTGTTGTGATGGGTGATGCATGTTGGTGGTAAGGTGGTATGGTATGTTGTGACGGGTGATGGGTGTTGGTGGTAAAGTGGTATGGTGTGTTGTGATGGGTGATGCATGTTGGTGGTAAGGTAGTAGGTTTTCTTGTGATGGGTGATGCATGTTGGTGGTAAGGTCGTATGTTGTCTTAGAATAGATTCCTATGATTCTGCCACAGATTTGGAACAGTTGGTTTTGATAATTAAACAGAGTTGTCTGAATGGCGCGGTAGATTAAAGGTGAAAATGTTGAGGCCCCTTTTGTCAACATTTTCATCTTCGGACCTCTATCCAATGTGTTGAGTTTGGTGATGTGTGATGCATGTTGGTGGTAAGGTGGTATGGTGTGTTGTGATGGGTGATGCGTGATGGTAGTAAGGTGGTATGGTGTGTTGTGATGGGTGATGCATGTTGGTGGTAAGGTGGTATGGTGTGTTGTGATGTGTGATGCATGTTGGTGGTAAGGCGGTATGTTGTGTTTTGATAGGTGATGTGTGTTGGTGGTAAGGTGGTGTGTTGTGTTGTGATGGGTGATGTGTGTTGGTGGTAAGGTGGTATGTTGTGTTGTGATGGGTGATGTGTGTTGGTGGTAAGGTGGTATGGTGTTTTGTGATGGGTGATGGGTGTTGGTGGTAAGGTGGTATGGTGTGTTGTGATGGGTGATGCGTGATGGTGGTAAGGTGGTATGGTGTTTTGTGATGGGTGATGGGTGTTGGTGGTAAGGTGGTCTGTTGTGTTGTGATGGGTGATGCATGTTGGCGGTAAGGTGGTATGGTGTGTTGTGATGGGTGATGCATGTTGGTGGTAAGGTGGTATGTTGTGTTGTGATGGGTGATGCATGTTGGTGGTAAGGTGGTATGTTGTCTTGTGATGGGTGATGCGTGATGGTGGTAAGGTGGTATGGTGTGTTGTGATGGGTGATGCATGTTGGTGGTAAGGTGGTCTGTTGTGTTGTGATGGGTGTTGGTGGTAAGGTGGTATGGTGTGTTGTGATGGGTGATGCATGTTGGTGGTAAGGTGGTCTGTTGTGTTGTGATGGGTGATGCATGATGGTCAAAAGGTGGTATGGTGTGTTGTGATGGGTGATGGTATGTTGTGTTGTGATGGGTGATGCATGATGGTCAAAAGGTGGTCTGTTGTGTTGTGATGGGTGATGCATGTTGGTGGTAAGGTGGTGTGTTGTGTTGTGATGGGTGTTGATGGTAAGGTGGTCTGTTGTGTTGTGATGGGTAATGCATGTTGGTGGTAAGGTGGTATGTTGTGTTGTGATGGGTGATGCGTGATAGTGGTAATGTGTTTTGTTGTGTTGTGATGGGTGATGCATATTGGTGGTAAGGTGGTCTGTTGTGTTGTGATGGATGATGGGTGTTGGTGGTAAGGTGGTGTGTTGTGTTGTGATGGGTGATGCATGTTGGTGGTAAGGTGGTATGGTGTGTTGTGATGGGTGATGTGTGTTGGTGGTAAGGTGGTGTGTTGTGTTGTGATGGGTGATGCATGTTGGTGGTAAGGCAGTATGTTGTGTTGTGATGGGTGATGCATGTTGGTGGTAAGGTGGTATGTTGTGTTGTGATGGGTGATGTGTGTTGGTGGTAAGGTGGTATGTTGTGTTGTGATGGGTGATGCGTGTTGGTGGTAAGGTGGTATGGTGTGTTGTGATGGGTGATGCATGTTGGTGGTAAGGTGGTATGGTGTGTTGTGATGGGTGATGCATGTTGGTGGTAAGGTGGTATGTTATGTTGTGATGGGTGATGCGTGATGGTGGTATGGTGTGTTGTGATGGGTGATGCATGTTGGTGGTAAGGTGTTATGTTGTGTTGTGTTGTGTTGTGATGCGTGATGGTGGTAAGGTGGTATGATGTGTTGTGATTGGTGATGTGTGTTGGTGGTAAGGTGGTCTGTTGTGTTGTGATGGATGATGCATGTTGGTGGTAAGGTGGTATGTTGTGTTGTGATGGGTGATGGGTGTTGGTGGTAAGGTGGTATGTTGTGTTGTGATGGGTGATGCGTGATGGTGGTAGGGTGGTATGTTGTGTTGTGATGGGTGATGCGTGTTGGTGGTAAGGTGGTATGGTGTGTTGTGATGGGTGATGTGTGTTGGTGGTAAGGTGGTATGTTGTGTTGTGATGGGTGATGCGTGTTGGTGGTAAGGTGGTATGGTGTGTTGTGATGGGTGATGTGTGTTGGTGGTAAGGTGGTATGTTGTGTTGTGATGGGTGATGTGTGATGGTGGTAAGGTGGTATGTTGTGTTGTGATGGGTGATGTGTGTTGGTGGTAAGGTGGTATGTTGTGTTGTGATGGGTGATGTGTGTTGGTGGTAAGGTGGTCTGTTGTGTTTTGATGGATGATGCATGTTGGTGGTAAGGTGGTATGGTGTGTTGTGATGGGTGATGTGTGTTGGTGGTAAGGTGGTATGTTGTGTTGTGATGGGTGATGCGTGATGGTGGTAGGGTGGTATGTTGTGTTGTGATGAGTGATGCGTGTTGGTGGTAAGGTGGTATGTTGTGTTGTGATGGGTGATGTGTGTTGGTGGTAAGGTGGTATGGTGTGTTGTGATGGGTGATGGGTGATGTGTGTTGGTGGTAAGGTGGTATGTTGTGTTGTGATGGGTGATGTGTGTTGGTGGTAAGGTGGTATGTTGTGTTGTGATGGGTGATGCGTGATGGTGGTAGGGTGGTATGTTGTGTTGTGATGGGTGATGCGTGTTGGTGGTAAGGTGGTATGTTGTGTTGTGATGGGTGATGCGTGTTGGTGGTAAGGTGGTGTGTTGTGTTGTGATGGGTGATGCGTGTTGGTGGTAAGGTGGTGTGGTGTGTTGTGATGGGTGATGCATTCTGCCACAGATTTGGAACAGTTGGTTTTGATAATTAAACAGAGTTGTCTGAATGGCGCGGTAGATTATAGGTGAAAATGTTGAGGCCCCTTTTGTCAACATTTTCATCTTCGGACCTCTATCCAATGTGTTGAGTTTGGTGATGTGTGTTGATGGTGAGGTGGTATGTTGTGTTGGATGATGCGTGTTGGTGGTAAGGTGGTCTGTTGTGTAGTGATGGGTGATGCATGTTGGTGGTAAGGCGGTATGTTGTGTTGTGATGTGTGATGCATGTTGGTGGTAAGGCGGTATGTTGTGTTGTGATGGGTGATGGGTGTTGGTGGTAAGGTGGTATGTTGTGTTGTGATGGGTGATGCATGTTGGTGGTAAGGTGGTATGGTATGTTGTGATTGGTGATGGGTGTTGGTGGTAAGGTGGTATGGTGTGTTGTGATGGGTGATGCATGTTGGTGGTAAGGTAGTAGGTTTTCTTGTGATGGGTGATGCATGTTGGTGGTAAGGTCGTATGTTGTCTTAGAATAGATTCCTATGATTCTGCCACAGATTTGGAACAGTTGGTTTTGATAATTAAACAGAGTTGTCTGAATGGCGCGGTAGATTAAAGGTGAAAATGTTGAGGCCCCTTTTGTCAACATTTTCATCTTCGGACCTCTATCCAATGTGTTGAGTTTGGTGATGTGTGATGCATGTTGGTGGTAAGGTGGTATGGTGTGTTGTGATGGGTGATGCATGTTGGTGGTAAGGCGGTATGTTGTGTTGTGATGTGTGATACATGTTGGTGGTAAGGCGGTATGTTGTGTTGTGATGGGTGATGGGTGTTGGTGGTAAGGCGGTATGTTGTGTTGTGATGGGTGATGCATGTTGGTGGTAAGGTGGTATGGTATGTTGTGATGGGTGATGGGTGTTGGTGGTAAGGTGGTATGGTGTGTTGTGATGGGTGATGCATGTTGGTGGTAAGGTAGTAGGTTTTCTTGTGATGGGTGATGCATGTTGGTGGTAAGGTCGTATGTTGTCTTAGAATAGATTCCTATGATTCTGCCACAGATTTGGAACAGTTGGTTTTGATAATTAAACAGAGTTGTCTGAATGGCGCGGTAGATTAAAGGTGAAAATGTTGAGGCCCCTTTTGTCAACATTTTCATCTTCGGACCTCTATCCAATGTGTTGAGTTTGGTGATGTGTGATGCATGTTGGTGGTAAGGTGGTATGGTGTGTTGTGAAGGGTGATGCGTGATGGTAGTAAGGTGGTATGGTGTGTTGTGATGGGTGATGCATGTTGGTGGTAAGGTTGTATGGTGTGTTGTGATGTGTGATGCATGTTGGTGGTAAGGCGGTATGTTGTGTTTTGATAGGTGATGTGTGTTGGTGGTAAGGTGGTGTGTTGTGTTGTGATGGGTGATGTGTGTTGGTGGTAAGGTGGTATGTTGTGTTGTGATGGGTGATGTGTGTTGGTGGTAAGGTGGTATGGTGTTTTGTGATGGGTGATGGGTGTTGGTGGTAAGGTGGTATGGTGTGTTGTGATGGGTGATGCGTGATGGTGGTAAGGTGGTATGGTGTTTTGTGATGGGTGATGGGTGTTGGTGGTAAGGTGGTCTGTTGTGTTGTGATGGGTGATGCATGTTGGCGGTAAGGTGGTATGGTGTGTTGTGATGGGTGATGCATGTTGGTGGTAAGGTGGTATGTTGTGTTGTGATGGGTGATGCATGTTGGTGGTAAGGTGGTATGTTGTGTTGTGATGGGTGATGCGTGATGGTGGTAAGGTGGTATGGTGTGTTGTGATGGGTGATGCATGTTGGTGGTAAGGTGGTCTGTTGTGTTGTGATGGGTGTTGGTGGTAAGGTGGTATGGTGTGTTGTGATGGGTGATGCATGTTGGTGGTAAGGTGGTCTGTTGTGTTGTGATGAGTGATGCATGATGGTCAAAAGGTGGTATGGTGTGTTGTGATGGGTGATGGTATGTTGTGTTGTAATGGGTGATGCATGATGGTCAAAAGGTGGTCTGTTGTGTTGTGATGGGTGATGCATGTTGGTGGTAAGGTGGTGTGTTGTGTTGTGATGGGTGATGGGTGTTGATGGTAAGGTGGTCTGTTGTGTTGTGATGGGTAATGCATGTTGGTGGTAAGGTGGTATGTTGTGTTGTGATGGGTGATGCGTGATAGTGGTAATGTGTTTTGTTGTGTTGTGATGGGTGATGCATATTGGTGGTAAGGTGGTCTGTTGTGTTGTGATGGATGATGGGTGTTGGTGGTAAGGTGGTGTGTTGTGTTGTGATGGGTGATGCATGTTGGTGGTAAGGTGGTATGGTGTGTTGTGATGGGTGATGTGTGTTGGTGGTAAGGTGGTGTGTTGTGTTGTGATGGGTGATGCATGTTGGTGGTAAGGCGGTATGTTGTGTTGTGATGGGTGATGCATGTTGGTGGTAAGGTGGTATGTTGTGTTGTGATGGGTGATGTGTGTTGGTGGTAAGGTGGTATGTTGTGTTGTGATGGGTGATGCGTGTTGGTGGTAAGGTGGTATGGTGTGTTGTGATGGGTGATGCATGTTGGTGGTAAGGTGGTATGGTGTGTTGTGATGGGTGATGCATGTTGGTGGTAAGGTGGTATGTTATGTTGTGATGGGTGATGCGTGATGGTGGTATGGTGTGTTGTGATGGGTGATGCATGTTGGTGGTAAGGTGGTGTGTTGTGTTGTGATGGGTGATGCATGTTGGTGGTAAGGTGTTATGTTGTGTTGTGTTGTGTTGTGATGTGTGATGGTGGTAAGGTGGTATGATGTGTTGTGATTGGTGATGTGTGTTGGTGGTAAGGTGGTATGGTGTGTTGTGATGGGTGATGCATGTTGGTGGTAAGGTGGTATGTTATGTTGTGATGGGTGATGCGTGATGGTGGTATGGTGTGTTGTGATGGGTGATGCATGTTGGTGGTAAGGTGGTGTGTTGTGTTGTGATGGGTGATGCATGTTGGTGGTAAGGTGTTATGTTGTGTTGTGTTGTGTTGTGATGCGTGATGGTGGTAAGGTGGTATGATGTGTTGTGATTGGTGATGTGTGTTGGTGGTAAGGTGGTCTGTTGTGTTGTGATGGATGATGCATGTTGGTGGTAAGGTGGTATGTTGTGTTGTGATGGGTGATGTGTGTTGGTGGTAAGGTGGTATGTTGTGTTGTGATGGGTGATGCGTGATGGTGGTAGGGTGGTATGTTGTGTTGTGATGGGTGATGCGTGTTGGTGGTAAGGTGGTATGGTGTGTTGTGATGGGTGATGTGTGTTGGTGGTAAGGTGGTATGTTGTGTTGTGATGGGTGATGCGTGTTGGTGGTAAGGTGGTATGGTGTGTTGTGATGGGTGATGTGTGTTGGTGGTAAGGTGGTATGTTGTGTTGTGATGGGTGATGTGTGATGGTGGTAAGGTGGTATGTTGTGTTGTGATGGGTGATGTGTGTTGGTGGTAAGGTGGTATGTTGTGTTGTGATGGGTGATGGGTGTTGGTGGTAAGGTGGTCTGTTGTGTTTTGATGGATGATGCATGTTGGTGGTAAGGTGGTATGGTGTGTTGTGATGGGTGATGTGTGTTGGTGGTAAGGTGGTATGTTGTGTTGTGATGGGTGATGCGTGATGGTGGTAGGGTGGTATGTTGTGTTGTGATGAGTGATGCGTGTTGGTGGTAAGGTGGTATGTTGTGTTGTGATGGGTGATGTGTGTTGGTGGTAAGGTGGTATGGTGTGTTGTGATGGGTGATGTGTGTTGGTGGTAAGGTGGTATGTTGTGTTGTGATGGGTGATGCGTGTTGGTGGTAAGGTGGTGTGGTGTGTTGTGATGGGTGATGCGTGTTGGTGGTAAGGTGGTATGTTGTGTTGTGATGGGTGATGCGTGATGGTGGTAAGGTGGTATGTTGTGTTGTGATGGGTGATGTGTGTTGGTGGTAAGGTGGTATGTTGTGTTGTGATGGGTGATGGGTGTTGGTGGTAAGGTGGTCTGTTGTGTTTTGATGGATGATGCATGTTGGTGGTAAGGTGGTATGGTGTGTTGTGATGGGTGATGTGTGTTGGTGGTAAGGTGGTATGTTGTGTTGTGATGGGTGATGCGTGATGGTGGTAGGGTGGTATGGTGTGTTGTGATGAGTGATGCGTGTTGGTGGTAAGGTGGTATGGTGTGTTGTGATGGGTGATGTGTGTTGGTGGTAAGGTGGTATGTTGTGTTGTGATGGGTGATGCGTGATGGTGGTAGGGTGGTATGGTGTGTTGTGATGAGTGATGCATGTTGGTGGTAAGGTGGTATGTTGTGTTGTGATGAGTGATGCGTGTTGGTGGTAAGGTGGTATGTTGTGTTGTGATGGGTGATGCATGTTGGTGGTAAGGTGGTGTATTGTGTTCTGATGGGTGATGGGTGTTGGTTGTAAGGTGGTCTGTTGTGTTGTGACGGGTGTTGGTGGTAAGGTGGTGTGTTGTGTTGTGATGGGTGATGGGTGTTGATGGTAAGGTGGTGTGTTGTGTTCTGATGGGTGATGGGTGTTGGTTGTAAGGTGGTCTGTTGTGTTGTGATGGGTGTTGGTGGTAAGGTGGTATGGTGTGTTGTAATGGGTGATGCATGTTGGTGGTAAGGTGGTCTGTTGTGTTGTGATGGGTGATGCATGATGGTCAAAAGGTGGTATGGTGTGTTGTGATGGGTGATGGTATGTTGTGTTGTGATGGGTGATTTCATCATATTTATTGCTAGGTTTTGACAGTTGGTGATGTCGAGACATTGGTGGATGCAGCTCTACGTTATTTTATTATATTTATTGCTTGGTTTTGTACAATTGGTGACAACAAGACAGTGGTGGATGCAGCTCTACATTATTTTATGATGTTTATTGCTAGGTTGTGACAATTGGTGACGACGAGACAATGGTTGATGCAGCAATACATTATTTTATAAATTGTTAGGTTTTGTACAATTGGTGATGATGAGACAATGGTTCTTGCAGCTCTTCGTTATTTTATATTCATTACTAGGTCTTGTACAATTGGTGATGACAAAACAATGGTGGATGCAGCTCTAAGTTATTTTATCATATTTATTGCTCGGTATGATACAATTGGTGACAACGAGACAATGGTGGATGCAGCTCTCATTATTTCATCATATTTATTGCTAGGTCTTGACAGTTGGTGACGTCAAGACAATGGTGGATGCAGCTCTAAGTTATTTTATATTTATTGCTAGGTCTTGACAATTGGTGATGACAAGACAATCATAGATCCAGCTCTCCATTATTTTATTATTTTTATTGCTCGGTATGATACAATTGGTGACAACGAGACAATGGTGGATGCAGCTCTCATTATTTCATCATATTTATTGCTAGGTCTAAACAGTTGGTGACGTCAAGACAATGGTGGATGCAGCTCTAAGTTATTTTATATTTAATGCTAGGTCTTGACAATTGGTGACGATGAGACAATCAAGGATCCAGCTCTACATTATTTTATTATTTTTATTGCTTGGTATTGTACAATTGGTGACATCGAGACAATGGTGGATGCAGCTCTAAGTTATTTTATATTTATTGCTAGGTCTTGACAATTGGTGACGACAAGACAATCGTAGATCCAGCTCTATGTTATTTTATTATTTTTATTGCTTGGTATTGTACAATTGGTGATAACGAGACAATGGTGGATGCAGCTCTCATTATTTCATCATATTTATTGCTAGGTCTTGACAGTTGGTGACGTCAAGACAATGGTGGATGCAGTTCTAAGTTATTTGATATTTATTGTTAGGTCTTGACAATTGGTGATGATTAAACAATCAAGGATCCAGCTCTACATTATTTTATTATTTTTATTGCTTGGTATTGTACAGTTGGTGACAACGAGACAATGGTGCATGCAGCTCTACATTATTTTATGATGTTTATTGCTAGGTCTTGATAATTGGTGGCGACGAGACAATGGTGGATGCAGCGCTGCTTATTTAATAAATTGTTAGGTCTTGACAATTGGTGAGAACAAGACAATGGTGGATGCAACTGTGTTTTATTTTATCATATTTATAGCTAGGTATCATACAATTGGTGACAATGAGTCAATGGTGGATGCAACTCTACAGTATTATATTTCATTATATTAATATTATTTATATTTTATTTTAATTTATTGATTTGTATCATATTACATTGTATAATATTTTATTTCATATTGTATTTTATTACATTTTATATCATTTTATCTTATATCATTTCATTTTATTGCACAATATTGTATTGTATTTAACTGTATCTTGTATATTGTTATTATTTTATTTTCTTAACCTTTTTTTATGTAAACTTACAGTAAATAGTTGCTAACAATTAACAATTGTTATGTTCTGTGAACAATAACTAATAATTAACAATACCTAATAATTAACACTAATAATTAACAATACCTAATAATTAACCATTAACAATTAACAATAGCTAATAATTAACAATAACAATTAACTATAACTATCAATTAACAATAACTAACAATTAACAATAACTAATAATTAACAATAACTATCAATTAACAATAACTCATAATTAACAATAACTTATAATTAACAATAACAATTAACTATAGCTAATAATTAACAATAACTGATAATTAACAATAACTGATAAGTTTCAATAACAATTAACACTAACAATTAACAATAACTAATAATTAACACTAACAAATAACAATTAACTATAACTAAAAATTAACAATATCTAATAATTAACACTAATAATTAACAATAACTATCAATTAACAATAACAAATAATTAACACTTATTATTAACAATAACTTATAATTAACAATAACAATTAACTGTAACTAACAATTAACAATTAACTAATAATTAACAATAATTATTAACAATAACTAATAATTAACACTGACAATGAACAATAACAATTAACAATAACTAATAATTAACAATAACAATTAACAATAACTAATAATTAACACTAATAATTAACAATAATGATTAACAATAGCAATTAACTATAACTTATAATTAACAATAACTAATAATTGACACTAATAATTAACAATAACAGATAATCAACAATAACTAATTATTAACAATAACTAATAATTAACAATAACTAATAATTAACGAACTAACAATTAACAATTACTAACAATTAAAAATTGTTCTGTTGGCTCAAGTTTATGGGGTTTGTCTAACTGATGAGTCCTGGAAACTCTGTATGGGCCCTTAACATAATCGGGACGAAACGCACTTAATATTTTTTAAATGGGGCATGTTAAAATCTAACAAGACACTTTAAGAAACTCTTTTCTATGGGGCTAGCTCTGATTCATGAGCTTAAAATGGTATTAAACAAATAAACAAAAATATAATCCAATTTTATTATAACAAATAAATATTTTGTAGATATTAGGTGCGTCTTAGAGATATTGTTTGTGCCATAGTATTAACTAGATACGTTTTGTATGAAGTTTTACAGCTTTTTTCAACAGGATTTAAGAATAGTCAGTGGCTCTAATTTGATTCATTACTACTACTGGTACGGACTGCAATATGCAAACAATATAAAAGTACCAGTTATAACTGAAATGTTATAGTCTAAAACAGCTCAAATAAATATGTGGAGAAAAAGATACAATAATATCAAATAAGTTATTGTATATTATACATAGTTTTTGAATTGAGACCCTGTGGATGCACGGTACCTAATTTTTGCATCCAAAAAGTTTCCTTCAATAGCCTATCCATTTTATTATTAACAAAGTCAATAGGCATAAAACTAAAATCAGAATAACTGTGGTCTGTACTATTAAAATGAACAGCTACATTAGTTGAAAAAGCTGGATCAACAAAATTGTTGATGTCAAATCTATGACTATTCAAACGTCGAGAAGCTTGCAATTTAAAAAAAATTTAAACACAATTTAAAAAAGCAAAAGGGAAAGGGTGTGTGTGATGCTCAGGTAGGTATGGGATATCGCGGCTAGAAATGTACAAATGCAATGCAATAACACAAGGTATTTCTCATAAACAAATAACTGTTGTAGGTATTCAGCATTAAATTTGAATACAGCAGCCTTTTAGTAGTATTAAAATTTGAGGTATAAGAATACAACCTTGTTGCAAGTAACATTCTCATATTAAGTATGCATGTAGTAAATCACAACTTGCACCAAAACTTTTAACACCTAGTTTAAAGACAAACTATGACCCTTTTTCCTGCAATATGACATTGACCTTCCAAATTAGGAGCGTAATATGTTACATACTGCCTCAGAGTATAAGCATGCACACTTATGACTGCAAGCTATTTCAAACATCAAAACCACTTCAACCTTTGTTTCATTAACTATATCAAAACATCTTAATCACTTCAACCTATGTTTCATTTACTCCAAACATCTAAATCACTTTAACCTATATTTCATTTATTCAAAAATATCTAAATCACCTCAACCTATGTTTAATTTATACTAAATATTTAAATCACCTCAACCTATGTTTCATTTATTTGAAACATCTAAATCACATCAACCTATTCATACATCGAAGCCCGTGTGGTTCCGGCTAAGAATAGAATCACTGCAGAGGGGTAGGAATCCTCCAAATGGGTGTCATGTTCATTTGATCATTTTTTGCCATGTTCACTGTTGTGGTTAAATTATCAACCCCTGTGTGGTTTCAGGGAGCCATATGAGTGATGGCAAGAACAGGACAACTGTGACTCATACATGTCGTAAGAAGCGACAATTTGAGTAATGCGAATTTGCTAAACTCTGCAGTTCTGCAGGAATCAAGCTTCGAGGTTTATTCTGCATATTCATTTGTTGGTGTATTTTTTTTAAATCTGTATGTTAATTTGTTGTTTTTGTACATGTAGAGTGAACCTGGAATCTTCCTTCCTGTTGGCGTCGAATAACCTATAATGTGTTGGTACGCCGTAAAACCCTATTTATTAATTTATTCATTCATTCATTCATACGTCAAGAAGCTTGCAATTTAAAACAAATTTGAACATAATTTATAAAAAAAAAAAAAGGGAAAGGGTGTGTGTGATGCTCAGGTAGGTATGGGACATCGCGGCCAGGAATGTACAAATGCAGTGCAATAACAAAAGGTATTTCTCATAAACAAATAACTGTTGTAGGTATTCAGCATTGAATTTGAATACAGCAGCCCTTTAGTAGTATTAAAATTTGAGGTATAAGCATACACCTTTATGGCAAGTAACATTCACATATTTTACTGCAAGTATGCATGTAGTAAATCACAACTTGCACCAAAACTTTAAACACGTTAAAAGAAAAACTATGACCCTTTTTCAGGCAATATTACATTGACCTTCCAAATTAGGAGCCCAATATGTTACATACTGCCTCAGAGTATAAGCATGCACACTTATGACTGCAAGCTATTTCAAACATCTAAACCACCTCAACCAATGTTTCATTTATTCTAAAGAACTAAATCACTTTAACCTATATTTCATTCATTCCAAAATATCTAAATCACCTCAACCTATGTTTCATTTATTCAAAACATCTAAATCACGTCAACCTATGTTTTATTTATACCAATGAATGAATGAATGGGGTTTAACAGCGTACCAACACATAGGTTATTTAACGCCAACAGGAATGAACATTCCAGGTTCACTCTACACAAAAAGAAACAATAAATTAATATACAGATAAAAACAAAACATCAACAAATAAATATGCAGAAAGAAACTATAACCTTATACCTGCAGAACTGCAGAGTTTCAGCAAATTCTATTGTATTGTACCAATATAGTAGTCAATTCTCACCCCGCGTAAAAATTCCCCCACCCCGAGGACCATTCACAAAAGTGCGAGCAAGAGCCCTGGTTAAAGGAATTCCTTCTATATATGTAACAATAGATGTGTAATGTATTTTAAATGTATAAAAAGTGTGATGTTGTAGAAGACTACATAAAAATCATAATATTCAGAAATCTCCAAACTTTTCCTCCAAATATTTTTTTTGGTTTCTTTGCATTTTGAAATTGGGAATTTTGTAACTTTGAATTTGAAAAAACAAGAAACAGTACTAATTGCCATTGGAAATGGAGCGGAATAACATCTTTCTTCATAAATATTTACTCCATTAATCAACAAATAACTTAATAAAGATGTCCTACCATCTTTTATGTTCTGTTATCACCGTTCCTCAAACACCAGTTATAAAGATGTCCTACCATGTTTTATGTTCTGTTATCAATGTTCCTCAAACACCAGTTATAAGGATGTCCTGCCATCTTGTATATTCTGTTATCATCGTTCCTCAAACACAAGCTGTAAGGATGTCCTACAATCTTGTATGTTCTGTTATCACCATTTCTGAAACACCAGCTATAAAGATGTCCTACCATCTTGTATGTTCTGTTGTCACTGTTTCTCAAACACCAGCTATAAGGACACCTAACAACTTGTATGTTCTGTTGTCACTGTTTCTCAAACACCAGCTATAAGGATGTCCCACCATCTTGTATGTTCTGCTGTCACTGTTCCTCAAACACCAGCTATAAGGATGTCCTACCATCTTGTACGTTCTGTTATCACCGTTCCTCAAACACCAGCTATAAGGATGTCCTACAATCTTGTATGTTCTGTTATCACTGTTCCTCAAACACCAGCTATAAGGATGTCCTACAATCTTGTATGTTCTGTTGTCACTGTTCCTGAAACACCAGTTATAAGGATGTCCTACCATCTTGTGTGTTCTGTTGTCACTGTTCCCCAGACACCAGCTATAAGGATGTCCTACAATCTTGTATGTTCTGTTATCACTGTTCTTCAAACACCAGCTATAAGAATGTCCTACTCTCTTGTATGTTCTGCTATCACTGTTCCTAAAACACTAGCAATAAGGATGTCCTACCATCTTGTATGTTCTGTTGTCACTGTTCCTGAAACACCAGCTAAAATGATGTCCTACCATCTTGTGTGTTCTGTTATCACCATCCCTCATACACAAGCTATAAGGATGTCCCACCATCTTGTGTGTTCTGTTATCAATGTTCCTCAAACACAAGCTATAAGGATGTCCTACAATCTTGTATTTCTGTTATCACAATTTCTGAAACACCAGCTATAAGGATGTTCTACCATATTGTGTGTTCTGTTATCACTGTTCCTCAAGCACCAGCTGTAAGGATCTCCTACCATTTTTTGTGTTTTGTGTTATCATCATTCCTCAAGCACCAGTTATTAGGATGTCCTACCTTCTTGTATATTCTGTTATCACCATTCCTCAAACACCAGTTATAAGAATGTCCTACTTTCTTGTATGTTCTGTTATCACTGTTCCTAAAACACTAGCAATAAGGATGTCCTACCATCTTGTATGTTCTGTTATCACTGTTTGTCAAACACCAGCTATAAGGATGTCCTACAATCTTGTATGTTCTGTTGTCACTATTCCTCAAACACCAGCTATAAGGATGTCAAACCATCTTGTATGTTCTGTTGTCACTGTTCCTCAAACACCAGCTATAAGGATGTCCTACCATCTTGTATGTTCTGTTGTCACTGTTTCTCAAACACCAGCTATAAGGATGTCCTACCATCTTGTATGTTCTATTGTCACTGTTTCTCAAACACCAGCTATAAGGATGTCCTACCATCTTGTATGTTCTGTTGTCAATGTTCCTCAAACACCAGCTATAAGGATGTCCTACCATCTTGTATGTTCTGTTGTCACTGTTCCTCAAACACCAGCTATTAGGATGTCTTACCAACTTGTATGTTCTGTTGTCACTGTTTCTCAAACACCAGCTATAAGGATGTCCTACCAGCTTGTACGTTCTATTATCTCTGTTCCTCAAACACCAGCTATACACCTCTTTTGGAAATGCATCACCCTCTGTGGTGTATATTATGGGAAAGATGGTAACAGTTAAATTGTAGACAGAGGAAATTATGTTCACAGAGATGCCTGTTTTTTTTTCAAAGGTTGAAATATATTAACATCACACGGGTCCACCATGGCTGAGTGGTCTTAGGCGCCATCTCATGAACACTTACCTCTCTATGCTGTGTTTGTAGGTATGAGTTCCACTTGGTTCATAAAGGTTATGTGGGAAAGTTTGCCAATTGTGGAAGGATAGAGATTCTACTAAATTCATCTTGAAGTTTTCTTCCACCCATAAAACTGAATAGTGCATTATATAACATGCAATGGTGTTAATTCCCACTAAAAATATATATACATATACTTGAAAACCATAGCTACATGTATTGTTTATTTATAAATGGGTGCCAAATTATATGGAGTGTTTAACAGTACCACATGTACAACATTGAAAGACAGTTTGTTAACTGTTATAGCACGGCTACAATACAATCTGTTTTTATGTCTGTTATCTGTTTATTTTATTTGTTGTCTGCTGGCAGCTATGTATTTTTTTCATATCTATTGTAGCAAATTAGACTTTGAGACCATGAGAAAACACCCAATTCTGCAGAAGTTGGTGACTGTTGTGTTTCCACAGAAAACAAATGGTATAATGCTCATGTGTTATAATTCTAATCAAATTTAAACTTGTCAAATAATAAGTACTGGTAGACGCAATTGGTTCTTTTTAATGGAAAAATGGAATGCTATAAATATTGTTAAAATAAAATGATTTTTAATGTGGATAAAAGGCATTTCATTACCATTAATAAACAAAATTTGAATGTTTTGGTATGTTGAAACCACCAAAATGTGACAAAATCTTTTTTTAATTTTTAGTGATAACTTGAAACGAAATTCCCATTCTAAAAAACACCACAAATGCCCTGGCCACAGGGCTTATAGGCACTTTTTAAAGGAAACTTTAAAAATCATTTTCTCTAAATGTTCAAGCCATAGACCTGAAAAGGGTTGTATAAGTCAGCTACCAGGGGTCAAATTTGGGGCTGCCACAGGGATCACCTTTTTATGTAGAGTTATATAGGGAAAATGTTAGCAACCACATTTCTAATTGATCAAACTGGCAGAGCAGTTAAATATCCACAAGATCTCAGACGAAAACAATTCTTCTAGCGGTTTGTTTTCAGTAAAGTGATTCAGGACCTCATGGGTCTCTTGTTATTATTACGTGTAAAATTGTATTATGGGTAAAATTGAAATCTAAATTAAATCACGCGACTCGTATGATACATCACAAAATATTTTGTAATTTTAATCAGGAAATCTGTTTTAGTGTAAACCTAGGTGAGTAGCCCAATTCAGGGTCAGTGAGTATATATAGGCATGATGTAAATGTAGTGATAAATGTTTTTTTAGCCAATTTTATTTTTTTTTAAATCTGGTATATTCCCTTTAAAAGGTAAGTGTTAAAAATGATCAAGACTAGTCACACTAAAGTTGTGTGTGGTTCTGAGGATATTAATCTCTTTGTCAAATAGTCCCAGGTCAGTATTGACATGTAATAAAGTGTGGACTAAAGTCATCATTTGAAAACCCTCTTAATCAATAGAAGGGAAATAACACCATCATAACAACAGAACTCATAACTTATCTTAATAGGTATCCACTTTATCTGGTAAGGCATTGACCAAAATTTGATAGTCATTATTCCACAACCCTGATTTTTACAGTTTATGTCTAAAAGAAAGGAGAGAAAAACTTTTATTCTGAAAGTTTCTTATTTCAATTTCCAGGTTCAGGCGAGATTTGGAGGCATCAATACTAAAATCCTACAGAGTTGCTTCTAATTGGATGATGGACATCTCGACCCCTTCAGAGACATTTTAACACAGACTGATCAATATAATTTTTCTTTTCTTTTATAGATGTGAAAGAATAAATGAAGAGATAATTGTTATTGTTACTATGACTAAAGCTTTCTTTGTGTTCTTTGTGTTCTGCCAGTAACAAGTTCTATCAAATTCTAATATTTAAAACTAAGTATCAGTATAGAAGACTTTGTTCTAAGTTTCATTATGATAGGGCAATTTTTTTATTTTCTATTTATCTAACATTTGCCATAGTATTTTACTACATTATTAATTAATTTTTGAAGCAATAGATACAAGTCCTGACTACTGAAGATAAACTATAAATACATAGTAAATTTTTGTTAAAATTATTTTCATTTGTAAATTTTCAATTTTTGTTTCCGCACTTTTGGTATGCTTTCAATTAAAGTATAATATTTTAAAAAATCTGGTTTATTAAGTGAGTACTGGCTTTTGCAAACTGAAAACTTTTCAATGTTTTTTTTGTCTTATATCAAATTTATGTTTGATGTAGTACTAAATTGTAGGTGATTTTTGTGTTCTTTTATTTTTAGAGAGAGAGAGAGAGAGAGAGAGAGAGAGAGAGAGAGAGAGAGACACTTGAACAGTGATAGTAGTATAAATAATTTAACTACAAATCATAGAAATATCAATTTTATGCAGAAAGACGGAAAAGAAAAATTTCCATTGGTGGCAAACATTTCATAACAATATTAAGTTTTTCTTATTTCTTTGCTGGGCCCCAATTAGCTCAGTCATTAGCGTGTCAACTATCACTCCAGGGGTCACGAGTCCGAATCCCTGCCCGGCTACAATACAATCTCTGTAATGGTCAATATATATGACATTGCATCTCATCATTTGTCTCTCTTGGCTGATTCAAGTGGGAAAGTTATCAGTTACTTGTGAAGATGGGGTGTTCTGGAGTGCTGGTTAACCTGGAAATAGTGGTTAGGTTAACTGATTGCCCTAAATGGCATAAAAAATTATTTTTTACTTTAGAAAAGGGCTAAAAGTGACAAAATTATCACCCAAAATCTGGAGTGCCGGATCCCAGGAAATAGTGGTTAGGTTAACTGATTGCCCTAAATGGCATAAAAAATTATTTTTTACTTTAAAAAAGGGCTAAAAGTGACAAAATTATCACCCAAAAAAAAACTATGTATGAAATTCGTCATTTCTTAAATCTAAGAATTTTATAGAAAAGGAAAGGCAACTAACTTACTGAGATTTTGTGAACGCTCACAATATCTCATTTTAAGTTATCTTCCATTCATCTCAGGAACATAAATCAAAACTCTTACAATGCAGAATGAAATTCTTATCAAAACAATACCATTCCCAGCAATTTGTGTTTAAAATTGTTAATTTGAGCACTCCTGATTACAAAATTTGTATACTTCAGCTGGAATAACAACAAATTATGAGACTTATTACTTCAAACCACAATATCGTTAATTCATGATCATTTTGCATGGCTGGGCCCAATTAGTCAGTAATGTGTCTGACTATCAATCCAGGGGTGGTGAGTTTGAATACCTGCCTGGCAACAGTCTTTGTGATGATTGATATATGACATTGTGTCTCATTATCATTCGTCTCTCACTGCTGAATTCAAGTGGGAAAGTTATCAGTTACTTGTGGAGATGGCTTTTGTTCGAGTACTGGTTAACCTTCCAGGAAACAGTGGTTAGGTTAACTGATCATCTGTTAGCCCTCGAAGGCATAAAAATGATGTTAAATATTCAATCAGTCAATCATTTTGCATGATCAAAACATTTTAAAATAACTAAAATAACATAAAACTTACATTTGAATACAAGAAATCAGTTGTGAATTATGAAGGATTATTTATCAAATAATGAATCCTTTGTGAGCTATTTTATCAATGTTTAGTCAGGAAATGCAAGTTTTCTAAAGTAAAAGTTTTCAACCTATAATTACAATCAAGTCCTTTCATTTGATAGCAAAACCTGTTGGTTGGTTCATTACCAGTTGTGTTTGGAAAATGCAAAATGTGCCACCTAAAATATAGTCAAGTACAGGCAGTCTGCATCATTTAGTAACTCGAAAATGTCCGTTAATGAGAATGATGTTGTCTGGTTGGGGTCTCACTCTGCACATCATTTGGCTCTCTGTCGCCCCTTCTAAATGATTATAGGCTGGTCCAAAATAAAACCATATGCTCATAAAATATAAATTATTATATGCTACCATAATATCGTTCTTTCTCTAAATGCGGTATTTAAAAAAACAACATTTTATATTATCAATCATCAGTATATAGCGTTATACTAGTTATATCTTAGTGTGATAATGGGGTGCAGCGTCCCACCCACTGCCTAAAATATGCACCCCGATAAAACATCATAATCTCCAGTCCAATATAAACAGTGCAAGTAATAATTAAGAAACTGCTCTGGAGTAATTTAAAGAACATGTTTATAAACAGCTGGGAATCAACCATGGGGTGCAATATACAGCTTCATCTCATAAACATGTGACAGGTAGACAAATAAATAATTTCAAAACCAGTGCCTACCTGCCAAGCTTTATTGTCAAAATTGTGGATTTATTTTGAAAACGAAACTATATTCCGCCGTTTCCAACAAAATCAGCATTGGATCATATGTTAGAAAATCGGAGTAGAAATTCGAAGCAAATGAAAAATGACACTATATCATTTTTTGCAGCCAGTCAAGAGAAGGGGCACAGTTGACCTTTTAAGACAAGTTGTTTAATACTGGTTAATTTGCTCTGCAAGCATAGAAATGAAAATGTGGCAAGTGGCTGCTCAATAGTCACCTCTATTAAGCAGACACCTGCCTTAAGCAACCATATTTTCTATTTACCATTTCTATGCTTTTGGAGTAAATTAACCTGTATTAAGCAATAACCCATCTTAAAAGGCCATTATGTCCATACCCTTGACTGGCTGCTTAAGAAAAGTTTGACTATATATATAAAACAACGATTATTGTGTTCAATATCAAAAGGCAAAAATGTGACTGAAATGTATTGAATGTATACAAGGTCAACTTTAAAGTAATGTTGTAGTCACATGCTTCATTAGCTAGATCAATAAACATATATAAATATACCTTATCTTCTATATAAACATTGCAATGTCCCTTATATAATATGTTCGAGATTCGACATTCTTTACATATTCATAAAACCATACATATTGTGCATGCGTGCGTGCGATTTCCTGAATGAAATTATCTCAGTCTAAAATCAAAAAAAAATAAGATTTTGGATAGGCAACTATATGTATGGTTAAGTTAAGCGAGATTAAAACATATACTATATTAATTTTGTCCCAGCCTATATTACCTTGTTGAATCAACAGCAACACATTACACAAAACTTTATCTTATGATTTTGATATAATATACGATGCAGGCGAACAAAGGCAACGCACTTTGGTACTGGTCATATGTGCTATAGACTAGACCATCACGGCAACAGAAATACTTGTTCAAAGTAAATCAATTATTTTCTTTTATCTTTGTTACAAAGCCTTTCACCCGAAAAGGTTGATAATTTAATTTCTTTTCTTGCAAAACCTTATATCCCTGACAAAGGCTAATTATCAATAACCATAAATGTGAGTTATCCATTTGTTAATATATTTCTTGTGTCCGGGACAAGTTTGTTCTAAAATCTGACATATAGCAAGTAAAATAATTATTTGTATAATCTCCTTTGGAAACTACAACGTTTACACATAGTATCCATGACAACACTAACCATTGCAGGACAAGAACTTTACCGTCTGCTGTGAATTTGAAAAAGCTACAAAATTAGTGTTTTTATCAAGTAAAGAAGAGCGCCCATTGAGTGATAAATGATTGATGGTGAACTCTACTGGTGATAACCAAATCAGCCTTTAGCCATCACATGATGAAATTATATTACTATCAATCAACTGTAGTGGTAGTCTGTGCATACAGATTCTGTAACAATATAGTACATACGAAATATGTGGAAATGTGATCAAGTCTCATCCATTCACAGAATGTTTTGGAATTTGTGACTAATACCATGAAGTGATATCGACATTAAGATGCCATAAGAAAGGAAAATGAATGTTTAATCAATATGATAGAAACAAATTCAAGGAAATATCAATATGTCTTATTACTGAGTTTTATTTATATTCCAAAAAAAGCATGAAGACACAAGTTTTATATAAAAAATGAAATTTGTTATATACTTATGATATTTGTGTAATATAAGTATTATCGCAGTACCTAAACTAGCATGACTGTTCATTTTCTCCCTAATTTTTCTTTTTAGTTTAAGTGCAATTAAGTCCCTGCCAACGGTAGGCAGTTTCGGGAAGAAATATTTCCATATCAAGGTGTCGCTCTATGGAAAATCTTCCTCATAGTTTGAAACTATTGATAGTCCAGTTGACTTCAAGAAAGCTGTCAAGAATCTCATGTTGGCTATCTAACTACCCATTTGATATAACATTGATAGAACGAAGTATTGTCATTCACAACTTCCTGTCTTGTGTATACATAGTAAGATGCAAACAGTAAAGTAGAAAGATTTTTTTTATTTTATTGTGAAATAAAGACATTGGAAGACTTGTGTATGCTTTTTATATGGTTACAACACGCGTGACAATTATGTTCATTGTAAGCTAGCTGCAAACTTGCTGCCAACTTGTGCAAAATCAATCATGTAACAGTATGTTTCAGTTGTCTTGTTTACAGCATTTATAAATGTAGTATATTAAATACAGTTAGAAGTGCCCTGTATGTTACAGGTCTTATTATAAAAGGAATTTCTAAAACATTCATTATTTATCATAATATATAATTATGTAATTATGAGAGGGGTCTTTACTTTGAAGGTTTTAAATACACTGTTACACTCAGGTTTGTGATGTTTTGGTTCACCAGTCTACAGTGGTATTGTCAAGTGTTTGCTCAATGGTGAAAGCAGAAGTTGGTTGTGGTGCACAAAGTCACCTGTCTGCAGTGGTCTCCATCTTGTCAAGTGTTTGTTCAATGGTGAAAGCAGAAGTTGGTTGTGGTGCACAAAGTCACCTGCCTACAGTGGTCCTCGTCTTGTCAAGTGTTTGTTCAATGGTGAAAGGAGAAATTGGTTGTGGTGCACAAAGTCACCTGCCTACAGTGGTCCCCGTCTTATCAAGTGTTTGCTCAATGGTGAAAGCAGAAGTTGGTTGTGGTGCACAAAGTCACCTGCCTACAGTGGTCCCCATCTTGTCAAGTGTTTGTTCAGTGGTGAAAGCAGAAGTTGGTTGTGGTGCACAAAGTCACCTGTCTGCAGTGGTCTCCATCTTGTCAAGTGTTTGCTCAAGGTGAAAGCAGAAGTTGGTTGTGGTGCACAAAGTCACCTGTCTGCAGTGGTCTCCATCTTGTCAAGTGTTTGTTCAATGGTGAAAGCAGAAGTTGGTTGTGGTGCACAAAGTCACCTGTCTGCAGTGGTCTCCATCTTGTCAAGTGTTTGCTCAATGGTGAAAGCAGAAGTTGGTTGTGGTGCACAAAGTCACCTGCCTACAGTGGTCCCCATCTTGTCAAGTGTTTGTTCAATGGTGAAAGCAGAAGTTGGTTGTGGTGCACAGAGTCACCTGTCTGCAGTGGTCTCCATCTTGTCAAGTGTTTGCTCAATGGTGAAAGCAGAAGTTGGTTGTGGTGCACAAAGTCACCTGTCTGCAGTGGTCTCCATCTTGTCAAGTGGTTGTTCAATGGTGAAAGCAGAAGTTGGTTGTGGTGCACAAAGTCACCTGTCTGCAGTGGTCTTCATCTTGTCAAGTGTTTGTTCAATGGTGAAAGCAGAAGTTGGTTGTGGTGCACAAAGTCACCTGTCTGGAGTGGTCTCCATGTTGTCAAGTGTTTCCTCAATGGTGAAAGCAGAAGTTGATTGTGGTGCACAAAGTCACCTGTCTTCAGTAGTCTCCGTGTTGCCAAGTGTTTGTTCTATGTAGAAAGCAAAAGTATGTTGGGGTACACAAAGTCACCTGTCTGCAGTGGCCTTCGTGTTGCCAAGTATTTGTTCTATGTAGAAAGCAAAAGAAGGTTGGGGTGCACATACTCACCTGTCTGCAGTGGTCTCCGTCTTGTGAAGTGCTTGCTCAATGGAGAAAGCAGAATTGGGTTGTGGTGCACAAAGTCACCTGTCTGCAGTGGTCACCGTTTTGTCAAGGGTTTGTTCAATGGTGAAAGCAGAAGTGGGTTGTTGTGCTCTAAGTTACCAGTCTGCAGTGGTATCAGTGTTGCCAAGTGTTTGTTCAATGTAGAAAGTAGAAATGGGTTGTGGTACACAAAGTCACCTCTCTGCAGTGGTCTCCGTATTGTCAAGTGTATGTTCTATGTAGAAAGCAGAAATGGGTTGTGGTGCACAAAGTCACCTGTCTTCAAAGGTACTGTATTGTCAAGTGTTTGTTCAATGGAGAAAGCAGACGTGTGTTGTAGTGCACAAAGTCACCTGTCTGCAGTGGTCTCCGTATTGTCAAGTGTATGTTCTATGTAGAAAGCAGTATTGGATTGTGGTGCACAAAGTCACCTGTCTGCAGTAATCTCCGTGTTGCCAAGTGTTTGTTCAATTGAGTAAGCAGAAGTTGGTTGTGGTGCACAAAGTCACATGTCTTCAGTAGTCTCCGTGTTGCCAAGTGTTTGATAAATGTAGAAAGCAGTAGTGGATTGTTGTGCACAAAGACTCTTGTCTGCAGTGGGCTCAGTGTTATCAAGTGTTTGCTCTATGTAGAAAGCAGAAGTTGGCTGTGGTGCACAAAGTCACCTGTCTGCAGTGGTCTTCGTGTTGCCAAGTGTTAGCTCAATGTAGACAGCAGAACTGGGTTGTGGTGCACAAAGTCACCTGTCTGCAGTGGTCTCCATCTTGTCAAGTGTTTGTTCAATGGTACAAGCAGAAGTTGGTTGTGGTGCACAAAGTCACCTGTCTGCAGTGGTCTCCGTGTTGCCAAGTGTTTGTTCTATGTAAAAAGCAGAAGTGGATTGTGGTGCAGTAAGTCGCCTGTCTTCAGTGGTCTCCGTGTTGCCCAGTGTTTGTTCTCTGTAGGAGCAGAAGTGGGTTGTGATGCACAAAGTCACCTGTCTGCAGTGGTCTCCGTGTTGCCAAGTGTTTGTTCTATGTAAAAAGCAGAAGTGGATTGTGGTGCAGTAAGTCGCCTGTCTTCAGTGGTCTCCGTGTTGCCCAGTGTTTGTTCTATGTAGAAAGCAGAAGTGGGTTGTGGTGCAGAAAGTCACCAGTTTTCAGTGTTCTCTGTGTTGCCCAGTGTTTGTTCTATGTAGAAAGCAGAAGTGGGTTGTGGTGCACAAAGTCCCCTGTCTGCTGTGGTCTCCGTGTTGCCCAGTGTTTGTTCTATGTAGAAAGCAGAAGTGGGTTGTGGTGCATAAAGTCGATTGTCTTCAGTGGTCTCCGTGTTGCCCAGTGTTTGTTCTATGTATAAAACAGAAGTGGGTTGTGGTGCAAAAAGTCACATGTCTACAGTGGTCTCCGTGTTGCCCAGTGTTTGTTCTATGTATAAAGCAGAAGTGGATTGTGGTGCAGGAAGTCACTAGTCTACAGTGGTCTCCCTGTTGCCAAGTGTTTGTTCCATGTAGAAAGCAGAAGTGGATTGTGGTGCAGTAAGTCGCCTGTCTTCAGTGGTCTCTTTGTTGCCCAGTGTTTGTTCTATGTAGAAAGCAGAAGTGGGTTGTGGTGCAGAACGTCGCCTGTCTGCAGTGGTCTCTGTGTTGCCCAGTGTTTGTTCTATGTAGAAAGAAGAAGTGGGTTGTGGTGCAGAAAATCACCAGTCTTCAGTGGTCTCTGTGTTGCCCAGTGTTTGTTCTATGTAGAAAGCAGAAGTTGGTTGTGGTGCAGAAAGTCGCCTGTCTGCAGTGGTCTCCGTGTTGCCCAGTGTTTGTTCTATGTAGAAAGAAGAAGTGGGTTGTGGTGCAGAAAATCGCCTGTCTGCAGTGGTCTCCGTGTTGCCCAGTGTTTGTTTTATGTAGAAAGCAGAAGTGGGTTGTGGTGCAGAAAGTCGCCTGCCTGCAGTGGTCTCCGTGTTGCCCAGTGTTTGTTCTATGTAGAATGAAGAAGTGGGTTGTGGTGCAGAAAGTCACCTGTCTGCAGTGGTCTCCGTGTTGCCCAGTGTTTGTTCTATGTAGAAAGCAGAAGTGGGTTGTGGTGCAGAAAGTCACCTGTCTGCAGTGGTCTACGTGTTGCCCAGTGTTTGTTCTATGTAGAAAGCAGAAGTGGGTTGTGGTGCAGGAAGTCACCTGTCTTCAGTGGTCTCCGTGTTGCCCAGTGTTTGTTCTATGTAGAAAGCAGAAGTGGGTTGTGGTGCAGGAAGTCACCTGTCTTCAGTGGTCTCCGTGTTGCCCAGTGTTTGTTCTATGTAGAAAGCAGAATTGGGTTGTGGTGCAGAAAGTCGCCTGTCTGTAGTGGTCTCCGTGTTGCCCAGTGTTTGTTCTATGTAGAAAGCAGAAGTGGGTTGTGGTGCATAAAGTCGATTGTCTTCAGTGGTCTCCGTGTTGCCCAGTGTTTGTTCTATGTAGAAAGTAGAAGTGGGTTGTGGTGCAGGAAGTCACCAGTCTGCAGTGGTCTCCGTGTTACCCAGTGTTTGTTCTATGTAGGAAGCAAACTTCCTTACATAAGGGTTTTGGTCAGAGATGGACTCGAACGTATGATCTCAGTGGTAAGAGGTAAGTGATCTTGTGACGGCGCCTTAGATCACTTGTCCGTGGAAATCGACCCTTCAACCATGATAGAGAGTATACAAAATGTAATAAAATATGTCAGAGTTTTTAAATAAAATCGTAGTTGTCCTAAATTTTAATCAGTCTCGTGGTCCAGTGGTAGAGCACCGGACCCAGGATATGAGGAGCTCAAGTTCGATCTTCCGCCATGGCTTTGTGTGGTTTCCTTGGGTAAATTTTTTTACGCAATTGGTTTATACTGGTTCTATCCTGGAAGACTTTGCGCGTGATTTGTCTAAGTTGTTATAACTTGTTACACAATAGAAGTAAAATAAATAATATTAAACTAAATATTCAGAGGCATTTGCCTTACATAAACTATATTATAATAGCTAGCAGTATTCGTTCAAATATCAAGTTTAACTTTGACCCTACTTTCTAATATCCGAGTCGCTCTTAAATCCTCACATCTATTACGCTATCTTCCCCTCTTGTTAATGATCAAAATCATTTTTTTTATTAAAAAATATTCTGTTTCAAATTTATCGGACATTTCATTTTTCGTTGGGTATGGTATTGATCATTAACTAACAATCGAATTCCAGAATAATGTTGGTGTTATCCAATATATTGCTAGGCACAGTTAACTCAGTCGGTAGTGCGCCTGACTATCAGTTTAGGAGTCATGTCTCATGAGTTTGAATCTAAGTCTTCCTGGGTAGAAAAAGAACTATACGTATGTGAAAAAAGTGTCTTGCTCAAGGACACCACACATAGCCGTAACGGTGGATTGAATCCGCGACCCTCTGATCCTGGGCCGCTGCTCTATCACTGGACCACGTTGTCTACATTTTTAAATGAATCTATTAATGATTTTAACATATCAAACATTTTTTGTTAAATAGAAATATACTTAGCGCTATATTTACTGAAATATCTAATAAAGAATAACTCATGAAAATGTATTAAGTTTTGAATTTGTCAGATACTTTAATTATTGCTGAAAATGCAAAAACAAAAGTTTGTGTGTGGTACTGGTTCTACTAAGGAAGACTTTGAGCATGGTTTTCTTAGTTGAAAGAACTTGTTTCACAATCGATGTAAATAATTAAGTTTAAACTAAAATAAAGTATTAGCCCAATGACATAGAATTTTTTGCAATATAAAAGAATTTTTTTCGACTGATGAAGAAACAACATTTCTGACACGATGTTAACCTCATTTTAATGTATATTCTCCATTTTTATTCTCATAAACCTGTGACACGTGTGTATGTTTAAAAAGCATCAAGGGGCTTTTGTCCACCCTTCCAAATCTACCACGGGGCTTTTGTCCACCTTTCCAAATCTACCAAGGGGCTTTTGACCACCCTTCCAAATCTACCAAGGGGCTTTTGACCACCCTTCCAAATCTACCAAGGGGCTTTTGTCCACCTTTCCAAATCTACCAAGGGGCTTTTGACCACCCTTCCAAATCTACCAAGGGGCTTTTGTCCAACTTCTAAAATCTCCCAAGGGGCTTTTGTCCACCTTGTAAAATATACCAATGGGCTTTAGTCCACTTTCTAAAATATACCAATGGGCTTTTGTCCATGTGTACATTTTTTTACCACGGGGCTTTGTCCAAGGGTTTTTTCTCCGGATACCGTGTGTGGTGTATACATAGTTGACCTGTCATTAATTATGTGATAAGCTAATATTCACTCTACGTGATTGGCTTATATCAATTATATGGCTTATGGTTAATAAGAATATACAAGAAATATTTTACCTTTTGTTTCTTTGTTTTATAGTATTGGTATTTTTAGTTAATATATATATAAGTCCAGCAAACACTTTAAATAACAAGTGTAATACATAAAATGTTAAATGGTACCGCCAGGTTTTTCGAGCGAAAAATAAATGACAATGACCAGCTCTTTTTAACTATCTGTACATGTATCTCATTCATTTCATAACGAATTCTAATTATCATTTCAGTTGAAGAAACTCGATATTGTAAGCTTTCTAAAGGTTTTAAACCTTTTTAAAAATCGGTTGATAAATAAAGAAGTTAGTATGCACCACCGCCAGCTTCTCTTTCTGAAAAAAAAACACAACTAAATTTAACACTATCGCCAGGTTTTACACCTGTCCGTAATTTTGCTGCTTTTAAGTCCTTTGTGGTAAAATTATATTTTTCGGTTTATAGTTACCGGTGGCAGGTAAAATGTTCTAGTTCCTACTTATCTTAGTTTATTTTGTTTATTTATTCTAAAACGAGAAACTGACATGTGTAGTAAATAATGCTACTGCAAATATACATGCAACATAAAAAATACAATGACTTTGTCATTCTACTCTTAGTATTAATAAACATTATTGAAGCATTTCTGGTATTTTGACGGTGTTCCTTTACTTTTTATCTCGTTGAAATGTATAGTGATGGCATTGGTGTATATGGCTTATTTTCTTGAACTCTTCCTGCGATTTTCGAAGAAAATTTGGTGATATTGAAATGGTTTCCGTCGGTCTGTCCGTCAAGCTTTGGACCAACATCATTGCCGATGTAACTCCTTTTACAGTTCTTCGTGCATCACCATATAAGTGGCATCCTCGCACTGTTAATGAATTAAAGTGACAGCGGTCACCCATCACCTGTACTTCGTTACTTAACTTCCAATACAGTCAGTGCACTTCTATCTTGTCGCAGTAAAAGCTAGCTTAACAACAAGGCTGTTGTAAGTGACCTATGTACATTCACTACAGAATTATGCCAATTCATACGAAACTTGTTATACCTCAGGTACATTGTCTGAAAATGTGCCTATGGTATTGATGTATTGATTAAAAGTAATTTTATATAGTCATGACCCTTTGTTGTTTTTACTTAAATTTTATGTCGCACTGTTATGACCAATAACCTTATTGACGCAACTCCTCCAACAATTTAAACCCAATTCAAATGAAACACATTAGGTACATGGTCTGATCATTTGCCTGATTTATTGGTGTTTTAATCAAATTAAATTTTAAGGAGATTTGGTTCTTTGTTGTTTTAACAACTTAATTTTATTATGTCACACTTTGGAATAACAAGGCCATCCTTAAAAAAAAATATTTGTTTACTGTGCTCTGACCCAAAATTTTTCATGTGTGTAGGTAGGTAGCTAATCTTTTGGTCAAATTTTGCTTGTGCATAGTCATTTTAAAGAAAAATAGAAATAAATCATGAAAACAAAATTAAACACTTTAGAAGTCAATAAAAAAGTTTGGGTAGCAGCAATTTAGAGTGAGTAGGTAGAAACACAGAAAACAATTTATTTTTTAAAGATTGCCCATAGTTGTAAGCTGATTGCTATGCAGCAGGTACATGGTCTGAATATGTGCCTATGGTATTAGCATTTTGATTAAACGATTTTTTAATTGTGCTCTTTGTTAAACTTAAATCTTATTTCACCAAGTACATTGCTGATGCAGCTCCTCCCACAGATTTAAGCTGATTGAAATGAAACTTGCTGTACAGTGGATACATGATCTGAACATGTGCCTATAGTATAGGCATTCCGATGAAGGAAATTCAGTGAATTTCTTGTAATTTCGTTACGTGCCCTCTGAACTCTTCCTGCACTGGTTTCAAAGGCCTTCTGTGATTGGTACGGGAAAATGCGTACCTATGGAGTAAAAGGTTAATAGAATAGTTCCATATTATAACATGGCTAAGTATCAAAAATAAAGAAGGTGGTCCACCTCCAACATTGATTTTCATATGTAATGGCACTTACCCAGATCAAAAGAAAAAATATAAGTTCAAATGAACAATTTAACTGGTTTGTTTTTAACCCTTTACTCCATAGATACGCGTTTTCCCACACCAATCACAGAAGGCCTTTGAAAACAGTGCAGGAAGAGTTCAGATTGCTCGTAGCTTCCTGCACTGTTTTCCACTCTGTCAGTTAATATAAACATAATTCATCCAATAATTCAAAAGCCTTCGATATAAGAGGTGTCCAAAGGCATCTATATTAGAGAGGTCCAAAGGCGTCTATATGAAGTAAAGGGTTAAATGAAGTAAGATCTAGCCACATTTGCACAAAGTTTGCTTTTCATTATCAGTATTTGTCTATTTTCAGAAAGGAGCCATATATGACCGAGAGACATGACAGACAAGACAGTTGTGGTCACAGGTTAGTGGGATTGATAAAAAACAAGTATTACCTTATATACAAAAAACAAAGCAAATAGAAAGACTAATTGCAATAAACAAAAACAAACTCAGGTCACATGGAATTAAATGGGGAAACATGTAAACTAAAATTACGAAATATAATGCAAACAGCTTCTCGCAAAACTATACTTTTCTCATCTTTTACACTTTTTTTACTTTCTTTAACCTGTCTTAAGTACTTTATCTCTTTATATTCATCCTAAAAATGTTACTTGTTGTAATGTTTTGTGTGTGTCCGTACATATGTACGTACACCACTTTGAGTAACTAATGAATCACTAATGTGATATGGAATATAATAAATAACAACACAGATGTGGTGTATATGATATATAATTAGAAACTGCCTAAAAATAATGCTGCTGAGAGTATTTATACTAAACAGCATGCGCGTTAATCAAGCGTGTATATAAAGTCTGTTTCATTAAAGTATTACAAACAATGTTACATGTTCCTCTTTTTTTAAAACAAACATAAATTTTATCAATTTCGTTTTTCAAAGAAATGCAATGTTAAAATATTCAAATAATACAATGATCTACAACAACATTTAGATGTTAATGTCAATTTTTTTCCCTATTAAATGCGTTATTTATAAAGTAAACAATGAAAACCACATGTTTATATAAATGTCATTATCTCATTATTTTCATGGCGCGCGTTTGTTTTTAATCTAAACATTGTTCTCAGGCTGTCTTGTAATGTTCATATTACAACTATAAATTGCCTGTAATTGTCTGGTTTAAGTTCCTGTACACAGATAATAAACGTTAACTGTTAACTGATAGAACATGACAGTTCATTAACAGTTAGTTAGAGACCCATTCTTTATCAAAATTTTCGGGTTTGCCTTACAAACACGACCTGCTCTTGTCACAAGGGGGTCAACTGGGGTGTGTGTTCTTGGGGAAATTGGGATATCAATTTGGCATTTTTGAGGTTCCATAGGGGTTTGTTCAGCGAATATATTTGGCTCAAATTCCTTAATTTCCGGTAAGATTTCTTTAGTTTTTGTTAAAACCTGTCTATTCCTTCTATAAATTCCGCCGTTTTTCGTTAGTACGGAATATGAATGATTTTTGTTCTTCTACCAAACAATAATTGGCAAGGACTATATCCACAGTCCAAAGGTGTATTTCTGTATTCTAAAATTGCAAGATAGGGGTCTGTCCCGCTGTCCTTAGCTTTTTGAAACAACCGTTTAACAGTTTAAACTGTAGCTTCTGCTAAACCATTGCTGTTACTTTTTAATGGACTGGATGTAACATTTGTGAAATTCCATTGTCTTGCAAAATCTGCAAAAGATTCTGATGCATACTGTCCACCGTTATCACTCATAAATTTATCACAAATCCCATGAGTTGCAAAATGTACCTTTAATTTATTAATAACCGTGGAACTGCGAGTGTCTGGTAATGAGTCAACTTCAAAATACCTGCTGTAATAATCGACTGTCACCATATAATCTTTCCCGTCGAAATGAAATAGGTCTGATGCAATACTTTGCCAAGGGCGTGTTGGTATTTCATGTGACGTGAGGGGTTCTTTGGGATTAGAATATCTATGTTTCATGCATATTGCACAGCTTAAAACATAGTCTGTGATATGTTTACTCATACCTGGCCAAAACATAACATCTCTAGCCCTATTGAGAGATTTCTGTGTCCCAAAATGACCAGTATGGACAATTTCAATCATTTCTTGGCGTAAAGATCTGGGAATAACTATCGTCTGTCCTCGAAATATCAGGTCATTTGCGCATGAGAGTTCATCGCGGTGATTAAAGAAGTCAGTGACCGTCGAATCACATTCTTTGATATTTTGAGGAAACCCGTCGAGTATAGTCCGTTTCAATGTTTGTAACTGTGAGTCATTCATAGCTTCATTTTTTACAGACTCCAGTCGTTTGTCGGTTTTGAATAGACTTTGCAATATTGTGTGAATATGCAAATCTAAGCCTTCAACTTCCTGTGTCATTTTCATAGGTTGTCTGGATAATAGGTCAGCAATAGGAACTGATTTTCCACTGACAAATTGTACATCAAGGTAGTACTTTTGTAATTGTAGCATCATACATTGAAGTCTTGGTGGGGCTGCATACAGAGGTATTTTCATGATTGATGATAGTGGTTTGTGGTCAGAGTGTACAATAACATGTCTGCCATACAACCTTGTACAACCGAATAAGATCGCAAGCATCTCTTTTTTGATTTGGGCATAGCCAACTTCGGTTTGCGTCAGTGTCTTACTTGCGTAACAAATGGGTCGTCCGTTTTGTAAGATCGCGGCTCCTGTTCCATATAAACTACTATCACACTCAAGCGTGAGTGGTTTGGTATTATCAAAATACGCTAAAACGGGACTAGAAGTAATAACCTGCTTCATTTTCTCAAACGCGTCTGTTTGGGCTGGATCCCAAACGAACTCTACATCTTTTTTCATCAACAAGCGTAACGGATTGGTAATATCTGCCAGATTCGGCGCGAATTTCTGTAGATAGTTTACCATGCCTAAAACATTTTCCAGTTGCGCACGATTCCGAGGCGTGTCTAGCTTGCATATTGCCTCAATTTTTTTCGGATCAGGTTTCAACCCATCTGTTGTTATCACATGTCCAAAAAATGGCACCTCGGTTACTCCAATAAGACATTTGTCTGGATTGAATTTTATGCCCTTATCGCGTGCGCACGTGAGCACTTGTCGCAAATTGTTATCATGCTCTTGTTGGGAGCATCCATAAACCAACAGATCGTCAACAAGACCTGTAAAACCTGATAAGCCTTCAAAGACTTCATCAATTTTACGTTGGAATATATCTTGCGAGCTAGATATTCCGAAAGGTAATCGTAAATACCTGTAGCGACCAAAAGGTGTACTGAACGTGGTTAGATAAGATGATAGTTCGTCCAATCTTATCGACCAATAAGAGTGGCTTATGTCTAGCATACTGAAATGTGTCGCGCCATTCAGTCGTGATGTAACATTGTCTAATGTTGACATAGGATAAAGATGTCTGCGTATAGCGTCATTCAAAGCTTTTGGGTCTAAGCATAACCTTAGCTTACCGGTTTTTGGTTTTTCAACTATTACCAAAGAATTACACCAATCGCTCGGTTGGGTAACTTTTGAAATAATTTCATTTTTTTCCATGCGATTAAGTTCCTCCCTAACCCTATTTCTCAATGCCTCGGGTATACGTCGCGGGGGGGTAATCACGGGAATGGCATCTGGTTTCAGGTGTAACTTGCTATAACCTGGAAAACACCAATGCCTTGAAATAAATCGCTATAATCAGCCTTGACCTTGTCATTAGTCATGCACGTATAGTGTGAACTTTCTACAGCATACGTGAGACTGAGTAAACCTAGATCCACTGATGATTGGAGGCTTATCAGTGGAGGGGCGGAGTTATCTACAACGTAGAACTCTGATTTGATAACTCTCTGTTTGTATTCGCACGCTAGATTTACCTTGCCTCTAACGGAAAGCATGTTACCGGTATATGAGGTCAACCTATTGTCTGGGGCCTCAAGTGGGTGACTTATTGACAGGGTTTTGTAGTACTGGAATGGTATATTATTTACAGAATTACCTGTATCAATTTTGAATTTTATAGGTGTTTTGGAAGGGCCAACATTTAATGTGACAAGAGCTCGATCTGTAAGGCTTACCTTATCAACGTGTAAATTTCCACAATCCTCATTTGAATTTTTATCAAATAATGTATCTATGTAAAATTCACTGTCATTTTCTTGTATTGAATTTTGATCAGTAATTTCATTGACATTGTTTGATCTACATATGACCTTCCAATGGTTTGATTTTTTACACTTGTGACACGTTGAACCCCTAGCCGGGCACGATGTATGTCCGGTTTTATGATTTGTGTGTCCACAATTTCCACATTTCGGTAATCTTGCATCCTTGTAGGCGTGTTGATACCCGTCCTTTTGTGCAGTCGCGTGTTTGAATCTTATCGACCTACTTTTGTTGGATTGGCTAGTCTTTTGCTGTCGTCGTTTTGATTTAACTGCGTTGACGCTGCTGTCTTCTGCCATTGATTTAAGTTGCTGCTGTGAATACTCACAGCTTTGCGCAATCTGGACAGCTTTGTCATAAGTCAGTTCTGCTCCTACATTTATTAGTTTTTCACGAACCTTGGTCGAATTGGTTCCGAATACAATTCTATCACGAAGCATCTCCTCCATGTTATGAAAGTTGCAATCCCTTGCACATAGTCTCAGTCTTGTGATGAATTGATCTATAGAATCAGTGCCTTGTACCTTGTTGAAGAACTTATAACGGGCGAATATGGGATCAACTTGGGCTGGACGTGCGCTTTAAATTTGTCATAAAACGTCTTGAGTTTTTTGGCATCATCGGCTGAGATCCCCGTCCATGTAGCCTGTATGTCTCTCCCTTTATCTCGGACCCATATTAGGAGATATGAAACTTGTTCTTCCTCGAATTTGTCCTTTAATGGACCACTGAACATTAACTGCACGTGACGTTGAAATTTGTCCCAAGCTTCAGGTAAATTTGTATCGTTCAATTTCATTTGTGGAGTTGACATACCAACTAACTCCATTGTTGGTGTTTGTATCTTCCACTGATTTAAAAAATGCACAAAATCAAAAAATCAAAATGTTATTTTCGTAGCGTAAGTTGTAAATGTAAATTAATCAATAATATTACGTAATTATCCGTGCACTTCTGACACCATGTAATGTTTTGTGTGTGTGTCCGTACACCACTTTGAGTAACTAATGAATCACTAATGTGATATGGAATATAATCTAAAAATAATGCTGCTGAGAGTATTTATACTAAGCGGCATGCGCATTAATCAAGCGTGTATATAAAATCTGTTTCATTAAAGTATTACAAACAATGTTACACTTGTAAGATATTGTTTTAATGTTTTATTATACTCAGTTACCATATTATATGTTATGATTCAATATATTGCTAGTATTTGTGTACAACATTGTATTATGTCTTACATGTAATGAAAGATATTCATCACAAAAAAAACAAGTATTAGTGTTTTCAGTAAAATAAAACATAATGATAATGTGTATTTGTGAAACAATTATCAAACATAATAATGTTAAAAATAAAACGCTTATAAAATTGCATCTCTCACGGGGGTTTATTCAGGCGGAAAATGTATTTGTAATAATTCTGCAAACCATTTTCAACATTGTTCAAATAATTATTTAAAGTATTATGTCCTTGAATATCAATCATTGTTCTAATTATTTCAGGTTTTGGTCCATTTGAAGGGCATCCAGTGAACACCAGCTGGGAATGTGTGAAACTATTAAAGGAGATGGGCCTTGGAGATAACGTAGAACTTGTAATCTACGAGATACCTGTGGAATATGTTACAGTTAGAAAACGTATACCAGAAATGTGGAGTACACACAAGCCTGACGTAAGAATGAATAAATCATACATGATTATTTTGATGTTTTTTTTAAATTCAAAAATTCAAATATTGTTTGTTCCCCACTTCTGACCGACCCAAAATAATCTTGCCAGTTGAAAAAAAAATGTGTGAGGTTCAGAAAGAAATATTAAATACCATATGTCTTGGTGCTATTTATATAAATATCCCAGTATAATGTCCCAGTAAAGGTATTTATAACAAGAACTGCACATAACAGCTGCTGTAAGGCTGACATAAACTGTTATTCCCATGGAGAGTGAGGTATTGTGTCATTATTATATTGTGCAATAAATACAGGTGCCAAATGGACCAATTTAATGCATATTGTGAGTAGCACACTGTTTCTGTTCTGAAATTCCTGATGAGAGGTATTAATGAGTTTATAATTTAAATAAAATAATTTGTATGAAGTTAGTGATTGAAACAATTTACTCTGTGTCAGGGGATGATTGTGGTATAAAAAATCTGCATGAAACAGATGATTCATTTATGTGTTTAGAAAGTTCACCCCATACAGCAGCCTGTACATGGCCTTGAGCAACAAAATGGATTTCTAAAAATATGTTTCTTAGATGCTGAAAGACCTGGTGTTCTGGGCCTAGTTCAACAAAACACCTTGAGTTGAGATCTTCCTGAACTCAAAAATCTATTTATTTAGATATATAGATTTGAGATCCAAACAAATCTTAAATTCTTGGTAAACAGTAAAAACTAATCAATATATAAAGATTTCACAAATTTGGCTTGAAGACAATCTGAATTTGAGATGTTTTGTGGACCTGGGGCCAGATATTTTGTATTTACCATCATTATATTGCCCTAAACAAGACTGAAGGTCCAATTATTTGAGCTTGCTAATAGTTGCCCAATTGATACTGTTTGAATGATGGAAAGGTCCATAATTTTTATGTCTTTAACAGAATGGTAATGTTCAGCCCCCCTGCATAGTCATGGCAGAGAAGTAAATTGCAGCTAAAAATGTTTAGTTTAAACATATTTTAATACCATATAAACACATATCACAATATATTACAATATAAATCATAAATATAAGTCAAATACAATTTAAGGCAAAAGGGTCTGGCCGTGAATTTAATGTCCTCAACAACTGAACATCATTTAAACATGATAAACAGTCTAAATACTTTGCCAGAATTAGATGCTGAACCTGTTTACAGAATTTAGGGAAGGCACTTGAACTTCATAATTTGGGAAAAATGCACCTGATATTGAAAAAGGTGCAATTTTTGGAGATGTTAGAAATTGTTAATGTCGATTTAGGGGGAAAATACATGATTTTAGCTTGAGAAAAGCTAAATATTAGTGGGCACAACGGAGAGACCTTGCAGTCACTGAGGCAGTTAATTTGTGAAACCCTGAATGTGTCATCATGCTGTATCCATTCAGGACCTCTGGCTTGAATAGAATTTGATTACAAAATAAAACTTTTTACTAGTATGGAAAAGATCTTAAAAAGCATTTAGTCCTTAGCTCTAACTAAGACTAGATGTACCTACACATTAAGTGCCTCTATCTATTTAGTCCTTAGCTCTAACTAAGACTAGCTGTACCTACACATTCAATGCCTCTGTCCATTTAGTCCTTAGCTCTAACTAAGACTAGCTGTACCTACACATTCAGTGCCTCTATCTATTTAGTCCTTAGCTCTGACTAAGGCTAGCTGTACCTACACATTCAGTGCCTCTATCCATTTAGTCCTTAGCTCTAACTAAGGCTAGCTGTACCTACACATTCAGTGCTCCTATCCATTTAGTCCTTAACTCTAACTAAGACTAGCTGTACCTACACATTCAGTGCCTCTATCTATTTAGTCCTTAACTCTAACTAAGACTAGCTGTACCTACACATTCAGTGCCTCTGTCCATTTAGTCCTTAGCTCTAACTAAGGCTAGCTGTACCTACACATTCAGTGCTCCTATCCATTTAGTCCTTAACTCTAACTAAGACTAGCTGTACCTACACATTCAGTGCCTCTATCTATTTAGTCCTTAGCTCTAACTAAGACTAGCTGTACCGCCTCTATCCATTTAGTCTTTACTCTAACTAAGACTAGCTGTACCTACACATTCAGTGCCTCTATCTATTTAGTCCTTAGCTCTAACTAAGACTAGCTGTACCTACACATTCAGTGCCTCTATCCATTTAGTCCTTAGCTCTAAGACTAGCTGTACCTACACATTCAGTGCCTCTATCTATTTAGTCCTTAGCTCTAACTAAGACTAGCTGTACCTACACATTCAGTGCTGGTATCTATTTATGCATGCTTATTAAATTTTAGTTGGTTGTACATGTTGGTGTGTCTGAATATGTTAATGAGATGACACTGGAGCAACAGGCATGTAACCATGGTTACAGTGCAGAAGACATACAAGGTTTAGCAGCAGACAACATGTGTTGTATAGTTGGAGCAGAAGACTGTATTGTATCTGGAATGGACATGAAACAAATCTGTGCTATTGTGAACCAGTCTCATACTAAAGCAAAAGCTGCCTTTTCTCTTGCTGACACAGGAAGGTGTGTATATATTTCCGTATTGACATATATACATGTTGCTTGTAACTTTTGTTCTTCAGCTTGTTGTTCATCTGGGCGTGTCTGATGTAGCCATGGAGATAACACTTGAGCAGCAGGCCCATAACGAGGGCTACAAGAGATTGGATGTCACAGGATTTAAAGCAGATGACTTGTGCTGCATGCCAGAAGCAGATGAAGATTGCATCATATCTGGACTGGATATGAAACATATATGTGCAATTGTAAACCAATCAGGAACAAAAGCGAAAGCTGTAATATCCCATGATCCTGGAAGGTTCGTTTAAAATGCAGTGGATATATTCATGTTTACTACACTGAATGTTAATTTTACAACTAACCAGTAATGGCCAAGTGGTTACTTAGAAATTACCACTTAAGTTGTTGTAATTTTTTTTTGTCAACATAGCAAAATAAACTTCTTTGGTAGTGGTATGATATATACTGTATACCAAAAAACAAGAAATATACTTCAAAATCTTAACAAAATTGTGGTAACCATAGAAACACACTGAAATCAGGCACTAAGCTGTACCCTAGAGATGTCCCCAACATAAACTACAGACATATATGACATTGTAATCAAAAATGAGCAAATTACCAGTCTGATTGGTATTAATTTGTTAAGATTTGGCTCACGGTCTATAATCTGGTCAGACCATTACAGAGAATATATTGTTGGAACATGTGCTAAGGGCATTAGTTTTATTAGTGCTAAACATAGTTCATCCAGTTTCATTTTTCATAACCTTTATCTTGATAACCTAAAGAATATTTGTAGCCGTTTGGTGAGATAAATAAAAATGAAAGTTATTTATATATGTCAGATTAATAACAACATGACAACAGATGTTCATCAATGCTGAGTATTTTATAATAATTCTTCTTCTTCCTGTTGCAGATACCTTTGTGACTTTTCATACTTCGCATCACTATATCAGAACAGAGACAGATCTGCATTTATACACGTGCCTCCACTAGACAAGCCATATACCGTACAAGAACTTACAGATGCTGTCAAGGTCGCCATACGTGCAATGCTCGATTGTGTGGGGAAATTATCATAATATTGTAACAATGCACAAAGTGAGGAGAACGATGTATATTTTTAATAATAAACAGATCAAATAAAAAGAGTAGGAAAAAAATCATTTTTAGCTCAACTATTTTGAGAATAAAGAGAGCTATTCTACTTACCCAGGCGTCGGAGTCACACCTTGGCTAAAGTTTTGCATGCAAGTCCTTATCTCAGTAACCATTGTATGTTTTGCCTTGAAACTTTACACAAGCCTTCTTAGTCATCAACCCTACTACAATAACTAAGTTAGATAACTTGCATGAATATAATACAACTGCTCAATTTATTTGATTGAAACTTTACACATAGCTTTGTAGTCATGAAATCAACTAAATTAATTAAGTCAGATAACTCTTGCCAGATATTTTTGCAAATTAGGGCTTTTGTTTTACTAAGAAATTTTATAACTCAGCAGTCACTGCATGTATTTGATTGAAACGTCATACAAAGTATTGCAGTTATAAGCCTACTCACTTTTGTCAATTTTGTAAGTTAGATAACTCTTGTTTGCTTGGATTTGTCATCAGTCTCAATCAAATTTGTACTTTTGTGACAAATAATAATTGTCAATCACGCTGTCCCTCCAACAGCTTTTGTTAAACTTGAACTGTTTTATATGTATCCAGGATTGATAAATTAGGCAACAGTTGCCATTCTGGAATATGAAAATAATGATACTTAATTATTGTTATTATTAATAGTATTTTTAAGAATGGATACATGTACAATAGTATTTATATTTACATTTTTTATGGGAGTTTAAGATTTAGGTATAGCCTCTAGTGTCCCATTTTCATAATTTCAATCCAGTGGCAGTTTAGTCTGTGTTTGAAGGTGTCCATAGAAAACCAACATGATAATATCCTGGGGAAGGTCATTCCAACAATTGCTGACACGAATAATTAAGTAGTTTGCAGTCTGATGTTCCACGGCAACACCTCCGCCAGTTTCTAATTTTCTATCTCCTCTAAAAAAGTTGAAATGTTCAAATGAAACTTAAGTATCCAGAGCTTCAAGTTCACACCAAGTTTCTGCTGTACCATATACATCAAGGTCATAGTTATTTATCATGTAATTCTCTCATTTTTTTTTCTATACTTCTTGCATTCGTTAAATAACATTTTAAAGTATTAAAAAAAATAGTTTCCTGGAACTAAATTCAAGATAGTGTATCGGGATGAAATGCTATAACTGTCTAAAAAAAACTCTTTTTCTTTTTAAAGCGACTGTTGTAAAAATATAATGTTAAAATAAGTTTAAAAAATTATTTAATATGTTTGGTATGCAAGAAAAAGAACCATTCATGGCCTTTTCAGTGCAGATAAAAACTTCCGGCGTCCCATGGGATAACTGTTTTCAGTGCAGATAAAAACTTCCGGCGTCCCATGGGATGACTGTTTTCGTAGGAACTCGGCAGAGCCTCATTCCTGCCAAAACAGTTAACCCTCGGGACAGAGTTTGTATCTGAACCACAAATCCATGTAAGATCCTTATATTCTCTATTTCTTTCTCCCTACCATCTTTTGATTAATCCTGGTCACATAGGAGTGCATGACTATAAGAATCTTACTTAACAGTTATCGCAAGGGACAGAATTTTCTATCCAAGCTGAAAAAGCCATGGATGATTCTTTTTCTTGCATACCATACATATTAAATAATTATTTAACTTACTTTGTCATTAAAGATTTTACAATAACCACTTTTAAGACATTTACTTATATGATTTATGTCATAAATTTTATACGTTACGTCATCTAGATGGTTCCAACATCACAGCACGAGAATTTATGTTGGCTCTAGGGTGAGATAGAAATGTTTAACCCCAGTAAAAATGCAGATATCCTTATCTGGTGTGCAAGAAAACCATGTCCTACAGGCTTGTCACAAATGGGTTAAAAAACATCTGTTTTTACTGCTTTTTACAGCATATTTCAGTTATACATATTTTTATAGATTAGTAAATGAATTTGACAAAAGTAGAATTGTGGATAATAAAATCCAACATGTTGGACCAAGAGACTTGGAAAGAACTTGAAGGCACTTGTTTTTTTACCTTCGGATGGGATTCAGCAACATGACACCATTATAAAATCACTTTGTATGATTGTGTCAAGATACATACTGATGTCACACTCCTGTATGTTGCCAAGCTCTCTGCAAAAGTTAAATGTCATAATAAAGATTTCAGATATAAAAAAAAAGAAAATGGAATCCAGGATAAAGAGCAAGAGTAAGATTTTGATAAAAACAACCTTGGTGGCATAACTTTATATACAACCTTGGTGGCGTAACTTTATAAACAACCTTGGTGGCGTAACTTTATATACAGCCTTGGTGGCATAACTTTATATACAACCTTGGTGGCATAAATTTATATACATTCTTGGTGGCGATGTACAGCCTTAGTGGCGTATCTTTATATACAACTTGTAAGCATGTAAGTAGTAAATGGTCTACAAAAAGATATGAATGCCATGTTTTGCACCAAATTTTTTACTTTTTCTTGCAGTTGAAAAATATTAAATTTTCAAACATTTTGGAAGCATGGGGTAAATTTGGAGAAAAATCAAGATTTTTGTTTTGGGAAGAAACCGAATATAGATGTCTACTATTAAGGAGTGAAAAGGCCCTGGTTGTGTTGGGAAATTGTATACTATATTTTAAACAGAACTTAATAAAATGTATATATAATTGAATAAATGAATCTAAGAAAAGCATGTGTTGTGCTAAATGTGTCTGAGTTTAACAGATACAACTTAGTATTTGCATGACCCTGCACTTTAAACAGGTCATTTTGGCCATCTGGAAAACATGATTTTAATAAAATTAAAACTCATTGCTTAAAAAAATGAAGATTAAAGAATCAGTTGTATGTTCCTTTTGTCAAAGAGAAACCGACTCTATTAAACATATATTTATTGACTGCATAGTAACGCAACAATTTTAAATTTTAAAAATTATCTGAATGAAAAGTGCAATACAATAAATACAGACTGGTCATCTTCAGACATAATCTTTGGCAGTATGAAATTCGAAACTTTTGAATAGGCTGCTATATACTGCTAAACACTTCATATACTGTCAAAAAATGAAAAACAAATTTCCTATTTTTTAACCATTCAAACACTATATTAAAATGTTGTATGAAACAGAATGATGAATTGCCAAAAATAACATTGAGGTGGAAAAATTTGATTTGTTTTGGAACCTATACATTCCCCTTATATCTTAAAAATAAAGACTATTAATTTTACATTTTTCAGATTTATGTATTATAAAAGTTGCCCTCTAGGATGGCCTCTTTGCTAATTTTGTGGAGACATTACTTTAGTGAAAATCTTCTGCTGCCTCGATTTTTTCTATTGTTGTTTTTGTTTTTTCTTTTTCTACTTATATATTGTTTTATAATGATCCAACTTCTGTTTTATTTTTCATTAAAAGAAAAGGAAAGTGTTTATATAGCAATTTTACATCTGGTATCTTTGATATATTTTTTTTAATGTCTTCTCCTGGCTTTCAATAAACACCATCAATTAACACACAAAAAATTGTGTTTATAAACCATTCCAATTATAGATACCTCTAATAAATATAAACACACAAAAACAACCCTAATATAATAAAATTCATGTAATTATTGCCACTATATTTTTCTGCAGAAAGGGATACACCAAAATACATATTTAATATTTAGTAAGGTCCTACACCAAGCCAGCCACTATAGACTTAAGAGAGAAAAATCTCCTGAAGTCATTAGAAAACATAATTTTCTTATACTATCATCTGCTGTGTCAAATTATATTTTATTTCTGTTTGATTTTTGTTTTAGCTCGAGCTACAGTCTATAATTTTTGAGACTGGTGTGTCCTTTTAAGATTAATGTATATATGTGTATTCATTGAAAGGAAAAAGAAAGTATACATACCTATAAACGTCGACAGGTCAAGGAACAATAAATGTATTGCATATAAATTTTGTATATTTATATTTCATACTGTTGAATCAGAAAACAAACATTTAATTTATTTCAAAGCAAAACAATAAGAAAAAATAAGTTCATTTTTCCATCACATGAATAAACTAAGTCAATAATGAAGTAATTTTAAAAAATAAAATGTATGCTTTCTTTTTCCTTTCAGTGTATATATATATATATATATATATATATATATATATATATATATATGAATGTATGTTGCAACTTGATTGATATATATATTTGTACGGTTTGTTAAGGGATGGCCCACCCCGACCCTCACAGACCTATTACATGGTGATTAAATGGATCACTTTTCAGTGATTGAAATTTAAAAAAAAATAATTAAAATTAATGATTTATGATGATGATGAACACCAGAGTCTTGGATTCCATTTGTAAAATTATCTATTGCATTGTATGGATTGTCATGTTTAATCCTTTACTTCATATAGACGCTTTGGACACCTAATTTGGAAGACTTTTGAATTATTGGGTGAATTATGTTTATATTAACTAACAGATTGGAAAACAGTGCAGGAAGTGTTCAGATTGCTTGTTACGAGTAATCTGAACTCTTCCTGCACTGTTTTCAAAGGCCTTCTGTGATTGGTGCAGGAAAACGCGTATCTGTGGAGTAAAGGGTTAAATGAGAAGTTTTGTTTGATTAAAGGATGATTTACTTGCAGTGCTCCTGATCAGCATTTTTTTGTTGGTATTTTTCAGCATTGAAAGGTCTGGTTGTACGGTGTTCCGTTAGGACCATCGTGCTATCGCTTTGTTAACAAGCATACGCGATGCCACGATAGCACGATGACACGATGGTGATGACACGATAGCACGATGGTGATGGTACAATGACACGATGGTGATGACACGATAGCATGATGACGATGACACGATGGTGATGAAGCGATGCTACGACAGCATGATGACGATGACGAGATATTACATCGCGTCACCGTCATTGTGCCATCGTGTCATCACCATCGTGTCATCGTACCATCACCATCGTGTCATCGCATCATCGTCATCGTGCCATCACCATCGTATCATCGTACCATCACCATTGTGCTATCATACTATCGTGCCATCACCATCGTGTTATCGTGGCATCGCCTTCCTGTATGACATGTGCAAAAAAGTAAATAATGGAATACATCATGGATTCAAGTATTTGGGGTTAGTATGTGTTCGTTTAAACATACCCAGAGATACAAAATGCTGCTGAGCACTAAAAAGGGAATTTATATCAGATAAACAATCATGTATCTTTTTCTTTTTCTATTATAATCACTGAAAGTGAGCTATTTATGCGTGCAAATATGTTATTACGTGAATGACAAATCATTGAGAAGGTACACATTATGATTATAGTAATTTCGACAGATTTACAAAAAGTTGAACAACAGACAAATCTTAAATGATAAAATAGTTTGTGTATATAATACCGATGCGTGGCATAGTGGTGTGTAGAGTTGACACGTTTACTTATACTACTACATCTATTTTGGGTTGAGTTTTCCTTCTTTTCCTTTTCATTCGTATCATTTCATAACGTGTTATATATATTTTTAAAATATGTTTGACTTGGAAGTTGTGGGTTCGATTTTTAAAAAGAATCCAACTGAATATGTAATGTTTACACGACAAAAGCATATGCTGTATATAAATGCGGGCTATATCACACACCCAGAAAGCTCCGCTCGGTCCAGAACCTCTATGTGAAAATGTTTGCCGGTTATTTGCGGAAGGATGGTAGTTCTACTCAGATTGATTTTGAGGTTTTCAGCCACCAATAAAACCTGATATGTCATAAATACTTTATCAGGTGCTGAAAATGGCGTTAAATCCCATTAAAAAAATAATACGTAAAGCTCTGTCATTTATAAGTTGAAAACATGAAGAGAAATACAGCTCGACCAAATTGCACTGGAAAGTCATCGTTGTCATCATTTTATTGTTGTTCTTCTTCCATCAGTTACCGTTAGTTGAAATGTCACTTGCGGAGATATGGACTGAAGCGACATCATAGTTGGAACACTAATCAGATTCAAGTTGCCATGCACGTTATAAATAGTATATCACAATACATTTTGTCACGTTATTCACTTTCTTGTTTCATTACCAAATTACTCTATTCAACATCATATTACTTACAATTAAAGTACTTGTTTGTTAATTAGTATTTAACCAAAGTTAAATTTTGCTCACTGTAGAAAATTGTGAAGGTATACACTTTAAATATGAATTAGTAGTTACATGCTACACGACCATCTCTAATTTGGCACACACACATACGCACTCACTCATGATTGTCTGTCTGTCTGTCTGTCTGTCTGTCTGTCTGTCTGTCTGTCTGTCTGTCTGTCTGTCTGTCTGCCTGCCTGCCTGCCTGCCTGCCTGCCTGCCTGTCTGTCTGTCTGTCTGTGTGAGTAAAGACTGTCATTGTCGGGTTCAGTTGAGTTTGCTGGGTTAAAACATTAACTGGGGTTAAAACATTAACCCCACAATGTCATACCTGTACAGAATGCTATTGTGGGGTTAATTCCATTATTTAACGCATTTTTCTTTTATTTTTTTTACCAATTTTCATTTCTTATTAGTATCAACAGGACTTGATCTCAAGGTTGTGACATTTGGGTTAGGAAGAAACGAGGTTTTGTTTTGTTTTATGAAATAAAAATATGTCTTTATAAGAGATAAAGACCTAACCTCATAACATCACTCTTGTAAGAACGTCAGTCCGTTCGTTCGCCCATCTGTTTGGCGGTTGGTTGGTCAGTTGGTCCATCAACAACTGTTACATGTGAATTACTTCCACAGTTTTCAGGTGACAGACTATTCTATGTTTTTGTATATAGCAATTCTTGCGGAACTACATCCTCATATTTCAGTCAATGCGCTTTACGTGATCTGTGGGTCAAAATTGGTGCAGGGGACTTGGCAGAGTCTTGTCACCCAGAGGGTGTGATTTTTCTATTATACAAGAATTCTCATGATGGATTTCTATATTCTGACTCGACACTCGACTTTGTTAATCAACACTCAGTTGTCTTACATGTCACCCAGCATTTGACTTTCAACTCGACACTCATTTTTTAAACCCAACAGTTAGACCTCCTATTTAAATTCCAACTGAACATATTAAAGAAACACTTGTTTCACATACCTTACTTCAGTTTTCTCTGTCATTCAAAACTGTTATGTGGGTTCAAAATAAGGAAAAAACGTTCATGGTTTTCAACAAAAAATCTACCTCACATTATCAATATTTATTTTGTTTTTAAATTAATGTCATATAGATGAAAAACTCAGTAATTTATTTGAACTATTTTGGGTTATACACAATGTACCAACAGCAGAGAATTTGTTTTGTAAACAAACTCTGGCCAATTTAACGGATATATTAGGTCTCTGTCTCTGTCTTGGTACCCAATCATGGATATAACATTCATTGCTTATCAGTGTCACTTTATATAAAATAGTTAAATTTACTGCTAAGTATTGTTTTTGTAATAAAAAGCAGTAAAACAACATCATTTTTTTTATAAAACTTCTTTTTTTTTTAAATATTTGACCTTTTTGAATAGTTTATTTTCATAATGTCTTGTGATCATACAGATTTAAATAATCATTAGACCAATAAACTTTACATATATATAAGTATTTTGACTTTCTTGCTTGACACTTGACTTAGTAACTCGACAATCGACTTTTTTACTCGTCTTTCAATATTTTCTTACTTGATACTCGACTTTCTTACTCGACATTTGATTTTCTTACTCGACATTCTTTCTCCTAACTCGACTGTCCTTACTCGATACTCGGTTTGCTTACTCGACAGTTAGAAAGCATCTGTCCCATTTACAAAGAATAGTATAAACAAACTTTATCATTATAGTTTCAATGATCTTTTTAGTTCAATTTAATTGAACGACATTACTCCAATGTCCACTATTTTATCAATAAATTGGGTCCTCCTTGGTCGAGTGATCCAAGGCACTGCCGTCCAATGACCACAATGTCTTATAGAAGAACGGTGTTTCTACTCAGATTTATTCTGATGCATTCCTCCAACAGTACCACTGGATATACCATTGATGATTATGTTATGTGTTGAAAAAGACATTTGACCCCATAATGATATCCACATATTAACAAACTTAACTCATATGTGTAGTAAATAAAAAGTAAATCTTTGCTTCATGTAAAATAATATTTTAATTTCTTGTAGTGAGCACTGAAGTGGATTGGTCATAAATGGTAAAGACGGGCCCTGTTCGATCAGTTGGTACCATGTCTGACTGTCAATTCAGGTGCCATGCGTTTGAATACCTGCCAGTAATCTACAACACATTCTCCGTGATTACTGATAAACGACAATCAGTCTCATTGTCATTCATCACTCACCACTGTTTCAAAAGAGTTATGGACAAGTCGTCCCAAAGTCAACTCGTCCCACATTTTGAGACAAGTTTCGAGACAATATGTCCCTTATTTAAAGACAACTCGTCCCATCAAAAGACAAGTCATCCAAATTGATTATTTCTTGTACCGTTTCAAACGGGAAAGATATCAGTTAGTTGCGCAACTGAGTTTAACTGATCGTCTGTTAACAACTACCTTAAATGTATTTATTTCACTTTGATTGTGACACAAGTTATTATAACAAATCATGTTCGGTGTATTCCTGGGTAGAAACAGTACTAATTATATACGGATATAGTGTCCGTCTCACACATAACCGTGGCGGAGGATCAAACCTATGACCCTCTGATCGTCTGTTAGCTCTCGATGGCATAACAATTACGCTAAATACTCAACTCAACAATCAAATGGTAAGAGAAGAGTGAACAAGTTCTGTGTTCAAGTGATATTTTAATACATGTATACATTGTATTGTATTGTTGGGTGTTTATTGTCATTTTCAACAACTGTTCAGTGCTGGCACATGTTGGGTATCATGCCGAACCTAAGACCTAGACAACTAGACCACCACATCGGTTTATATTATGACAGGAAACAGCAGCAACATCATTTATAATCATATCATTATTTCAATATGGATATTTTATTAAGTAATTCACTGTCAAAACTCTGGAATTCATTTAGATACATTAATTATTTTATTAAATACATGTATATATATATATATATATATTCATTGTCGTGTTAAAATAAAGTACACGAGTAAGCGTTCCCCTTGATTTTCCATTTCTAGTTATAGAAGAACAAGAAGGAGAAAAAGAAGGAGAAGAAGGGTATACACAGTTTCTCATCAAACTACAATGTTGCAGTGATATGCATATTTAAACACATAAACACAAAACAAGTTGAATGAAAAAACATGTACATATTTTAATATATAGACATAACTATCACTTCCTATACTATTATAATAATCCCACTTAAATGCAGGAAGGCGATGCTACGATAGCACGATGACACAATGGTGATGGCATGATAGTACGATGGTGATGGTGCGATGGCACGATGACGATGATGCGATATACTATTGCGTCATCGTCATCGTGCTGTCGTGGCATTGCTTCATCACCATCGTGTCGTGTCATCACGTCATCGTGCTATCGTGTCATCACCATTGTGTCATCGTACCATCACCATCATGCTATCGTACTATCGTGTCATCACCATCGTGTCATCATGCTATCGTGGCATCGCATATGCTTGTTGACAAAGCGATAGCACGATGGCCCTAACGGAACACCGTAGGTTAGCTCAGTTGATAGTGCATCTGACTATCAATCCAGGGATTGTGAGTTGAAATTGTCTCTCAGGTAGTCTTTGTGATGATTGATATACAATGTACAAATGTTGCCTCATTGTCATTTGTCTCTTATGGCTGATTCAAGTGGGAAAGTTATCAGTTACATGCAGAGATGGGTGTGCTTGAGAACTGGTAAACTTTCCAGAATCCCAGGAATTAGTGGTTAGGTTAACTGATTGTTTGTTAGCCCTTGGCTACATAAAAATTGACACTAAATATTAAAATTTAGGAGTAAAATTTAAATTGGATATTGGTAATTTAAGCATTGAAATGAAAATTTGAGAGTACATAGACTGTATACTTAATGTTTTTATGCACATTATATTTTATAATACATATGAAGTAATAAAAGGCTTTAGTCTCATTTTAGAATTCTGAATTATTGTTTAAACACTGTTTTTTAACCTAACAATTTGAAAATAAGCATTTTGGATTAAAGTTAATACTTATTGCAAGAAAAGCTTTTCTAGGACAGTCTGAAGTATTGATTCTGTGATTTAATATATTCTAACTGGTGCAATAAATTGATAGTTTTGTATTCATGTATTTTTATTAACCTTGTGCAACCAACTATTATATTTAAAGCCAGTCGATGAATATACCAGTAGTGAAAATTGGCCTGTCCTATACCATTTACTAATATTTTTTTTGAATGCAAATCAATATATTATGTAAACTTTTGAAACAATTACTATGGTGATGTAACCTTAAAATTATATGTTATAAGGCAACTATTCATATATTTCGTAAAAATTGATATGATCGTAATTATTCGTAAAATAATTCATAAAAATTGATATCTCAATTATTTGTTTATTCATTTTTTTTTATAATTGATATCACTATACCTGGCAATCATAGTCTGGGTATTGTAACTGACTGGACTTTCGTAACTGACTTACTATCTAGTATCACTGGTTGGGAGATTGTCCTATCATCTCGAAGTTCCACCAAGTGACTTAGTCCATCTCACAAGTTGATTTGGATGTCATTACAGTTTCTTGTGTCCTGTCTTATTAACTGGATTATGATTCCAGGATACTACCTAATGATAATGCTTATTATATATCATCATGAATGCTTCAATCTGATTGGTTGAAACCAGAACTAATCAGGTCAAATAAAATGAACTATTGACCACTTATTCCTTAAAAATGAACTATTGACCACTTATTCTGTCAAAACTGGGTTCACCCGGTTACAGAGTCAATAGTTCAAACGAAACGTACTTCTGTTCTAATGCTGATACTCCATTTAAATTCCATTTACTCTACTCAATAAAACAACAGTTAAACTGATCTGTTTATTATCTTCCATAAAGTAAAACTGACACTGTAGTACCACTTTTTTAATGCTAAAATACAATTCACCCATTTTCCACAACTAATATGTTTATATAATGACGTCATGTTGTATACGTATTGGCGTTGATGACGTTATTTTGATCAAGAGCAGATCCAGCATGTGGCTTAATACTGGTGACATTGTACTTTGAATAGTTGGAAATATTTAAAGTCAGATTATATAATTATGAAGGTTAGGAATGTAACCCTAATAGATGAATTTGTTAGTGGAGAACAGACATACAAAGGCTACGAAAAAAATGCTTTTCACACCTCTGTTAAAAATGCAGTGAAAGTATGAATGAAGTGAGGTGAAAAACTTTTACTTCTTGACTTACTTTTTTTGTTGTTATTCAATATAATAAAACAACTACCTACCTTTTTAGTGGTCAATGGTTTAAATTATTTATCCTCGGAAAATGACTATTGACCCAAAGTAGTGTATAGTTGTATAATACAAATGTGAAACTAAAATGGTCACTTCATATAACATCGTAAAAACAATCTTTGTTTACAATTCTGCTGGTACAAAGGTTCTAGACTCCCCATGCATATTCATTTGTGGATATGTTTTTTCAATATGTAAATCTGTTGTTTTTGTACATTGAGAGTGAACCTGGAATTTTCCTTTCTGTTAGTCTTATTTAACTTATCATGATTGTGTTGTTTTGTTTATTCATTTGAATGTGTTTTATCAATTTTTACTTTCACTTGAATGTTTCACTTGAATATTGACCTTTATTTTATTCTGATTTGCTGGCTCACCTAGATTTTGTGGTCACCTTTTCTGCAGTTTCCTGCGATTCCTAGTTTGTCATTACTCACTGAAGCCATCAACTCAGGATGAGCTCAACTCACTGAAGCCATCAACTCAGGATGAGCTCAACTCACTGGACATTGACTGCAGATGAGCTCATTTCACTGGACATTGACTCTAGATGAATTTAACTCACTGGACATTGACCCTAGATGAGCTCAACTCACTGGACATTGACTTCAGATGAGCTCAACGCACTGGATGTTGACTCCAGATGAGCTCAACTCACTGGATATTGACTCTAGATGAGCTCAACTCACTGGACATCGACTCCAGATGAGCTCAATTCTTTTGGGGACTCTTGTGTCAACCATTTGTTCGTCCATTTACTTAAAGGTTGTATGCACTCTAGCACCTGCTTTTTTTTAATTTTACTCTCACCAAATTTACATCATAGTTTTCATTTCAGTCTAATTAAAACTGTGAGAGGATTTGCATCTGCAGTTATTGGTCAAAAACTTAAGGGACAAATGCCATTTCAATATCCCGCATTTTTCTTCGAAAATCATGGGATAAGGATGAAAGTAAATAGGTTTCAATCAATATTGAAGTGAATACTAAACCCCAGTAAGGGTGAGTGTAAATAGTAGGCCTCAGTAAGGGTGAATGTAAATAGTAGGCCACAGTAAGGGTGAGTGTAAATAGTAGGCCACAGTAAGGATGAGTGTAAATAGAAGGCCTCAGTAGGGATGAGTGTAAAAAGAAGGCCTCAGTAAGTGTGGATGTAAATAGTAGGCCACAGTAAGGGTTAGTGTAAATAGAAGGCCTCAGTAGGGATGAGTGTAAATGCCTAAGTAAGTGTGGATGTAAATAGTAGGCCTCAGTAAGGGTGAGTGTACATAGTAGGCCTCAGTAAGGATGAGTGTAAATAGAAGGCCTCAGTAGGGATGAGTGTAAATAGTAGGCCTCAGTAGGGATGAGTGTAAATAGAAGGCCTCAGTAAGGGTGAGTGTAAATAGTAGGCCTCAGTAAGGGTGAGTGTAAATAGTAGGCCTCAGGAAGGGTGAGTGTAAATAGTCGGCCTCAGTTAGGGTGAGTGTAAATAGAAGGCCTCAGTAAAGATGAATGTAAATAGAAGGCCTCAGTAAGTGTGGATGTAAATAGAAGGCCTCAGTAAGGATGAGTGTAAATTGTAGGCCTCAGTAAGGGTGAATGTAAATAGAAGGCCTCAGTAAGGATGAGTGTAAATAGAAGGCCTCGGTAAGGGTGAGTGTAAATAGAAGGCCTCGGTAAGGGTGAGTGTAAATAGAAGGCCTCGGTAAGGATGAGTGTAAAAAGAAGGGTGAGTGTAAATAGAAGGGCTCGGTTAGGGTGAGTGTAAATAGTAGGCCTCGGTAAAGGTGAGTGTAAATATAGAAGGCCTCGGTAAGGGTGAGTGTAAATAGAAGGCCTCGGTAAGGGTGAGTGTAAATACAAGGCTTCGGTAAGGGTCAGTGTAAATAGAAGGCCTCGATAAGGATGAGTGTAAATAGTAGGCCTCGGAATGGTTGAGTGTAAATAGAAGGCCTCGGTATGGGTGACTCGGTAAGGGTAAGTGTGAATAGAAGGCCTCGGTAAGGGTGAGTGTGAATAGAAGGCCTCGGTAAGGGTGAGTTTGAATAGTAGGCCTCAGTAATGGTGAGTGTGAATAGAAGGCCTCAGTAAGGATGAGTGTAAATAGTAGGCCTCAGTAAGGGTGAGTGTAAATAGTAGGCCTCGGTAAGGGTGACTCGGTAAGGGTTAGTGTGAATAGAAGGCCTCGGTAAGGGTGAGTGTAAATAGTAGGCCTCAGTAAGGGTGAGTGTAAATAGTAGGCCTCGGTAAGGGTGACTCGGTAAGGGTTAGTGTGAATAGAAGGCCTCGGTAAGGGTGAGTGTGAATAGAAGGCCTCAGTAAGGGTGAGTGTGAATAGTAGGCCTCAGTTATGGTGAGTGTGAATAGAAGGCCTCAATAAGGGTGGGTGTACATATTAGGCCCCAGTCAGGGTGAATGTAAATAGTAGGCCTCAGTAAAGGTGAGTGTGAATAGAAGGCCTCAGTAAGGGTGAATGTAAATAGTAGTCCTTGGTAAGGATGAGTGTAAATAGAAGTCTTCAGTGAGGGTGAGTGTTAATAGAAAGCCTCAGTAAAAATGAGTGTAAATAGAAGACCTCGGTGAGGGTGAGTGTAAATAGAAGGCCTCAGTGAGGGTGAGTGTAAATAGAAGGCCTCGGTGAGGGTGAGTGTAAATAGAAGGCCACGGTAAGGGTGAGTGTAAATAATAGGCCTCGGTTAGGGTGAGTGTAAATAGAAGGCCTCGGTAAGGGTGAGTGTAAATAGAAGGCCTCGGTAAGGGTGAGTGTAAATAGAAGGTCTCGGTAAGGGTGAGTGTAAATAGAAGGCCACGGTAAGGATGAGTGTAAAAAGAAGGGTGAGTGTAAATAGAAGGCCTCAGTAAGGGTGAGTGTAAATAGAAGGCCTCAGTAAGGGTGAATGTAAATAGAAGGCCTCAGTAAGGATGAGTGTAAATAGAAGGCCTCGGTAAGGGTGAGTGTAAATAGAAGGCCTCGGTAAGGGTGAGTGTAAATAGAAGGCCTCGGTAAGGATGAGTGTAAAAAGAAGGGTGAGTGTAAATAGAAGGGCTCGGTTAGGGTGAGTGTAAATAGTAGGCCTCGGTAAAGGTGAGTGTAAATATAGAAGGCCTCGGTAAGGGTGAGTGTAAATAGAAGGCCTCGGTAAGGGTGAGTGTAAATACAAGGCCTCAATAAGGATGAATGTAAATAGTCGGCCTCAGTAAGGGTGAGTGTAAATAGTAGGCCTCAGTAAGGGTGAGTGTAAATAGTAGGCCTCAGTAAGGATGAATGTAAATAGCAGGCCTCAGTAAGGATGAATGTAAATAGCAGGCCTCAGTAAGGGCGAATGTAAATAACAGGCCTCAATAAGGATGAATGTCAATAGTCGGCCTCAGTAAGGGTGAGTGTAAATAGTAGGCCTCAGTAAGGGTGAGTGTAAATAGTAAGCCTCAGTAAGGATGAATGTAAATAGTAGGCCTCAGTAAGGGTGAATGTAAATAGCCGGCCTCAGTAAGGGCAAATGTAAATAACAGGCCTCAATAAGGATGAATGTAAATAGTCGGCCTCAGTAAGGGTGAATGTAAATAGCAGGCCTCGGTAAGGGTGAATGCAAATAGCAGGCCACAGTTAGGATGAATGTAAACAGCAGGCCGCGGTAAGGATGAATATAAATAGCAGGCCTCAGTAAGGATGAATGTAAACAGCAGGCCTCAGTAAGGATGAATGTAAATAGTAGGCTTCATTAAGGATGAATGTAAATAGCAGGCCTCAGTAAGGGTAAATGTAAACAGCAGGCCTCAGTAAGGATGAATGTAAATAGCAGGCCTCAGTAAGGATGAATGTAAACAGCAGGCCTCAGTAAGGATGAATGTAAATACTAAGTCTCAGCAAGGACAGAGGTATACAGTAAATGGAGGTAATGGTTTAGCAGATCTGGATTACAAAAGACAGCAATGACACTGTTATGGTTATACAAACTTTATTTTCTTGTAACAATTTTCTAATGACTAAAGCAGTACATGTTATAAGAATTGTGTACAAAAATACATGTTATGTTGTAGATGGTACTTCTTTTATGTTTTGGGGAAAAGTCAGTAGACAAGAATGTGAAGTCTGAATTGAGCTGAAACAGATGAAGGACGGAACTCGAGATGACGTTACAATGAGTTCAATCATAAAATGTTCACAATACTACAAAATCACTACCACAGGGGTTATAGTTTTACTACGGGAGTGTAGAACAAAGTTTTATAATTTTACCTAAAAAAATATCATATTTCGACCTTACGTTTACATATTTAAAATGGTTAAAATTTTAACTAAAACAACAACACCCACTGTCACAATAAAAATGAAACTTAACTAATACAAACTGATTAATCAGGTCTGTCAGTTCTTAAAATAAATTCAAAATTTCACCGGTTGTTGGTCCAGCAGTTACTGTTTTATTTGTGGAGGAAAACCTTGGAATGAATCTTAGTAGAACCACCATCCTTACTCAAGCAACTGGGATACTTGCATAAAGTTTTGGTGTTTTTGAACCAACAACCTCGGTGTTGTGTAACAAGTGGTCATTAAACCACTCGGTGATGGAGGACCCTCGTCAGATGAAATGACAAGTATAACAATAACAAGTCATAGGCCATCAATGAAATCAATGATAATATTAATGCTATAATACTTGAACCAAATGTACAAAATACATATACAAGGATGTTATTTTTTTTTATAAATTATGCCATGTAAAAATTCCTTATATACAGATATTTTAAAATTGCATTGACATTAATTTTATACTTAAAAAATAACTTTTAAATATATCAATTTAATTAAACCCAAATAGGCACTGCGCAAATTCCACATAAAAAATAATTTGAAACATTAACCAAAAACATGCAATAGAATTAAACAAACAAACAAAACTGATACAATAAAATTCTGTTCTGGTAACGAACGGTAAAAATACCCTAACATATCCTCAATCAAAACCCGTATCTTAAATGTAATTATATTATTCATTGAATATTGCTTAAATATTAAATGTCATTTTTTATGCGATCGAGGGCTAACAGACGATCACTTAAACCTAACCACTGTTTCCCCGAAGGTTAACCAGTACTCTGCAAGTAACTGGTAACTTTCCCACTTGAATCAGCGGTGAGAGATATGAGATGCAATGTCTTGTATCAATCATCACGGAGATGTGGCCGGGTGGGGATTCAAACTCATGACCCCTGGATTGATGACGTGCTAACGACTAAGCTAATCAGGCCCGGCATATTATTCATAGGTACATATATATATTTGTACACAAGAATTTGTATTTATAATTAAAACTTTGCAATATACATAATATAGTTTAACATACTAGTACACTATATATTCAATTACTGCATGCTCAGGCAATTATAAATTAAATAAGTTTCATCAGAATCTACAAAGCAATTTTTTTCTTCAGTTTTGCAATATAACGTATATATGTATATATATATTTTGCAAAGCGATATTATAATTTGTAATATGAGGCAATTGTTTTTTAATTAAGCAATACTGTAGTCCATGCATGTTTCATAAAGATGTTTCATCAAGCACTTGACATGTCAAAAACCAATGGAAAAGACATCTAAGCTGTCTTAAAAAAACAACATTTCCCTATACTATCATAGATTGTGTTGAAGAAAACACTTCATTTGCTACATATTTTATAACAATTTCTCCTATCTGACTGTGTTTGATTCATTAAAACTATTCACTGACAATCAAACAATGTAAAGCGAGATGAGGCGAGTCTGGGTCTACGATTGTAATCATTGAAGGAAACAGCAAGCTTACTACATTGGTAGCACCCACAAAGTATTGTTTCTGTGTACTTTCTCTCCTCGTGTAAATAAACGAAATGAAAGTGAATACATTCAAAACTTGAGAAATAACTTGTTAACTGTAGTCATTGCAATGACAATAAAAAATGGCAGAACAAGAAGTTATGATGGTTGTATCTCCATCAAACTGTACACGCAAAATATGCTTTGGGTCTTTGTGATGCTGATACTTTTTCTGTTCAAATACCATTTCCAAATCTACAGCGGGTATAAAAATAAGCTCAAAATGTTTATTATATAAAGTGTCATATCAACAATTGATATTGATGAACAAGACTTGAATGGGGTTTAGTGCCATCTTAATTCAATGACAGTGTAAAAATATGGTCATTTACAGATGTGTACACAATCCCATATAGACATAGTGCATTTATTTCACTTTTTAGTTAATGCAGTATTTTAATAAAAACCAAATGGATATAAAATTACATGCAAGTATTTGATATCACCCAGACCGGATCTTCAGTTTAATTGCTGTAATTTACTGTTCATCCAGGAGTCGGAATAATTTACTGTTCATCAAGGAGTCGGAATAATTTACTGTTCATCAAGGAGTCGGAATAATTTACTGTTCATCAAGGAGTCGGAATAATTAACTGTTCATCAAGGAGTCGGAATAATTTACTGTTCATCAAGGAGTCGGAATAATTTACTGTTCATCAAGGAGTCGGAATAATTTACTGTTCATCAAGGAGTCGGAATAATTAACTGTTCATCAAGGAGTCGGAATAATTAACTGTTCATCAAGGAGTCGGAATAATTTGCTGTTCATCAAGGAGTGGGAATAATTAACTGTTCATCAAGGAGTCTGAATCATTTACTGTTCATCAAGGAGTCGGAATAATTTACTGTTCATCAAGGAGTCGGAATAATTAACTGTTCATCAAGGAGTCGGAATAATTAACTGTTCATCAAGGAGTCGGAATAATTTACTGTTCATCAAGGAGTCGGAATAATTTACTGTTCATCAAGGAGTCGGAATAATTTACTGTTCATCAAGGAGTTGGAATAATTAACTGTTCATCAAGGAGTCCGAATAATTTGCTGTTCATCAAGGAGTCCGAATAATTAACTGTTCATCAAGGAGTCTGAATCATTTACTGTTCATCAAAGAGTCGGAATAAAGCATTGAAATGGAAATGAAACCCAAATTACAGCCGTACATTAACAAAACAAACTCCGATTTCAGAAAATGTCTAGAAAGGTCAATGATAACTGTGTTTCAGGGTATTAATAAATGACCAACACTGCAGCAATCTCAAATGTTACATGATTTAAACATAGTTACACATTCCAGGTATATACTGATATTCCAAAACAACAACAAAAAAATGCCAAGAATCATCACACCAGGTGATACTGAAAAAAATAGTGGAAACAACCTATACCACATATAGTTGAAACAAACTTGTAGCATAGATGTATAACAAAGGACTAGAGAAAAGATTGCAAACTGTATAACAACTTGAACATTTGTACAGACGGAAGTATGTGAAGGAGCACTTTACAGTATTTTAACTGGGTGATACCACTACTAGAAATAAAAGTATCGGGACATTTTACTTTACATGTAACCTCATACAAGAGAAGTATATACAATTGTAAGTGATAATTTCCTGGACAGTTCAAGTTCCTCACATTAATACTCATTAGGTTGTGTCTCTTTCCTCCATACAATTTACATGATAAAAATTCACTAAAAAATTTTGACTACCACATTTATATTTGTATGCATCACACTTCCAAATCAATATGTTAAAGAAATATTGTATTCAACCATGGCATTGGTTAATAACACAATCATTTTGCCAAGTGTCCCTTTAACAAATAATTTTGATTGTGCATATGTCTTAACAAGTGTGTATTATATCATTAGTAAATTGGCAATTCATATTTATAATGTAAAACCATTATCTGACCTGCAGAACTGTAATTAGTAATTGTTAACCTTCACCATCTTGGAATTTTATTTACTTGCATCGTTGAACTGGGGTTTAAATTCTCGAGAGGTTCAGTAAAACAAATCTGAATTTTAAGTTTGTGCTTATCTCAAGACGATATTGTTTGAAACAGCATAAAATGAAAAAAATTACATTGTGTGCATCTGCTGCACATCTAAGCAGTTTTATGATGGAAGTTTTCCATTATGGATTTCTTTTCAAATTCAAGTATCAATTAACTTGTTTAAAGTTTCGAATCGGGTCAACTCTTCTCTCATGACACCATCCTCGGATCATATGTAGCTTTGGATCACATGTGTTAACCTCAGACACCACATCACACCCTCAGATCATATGTAGCTTTGGATCACATGTGTTAACCTCAGACACTACATCACACCCTCAGATCATATGTAGCTTTGGATCACACAAGTGTTAACCTCGGACACCACATTACACCCTCAAATCATATGTAGCTTTGGATCACGTGTGTTAACCTCAGACACCACATCACACCCTCAGATCATATGTAGCTTTGGATCACGTGTGTTAACCTCAGACACCACATCACACCCTCAGATCATATGTAGCTTTGGATCACACAAGTGTTAACCTCAGACACCACATCACACCCTCAGATCATATGTAGCTTTGGATCACGTGTGTTAACCTCAGACACCACATCACACCCTCAGATCATATGTAGCTTTGGATCACATGTGTGTTAACCTCGGACACCACATCACACCCTCAGATCATATGTAGCTTTGGATCACACAAGTGTTAACCTCAGACACCACATCACACCCTCAGATCATATGTAGCTTTGGATCACGTGTGTTAACCTCAGACACCACATCACACCCTCAGATCATATGTAGCTTTGGATCACACGTGTGTTAACCTCGGACACCACATCACACCCTCAGATCATATGTAGCTTTGGATCACGTGTGTTAACCTCAGACATCACATCACACCCTCAGATCATATGTAGCTTTGGATCACACATGTGTTAACCTCGGACACCACATCACACCCTCAGATCATATGTAGCTTTGGATCACGTGTGTTAACCTCAGACACCACATCACACCCTCAGATCATATGTAGCTTTGGATCACGTGTGTTAACCTCAGACACCACATCACACCCTCAGATCATATGTAGCTTTGGATCACACATGTGTTAACCTCGGACACCACATCACACCCTCAGATCATATGTAGCTTTGGATCACACGTGTGTTAACCTCGGACACCACATCACACCCTCAGATCATATGTAGCTTTGGATCACACGTGTGTTAACCTCGGACACCACATCACACCCTCAGATCATATGTAGCTTTGGATCACACAAGTGTTAACCTCAGACACCACATCACACCCTCAGATCATATGTAGCTTTGGATCACACGTGTGTTAACCTCAGACACCACATCACACCCTCAGATCATATGTAGCTTTGGATCACGTGTGTTAACCTCAGACACCACATCACACCCTCAGATCATATGTAGCTTTGGATCACACATGTGTCACCCTCGGACTTCATGTGCCACCCTTGAAGCACATGTATTATTTTAAAACCATTACGACAAACACAAGCACTTACATACCCCATATTAGGGTTCACCACTGCATATAAATATGATAAAAGTCTGCTGGTACACATTTACTTTGTTCTGTTCCAACATCACGTACATATACAAAAATAAATCATTTAGGCGCGATATAAACATCCAATATTTGAACCCTTCACAATTAAAGCAATGACTACATTTATACAAAAAATGGCATGTGAAAATAGTTTACATATACCAGTATGCATAATGTTATATACAGCAAGTGAAACTATTCATGACAGCACAATTTTCTTGTACATTTACTGTGTTGTGTCCATACTTAAAATGGCTATGATACAGTTTATTTGAGAACATTCTGTAATGGACAAAAGAATAATTTGCTTGAGGTATTAAACCTATATTGATAATGATTTCCTGATTGCAATACCTAAAAGTTGTACCTAGGAAGTCGTCTGCTGCAACAGAACAAAAATTAATATATTTTAAAAGTAACTTAATTGCAGAGATTGACAGCCTAATATCAATTCAATACATGTCTTAAATTTCAGGTAGATTTTTTTGTTAAAATTTTTTTAAACCTTTGTCTGAATTTAATAATATTGGTACCAACGTAAAAATGATAAAATGTTTGTGATCATTTACGAACCAAAAATTAATTGAAATTTTTAGGTAATGTATTAGTTGGAACAAAAACATTTTTACTACACGTCATGGAAATATAAATTCTATTTCAATATATAAAAAGATCGAGTAAATTAATGTTTTTCTTATTTCTTACATTAAAAAATCATGCCATTGCTTTGAAACCAAAATCACAAAAATCTCATTGTTGTTTCAGGTGGAGTTGTATTAGGTAATTAGAAATTGTCAAATGTTGCACCAAATTTTAGACAAGTACCTGCAATTACTTATCAGTATACATGTTTCTGATTTCAGGAAATACTGGTGAAAAAATCAACAATGCGTTTGAGATCCAGATCTCCAAAGTGGCACAATTCAAAAGAAAACTACAAAACAATATTCCTTGTAGACTTAAATTCTAGTATCGTTTATCGTTTTGAGTGATTTTTCAATTCAATAAGAAAATGTGTGTAACATCTACACTCTAGCATAATTTCATTACAATGTTCTTAAAGTTTTCATGGTACATGCAATTTTGTAAATTAAGATGTGATTTCGAAATTTGTACAGGACAAGAACAAAACATTATAAATTCTTTGCTTGTAGGAAGTTCTATGTGCCAGGGAGACTGGAATTGAAGGACATATTATAGGGATAAAAAAGGTGCCCTATATTAGATCATATATCATATGTACTAAGAGTGACATATGACTCGTGAAAATAAGACTAGCTTACAAAATGTTCACAAACAAAATGTTAGTTACAAATGTGACAAAAACAGTATAAAATATAATTCATAATAAAATATACATTATTTCTACATGAACATTTATATGAACAGGGTAATCAGCTAATTTAGGGGGTTGTTTTTCTTTAGTCCAGTTGATTTGTGTTAAAATATTCAAAAAATAAATTACAATAAAGACACAATGAGCGATAAATTGAAACACATGAGCATATAGTACTCTGACGTGTCTGAATCTGCAGGCAAGGGCTGTTGCCTTATTGGTCAAACTCTTAATCAATAAAATCAAAACAGCACCAAATTAGTGTTTTCAAATAATTGACCTAGTAACAAAATAGTTGTTGTTGCAGATACTTGTTGTATTAAGTGTGATTATAAATGGATCAGTTGAATGCCACAATGTTCTGATTCAACTGGACGATATCTATTGATAGTCTCTGTATACAAAACAAAAGTCTACTATTAAAACAAATCAGAGTCAAACGGTGACAGCTGATCAGGCCAAGTGATTATAAAACTTTTTCATGCTCAACTCAAATGTTCATGCATGATTTCCAAGATTCACAAAAAACACAAAGTACAAACAGATGACTCAACCTCAGGTTTGAGGTAGAAAGTTACATGTATTTATATTCATTTTGTTGCAATTAGTTTTTTCATTTTGAGATGGGCATGGAACAAAGTGTTATAACCTTCCCAACCTGACTGCAAGTTTCTCCGAGACTAAATTATTTGCATGTATGGTATCACCAATGTAAGAAATAGGCAGATGTAAATAAAACTGGGTCCTCTTGAGTTTATACTTATTCATTATAGCTTGATTGCAAAGAAAGCCGAGAGTTTATATTAACAGTTCTCGAGCCCATTTACGGGGCAGAGCCAGCACTGAGTGTTGTTTTTGAGAAGGATCAAACTTACAACCATCAACATAAAGTAGTCAACACTCTATCCACAGTACTTACACCATGCTTTAATATTAATGGTTCCCCTTCGAGTTATTATTACCAAAGTTCACATAACCATACATGTGCAACAAAATATTTATATTTGATTGTATCAAGACAAATAACATATCAATGGAGATTTTGAAAGAACATTTTGTTTTAATTCTGTTTATAGTCCATTATCTAGAAATTATTTTGCTAAAGTTTCTCTCTGTAGAGTCCCTTGTATGAGTGTCTACTACATATTTTTATCTTCATCTCTTGCAATTCTCATTATAATGGCAAAATTTTTATTTTATGATAAAATATTAATAAATTATCAAATCCATAACTTTGAGAACACAGAGGGAACCAATATTTTTGATGGCTGAAATTTAGCTGTCATATGTTTGTAGGCTTTTTTGTGGTCAGGCAAATATTTACCTGATTATATAGAAATCAGTTTGTGACACGATAATAATAAAGAATTAAAATGATTTTTTTTTTTTACTTCCTGCAAACCATTGTTAAGGCCGATATACTCATGAAGTTCTCTCGAAATGTTGTCCAACACACATCTGTCATGGTCATAATTTTTCCGAGTACAAAACTTTTTCCGTACTTTCTGCCCTATCGATAGAGTTAGGGTGTGAAGGTTTGGCCTGAGCACTTGCTCCATTGCTATTATGTTTGTGTGCATCTATCTGTTTAACATTTGTAAGAGTAACTGGACTTTGCAGTTGAACAGATGACATTCGGTCCCTCATATTTAAACCACTTGTAATAAGTTCTCCAAAACCACTTTGGTGAGCGAATGCATAACCAGAGCGTAAAGATCGCGTACTTCTTCGGAATGTTGAAGTCCTTCTAACATGCAAGTCTCTTGAGCGTGATTTTGACTTTGTAAGTCTCTGCTTCATTCTGACTCTGTCGGACAATGTTGGTTTTATGTCCGTTTGGTACATTCTGTAGGCCACAACTGGGATTATTAAGATAACGTTAGTCAGTATCAGGGTTAACCAAAAGCTTGCAGAGGAGAACACAGCAAATGCAGCACCTTGGTACGCATATCCGAATGTGCTAGCATAGAAGGCCAAGATGAAACAGAAGTAGAAGATGATACTTCCCCATATCACAAAATGATTAAAGCCCGTCCAATATGACGTGTCCAAGGCACACTGTGGAATAGATATGAAAAAATTAACAAATAAGATTCAATTTTTTTTTTCAGTCTAATATGAAGTGTGCAATGTATAATGTGTAACAGAAATGCAATTACAAACATGATGATTATATTAAAAATGTAAATAAAATATATCATGCCTACATATACTCGATGACCTGTTTTGCCAAAAGATATATATTTAAACATGCCAAAATAATATATTGGAAAGAGTTTTCCTAAATTGGTCAAATGTCTCGGTTAGACTAAAATATTTTCACACTTAATTTCATTTTTATTACAATTGGATCTGTTATACAGTTTTACATGTGGTAAACGTTGTTTCATCTTAGAAGAGTTAGAATGATGATGTGAAGGTCATCAAGCAGTATTTAAGAGTTGACTTTCTTCAGAATGAGGATTTCGTTTGAAGTTTATCACTCCAATTTTAATATTGGTTTTGTCACATTTTGGTGGATTTGACATTTCAAACCATACGGATTTTTTTTATTAATGATAATGAGATGCTTTTTATCCATTTTGAAAATAATTTTATTTTTTAAGACATTTAAAGCATGTTTTCCAGATACTCCCTTTAATGTATTGAGCCTTTTGTTTTTATTCTGTTTCAGTATCATATGTGTGAATTTTTTTATTCTATTATCATTCAAAGATTTTAAACAAGCAAATTGTCTTTGAAGGTTACCTTTATATACCTATTTATACCGGAGTTGTTTTTAAGGCAGAAATTTAATATATTGAACAACACAATAAGTTTTGTAGATGGTGTACCAGAATTATCTCATTTTAGCTATCAACACTTACCCTCAAGTTCACGGCTACAACCAGTATGCTGGCTATCACAACACCGTAAAATTGAATATCAACATTGTCCAATCCCCAGGGACTAATCTGATCATTGAAGACACCATACGGCACGAAAAATAAAACAAAGGACGAAATCAGACCCTGAAAAAACAATAAGAATTTTGTTTAATTAATTAATGTAACTAGATTTCAAATTTTTTTTTATTAAGTATTTAACGTTCTTAAAGGAAAACAACTTTAGAATTGCAATAAACATACTATTGCTGTATATACTCACTGAGCCCTTAGTGACACAAGAATATCTATTAAAACATGGAAAAACTATGTCTCCACCTTATACAATTGTGAGAATTACCCTAAATGTTAATAAATGTAAATGTTCAAAACTGGCGAGTTTTATGACTGGTGATATGGCTGCAAGAAAAACTGCAATGGCACTGAAAAGCAAAGTGGATATGGACATCGAGGCTTCACACTGATCATTCGCAGGAAGTTTTGTCAAAATGCGGTCCTTAAGTGGAGAGAACGAAACACAAGCAAGATTTTTCATTAGAAAAATTCAATGGGCCATTCATTTGTATTTTCCTTTTTTTTCAAAAGGCCAAGCAAAAGAATCAATTAATTTAATTCAAAATGATATCCTTTAAAATGTATTATTTTATAAAATAAACTGTTGGGACACATCTTTCTCACTTGCAGAGAGTGAAAACTACTCTACATTAATTGGCCACCCACTAGATATCTATTTTCAGGACTAATACTCATGCTTGCACAACATAATTTTATTATTTCAACAACGTAAGCACTGCTTTGTTAGACTTACCTCGAAGACACTAAAAGCGAATACTTTCTTGTTAAACAGCAGATTGATCAAGCCTGGTTCGTACAGTTTAGGGTAGCGTAGAGAATAGTAGTCATTCACGTCCTATAAATAACAAAACTGTTTTTAAAAATCTGTAATTTGAGGTCAACATTATATGAGAAGCTTAAGATTACAGTAATTGTTCCCGAATTATTTAGTTTATACCAATACAAGGTTGATTGCAAATAAAGTTTAGAGCTTCTATACATTGTCCATTTTCTGTGCAGAACAGCTGTCATTTCACTAGTAACATGAAAATTTTCATATAAAATTTTTGGACCCAGCACGGCTCAAACAAATGACCTCAGTGGTGAAAGGTAAGTGATCAATAGATGAAAGTACCTTTGACCTCTCAGCCAGGGACGATTCTTCTTGGTAAGAAAACTTTATTTTTATCATTATTATTGTTTAAAAACAAAATGTCTTGTATTCAAGTCACAGACTGACTAAAAACAATTTTTCTCTTGTTTCAAACTGTATCTTACCTGGTCCATAATTCCAAGCAGCAATATCGGCATGGATGTGTAAAACACATTGTAAAATGATATGAAATACGGGTCAAACAATGTCTGAAAAGTAAAATGTGTAACAATATAGCTATAGATTTGTAAAACAAATTATTAAGTGACATGAAATATTCCAGGAAACTGTTTGAAATGAATGTACCAGTATTTTGGTATTTTTCAAAGTTTTTTTTAATCTTAAGTTTAATTTTGCTTTTGTAAAAAGTTTTCTTAGCATCACCATAATTTTCAAAGAACAAACATCAACATATAATATTATGCAAATTCTTTGTCAGGCATTCAATAGGTTGTAATTTTTGGTCATTTTTGTCAAAATATCGAAAGTAGTTTCTGAATATGCAGTGATATATCAATGTCCCTTGCAATCTGAGATAATTTCTTTTAACATAGGACAATTTCTGCAAGTTTCCATGAACATGAGGTAATTTCTTGTAATTTTCTCTAAATATGGCATGATTTCAATATGCAGTAGATTCTTGTAATTTCTCTTATCACTGAACTATAGTTTTTCAATATGGGGTAGATTCTGTCCATTTCTCTCATTTCTGACAGTTATATCAACATGAAGTAATTTGTATTGATGGTTTTATTTACACATTTTATAATTAACCCTTTACTCCATAGATACGCGTTTTCCCGCACCAATCACAGAAAGCTTTTGAAAACAGTGCAGGAAGAGTTCAGATTGCTCATAACGAGCAATCTGAACACTTCCTGCACTGTTTTCCATTCTGTCAGTTAAAATAAACATAATTCATCCATTGCTGATATGTGGTGAATTAATGCTTTCGATATTAAAGGTGTCCAAAGGCATCTATATGAAGTAAAGGGTTAAATAAAACAGTTATTAAAACTGCTATTTTCTTACCTGTGCAGAAAATCCACAGAAAAATGCATACCAGAAATGACAAAGGGTGAATGCAAAGTTCTTGTAGAAGAAATACTTGAGAAACTTGCACATTCGTAGGTATGACCAACGCCCATGGACCAATAGGAGACGTTCGAGGTACCTGAACTGACAGAATGAATAGTCACTTGACAATACCGCCTGCATCCCCTCTTGACCAGAAATTCCAACTCCAATATGGGCAGCTGAAATATAATTTATACCAAATCAACATTACATGTAGTTGCTTACAACACTGGCTGTGTTCCCTCTTTACCAGAGATATCAATTGAGTTTATTGGTTGGAAAATACAATAAGGTGAGTCACTACAGAGCCATTACTTTCTCTTACCAAAACTAATCATCTCTGTAGGCACTATTCTTGTATTTTATATATCCTGTTTTGGCTAAAAATGTAACTCAACTGACTCATCTACATTACCCTGGACAATCTGAAGGAAGAAATCCAAGTAAACTGAATTGACCTTCGAAATAAACACCAAAAGGCTGCAATGTTGAGCCGGCCAGTACAGACCTGTGATGGAACACTGTCTCATTATGGTGAATATTTAGGCATGTTATTTCAAATTCTGACAGTGAGTTTAGAAAATATGGAGCCGACATAAAATATTGTACATACATGTATTTCTGACTTTTGACCTCATTTTGTGACCTTGACCTTTGAGTTATAACACTGGGTAAGTGTGACCTTGACTTTTAAGCTACAAACCTGGTACTTGTGTGTGACATTTTCTGGTTATTGTGAATATTGGTGCCAGATTGTTTCAAAATCTGTCCAGTGGTATACAAGATATGAAGCAGACACACAATTTTGTACCTTTTTCTGACCTTTAACCTCTAAGTTACAGCCAGAACAAGATCAAACAGACGGACACAAACACATACACCAAACAGCCATTGTGATGACTGACAAGCTCACTGCAAGTGGGCTCAACAAAAAACTATTTGACATCACTAGTACCAGCTATTTGACACCACTAGCAATAGTTACTTGACACCACCAGCACCAGGTATTTGACATCACTACCAGCTATTTGACACCACAAGCACCAGCTATTTGACACCACTACCAGCTATTTGACACCATTAGCACCAGCTATTTGACACCACTAGCATCAGCTATTTGACACCACTAGCACCAGCTTTTTGACACCACTACCAGCTATTTGACACCACTAGCACCAGCTATTTGACACCACTAGCATCAGCTATTTGACACCACTAGCATCAGCTATTTGACACCACTAGCACCAGCTATTTGACACCAATACCAGCTATTTGACACCACTAGCACCAGCTATTTGACACCACTAGTATAAGCTAATTGTCACCACTAGCACCAGCTATTTGACACCACTAGCATCGGCTATTTGACATCACTACCAGCTATTTGACACCACTAGCATTAGCTATAAGACACCACCAGCACCAGGTTTTTGACATCACTACCAGATATTTGACACCACTAGCACCAGCAATTTGACATCACTAGCACCAGCTATTTGACACCAACAGCACTGGCTGTTTGACATCACTAGCACCAGCTATTTGACACCACTAGCACCAGCTTTTGAACACCAATAGGATATAAATGAGCCATGTACAGAAAAGTAGCTGCAGTTGACAGATATAACTGGTCTGAATTAACACACTTACTTTTAATCATACTGACATCATTAGCCCCATCTCCGATGGCTAACGTTATGGATTTCTTGTTCCTTTTGACGAGGTCTACCACCAAGGCCTTCTGCAGTGGTGTCACACGGCAACATATCACAGCCTTACACTGACATCCTAGTTCCAACAACGTCATTTCCATGTCTGGCTTCAGACAGTGCACCTTTAAAATGATGGAAAATGTTTATGAATAATCAAACTAGCAGGAATTTAATGCACATTAAAACAAAATATTTCAGAAATTTACTATCTGCATGTATATGCCATCTGAACACTGTGACAATATGTGCACATCCATATGTTGATGTCTATTTCAAGTTTCAACTAATTGCAACAAAAATGTAGAAGTTAGCCAAACAATGTCTATAAAAATGTAGTAAATATGGCATCACAAGTTTCAATTAAATAGCATCTGCAGGAGGAGTTGGTCTGTAGACAAGGTAGGTTATAATGGACAGGAACATTTCTTTGTCCATCCAGTTTTTTTTATGGAAATGTTGAAGAACAAAGAAAAATTAACAATACTAACCTCTGTAAATAAAACATTTATTGATATACAACAATTATGTGATGTTGAGAAAATAAAAGAAGATTATTAACTCTTTCGATGCCAAATTAATCTCAATATACAACTCCCAGTGCCAAATAATTTTTTGATGATTGCGATTTATAACATTAAATAAACTGTTGTTAAAAGATAACTATGTGAGATATCTGAATGAAACTTTGTAGGTCTGTTGTTTATATATTCTTCTTTCAGAATATATAAAATCAAGTTTTAATATATCATTTGGCACTTTTCTGATCGACTGACCTGTTGAACAGGTGATAATCTGTGGGAAAAAAAAGAACAGGTGTATAAAATGTGGCATAAAACTGTTTTTCTCTGTTTAGTTTTTTACTTCAAAGATTTATTTAAAAACATAAAATGGGCACTTGCTTAGACTTACTCACATTTTCAACTCAAATTCGGAGATAAAGTCATTCATTACATATATTGTTTGACCACCTCATCTGTAGTGCAGGTTTGTTCCATCAATGCTGCTTAAAATGCATGCAAAAAAATGCCTCAAAAGCATTAAATTTAAACAGGTTATTATGATGTGGTATCCCCCTATTTTGTCATTAAATCCAGTTTATAATAAAGTACCTAGTTGAATTCGCTGTACTGAGAGATATCCCTTTGGCATTAGTCGTGCGGTGACATTGGCGCCAACAGAGTTAAACTGCATGAAGATAAAAACATGACCTTGCCCATTAATTATAATGGGGGGGGGGGGGGGGGGGGGGGGGTCATTTTCCGCCACATGATATTGAAAAAAAACATTCCAATATAATGACTAATATTTACATCTCAAACAAACTCACCAAGCTATGGCCGTTAATGACTAGAGCAAACTCCGACTCTCCTTCCATACTAACGGCATCATCTGATGTGCTGTAAGATGCGTTACCTGTCGGCAATCCACCATTCTCAAACCTGCATGAATTATTATAACAATAATCAGTTACATAACAAGTAAATCAGTACAACAATAGACTCCACATATCAGATATTTGACTACAAAGGTTATTTTCTTGAACAAGTGGTAGAACTAATGTTGAAGTTTAGAAAATTAAAACGAAACAAAAAAGGGAAATTTCTATGACAAAGACGACCCATAGTTATGACATTGTGCATTGCATATAATCTTGTTCTGTTTTACAACTAACAAGTGTACAAAGTTTGAATGAATAAGTTTCTGTGGTTTACAAGTTATCCCCGGACAACTAAAGTTCATATTAACAACAAGAGGGCCAAGTTGGCCCTATATCGCTCACCTGACTGACCTTGAGTCACCCAGCATATTAAGTAGATTATATAATACATGTACGCTCAAAATTCCAGAAAGACGAGATTGGCAAGTAGTTAGAATTTTTATTTGTTTTGAAGATGTAACAGATGAGTAGAAGAGTTCAAACTTGGTAGAGGTTCACCCATGGTAAATGTCAGTGAAATTACATCAAAATCAGGTCAGTAGATTCTGACAAGAAGGCTTTTGAAGATTTTACTATAGATGCTAAGTCTTCGAACTAAGATAAAAATCCAGTTCCAGCACAAAACTGAACTGTTATGTTTGAGAACAGTTTCAAACTAAAGCATTAGACTAAACTATTGTGCATGAAACAATCCTCAGTTCCAGCACAATAAATATTCCTATGAGTTTCAAACACAAGCCTTCCCAAAGTATATCGCTTGAAAGAATCTTTGTAGCAGTGCACTCTCCCCCAAAAACCAATTAAGCTCTTCCTCCAAGATTTCAAGTACACTTTGACACTGAAAATCTCAAGCAGACTTCTTGCTGTTATGAAACTAGCTAAAAATATGGTATTGCTTTATTATGAAGCAGTAAACCATCCCTGTCTGAACCATAAAAACTCTGACTTTTATATTCAGAAAAACACCTATTATAAAATTGTTCATGATATTTGAATAATATGAATAATATTTCAATCATTGATTATAATTGTATCATTCATCTTTTTATGATGAATTATCTTTTAAAACTTATATCTGGTATTATATTGTATAATGATAGCAAAAAAACAGTTTAAGTTTATTTAAAGAGTTTATTACCTCTTCTTATAATAATTGCTATATACAGACATTTATGCTATAAAACAGGAGAAGTAATTTGACATAAAACTAATCCCACCCCCTGGCCGCCATTTTTTGTGACAAATCAAGATGGCTTGAACAAACTTGGTAGAGGGTCACCCAAGGAACATTTCTGTGAAATTATATCAAAATTGGCCCAGTGGTTTCAGAGGAGAAGTTGTTAAAAGTTAACGACGGAAGACAGATGACGGACACCAGGCAATCACAAAAGCTCACCTGTGAGCCTTCGGCTCAGGTGAGCTAAAATCGAATGCAATTATGTCAAAAACCAACATAGAACAACATGCATCGATGCAATACACACTACATTATTGTGCTTTTCAAGAACACAAAGTTATTTTCTGTATTTTACAAGATATGCTGATGGACAGCTGAAATAGCTGAATTACTTGTTAATTAGTAGTTTTGTACTGACATCTTAATCGTAAAACTAAACTACAATACACTTCTTTATTCTAAAGTTTTTAGTAAAACTAGTCAAGGCAGTATTACTCTAGCTTGGAAAATATGAAAACATTCTTTAAAAATATTTTACCATCTTTTTTCTAATCATACCTAAACAAGAAATGAGAATAAATGCAGAAATAGATGCTCTTCAACCTTATATACCAGAGTTGTATCTCTTTCCAAAATAGAAACAAAAATAAGGTCTGACTTTTACATACTTGAATGTTCTAATTTCTTATGAAATCAACAGAAATAGTATTTGTTTGTATGGGGATTAACACTCTATTTACAGTATGCTGTATATTTTAATATTTTTACGTATTCAAACAAAAAATCTGACTTTTTGTGTACAAATATATGTACAAAACTTTCCTCTCATCTCTGCAAGTCACTGACAACTTTTCCATATATAACATGAGGTTAAAAACTCATTGCAATAGAACAATCATCACAGAGGCTGTGGCTCGAGAATAACTATAAATCCAAATTTATCAAAGTTGCTGATGTCCCTTAAAATGTCTGCATATATAATTTGTGTTTTTTTACTATATTTACCTAACAGCATCTGAATGGTCATCTTTCTTCCCCTTCTGTATATCACTGATCTCCTTCAGTGCATCCTCCATCTGCTGCTTCACTTTCTCTGGTTCATCCTCATCCACTACAAACACCTGCTCCATTTCGTCTGTCAGCAGACGACACGAATAACCAATGTTGATGGCCGTCTCTGTACATATAACAACAATTATCAGTGATAATAAATATACATGTATGATCACATTACACATAGTAGCAATTGTAAAAATTCACTCCTTTTTATAAATAAGAAACATGGTATGATATTGTTCATACAGACATGTTTGTATAATAGGTTTTTTTCCTGAACAGTTAAAGTGAGTTTATCAGGAAATAATGCTATAAATGTCTCAGAAAACAGAATTATTTTTAAAATGGATAAAAAAGCATCTCATTATAATCATAAATAAAATCAGAATTGTTTGTCTGTCAAATCATCTAAAACTTGATAAAAATCGATATTTATATTGGAGTGATAGATTTGAAACAAAATCCCCATTCTAAAAATAGACACCACTTAAAAACTGCTTGACGACCCTCGCATCATCATTCAGACTCTTTCTAAAATGAATTTTTTTTTACTTCTTGTAAACCTAAATAACGGATTGAACTGAAATCAAAATGAAATCATGCAACTTATTTAATGTCAGAAACATGTTACAATTTTAAGTGGGAAATCTATTTCAGTCTAACCAAGGCATTTAACCCAAGTTAGGAAATCACTTTTCAGTATATTATTTTGGCATGTTCAAATAGATATCATTTTGGCAATACAGTGCCAGTGAGTTTATACAGGCATGATATGTTGGGAAAATGTATCTGGCCAATTTTAAAATTTTGAAAAATCCGGATATATTCCCTTTAAGATAAACTCCTCAATTTATAACCAACAAAAGGAGAATCATACTAACATTTCATTTTGTTGAAAATGGCAGTAATTTTGTCTAACTGAGGGAATTACTGCCCAATGAAGATTTTTCTGAAGGTTGACAATTCTACTGTCATTTTCAATAGCGTGTAATATCTACATTTATGTTAATATTCATAACAAAAGATTTACTGCCTTATTAAAGTGGCATTGTACTTAAATTCTAAATCAACAGTTAATTAAAATGTGTATTATTTATTGCTAAAACATACCACAGAACGGTACTCTGTACAATATCAAGGGCGGATACCAACAAATAGGAAACAACAACTTTCAATTTTACATTCTTGGTAAATGTTCATTTGCTTCATTTTCTATATTTTTTCTAAATTGGAAAGTTAGATCTGAGTATAAACATGTGATAGTCAAAAACCGATACTCACTGAAGTGCTCAACATTACTTTTAACATAAATTATGAAGACTGTTTAGCCATTATACATTTGTAGTTATTAACATTACTATAACATAATTTATAAAGATGGGTACCCACTTAAGTGGACAACATTACTATATCATTATTTATAAAGACGGGTACCCACATAAGTGGACAACATTACTATAACATAATTTACAAAGACGGGTACCCACTTAAGTGGACAACATTACTATAACATAATTTACAAAGACGGGTACCCACTTAAGTGGACAACATTACTATAACATAATTTATAAAGACGGGTACCCACTTAAGTGGACAACATTACTATAACATAATTTATAAAGACGGGTACCCATTTAAGTGGACAACATTACTATAACATAATTTATAAAGATGAGTACCCACTTAAGTGGACAACATTACTATAACATAATTTATAAAGATGGGTACCCACTTAAGTGGACAACATTACTATAACATTATTTATAAAGACGGGTACCCACTTAAGTGGACAACATTACTATAACATTATTTATAAAGACGGGTACCCACTTAAGTGGACAACATTACTATAACATTATTTATAAAGACGGGTACCCACTTAAGTGGACAACATTACTATAACATAATTTACAAAGACAGGTATCCACTTAAGTGGACAACATTACTATATCATTATTTACAAAAACAGGTATCCACTTAAGTGGACAACATTACTATAACATTATTTACAAAGACAGGTACCCACTTAAGTGGACAACATTACTTTAACATTATTTATAAAGACTGGTACCCACTTAAGAGGACAACATTACTATAACATTATTTATAAAGACAAGTACCCACTTAAGTAGACAACATTACTATAACATTATTTACAAAGATGGGTACCCACTTAAGAGGACAACATTACTATAACATTATTTATAAAGACAAGTACCCACTTAAGTAGACAACATTACTATAACATTATTTACAAAGACAAGTACCCACTTAAGTGGACAACATTACTATAACATTATTTACAAAGATAAGTACCCACATAAATTAGTGTATGCTACACACTGAAGTGGTTAACAGTATATTTAATGAGATGAAATACTATCAGCAAGCATATATGGATATATCATTAACGTGTTATGTGAGGTATGATAAATACAGATATACAGTCAGATACCTTGTTTATCCCCAGTCAGCACCCATATTTTTATCCCTGCCATGGCAAGGTTTGCTATAGCTTCTGGTACCCCATCTTGCAGTTTGTCTTCTATGGCTGTTGCCCCAATCAGAACCATGTTTTGTTCTATTTCCTCATATGTAGCATCCAACTTTTCATCACGATTCTCAAGAGATATACTGAAATACATATAACGCAATTTATTGGAGTTAAATATATATATTCATATATGTTTGTACCGGTATATTTTACCAAAAATCCAAAAGGGGGCCATAATGCCTGTAAAATTTTACTGATGTTGCCAAATATCAAACTTGTATTTGTAAATGATCTCAAAGAATTCACTGAAATCAAATTAATAACTATCAAAGAAATTATTGAAAGCAAATAAAAAATCTCTAAAGATAAACATGTAATAGCAAGTATATGTTTTGAGGGATATTGTAGAATAATTAAAAATATTTATCACAGGATTTACTGGCTTAACCCTTTACTTCATATAGATGCCTTTGGACACCTAATATAGACACCTTTGGATACCTCTAATATAGAAGGCTTTTGAATTATTGGGTGAATTATGTTTATATTAACTGACAGAGTGGAAAACAGTGCAGGAAGTGTTCGGATTGCTCATTATGAGCAATCTGAACTCTTCCTGCTCTGTTTTCAAAGGCCTTCTGTGATCGGTGTGGGAAAACGCGTATCTATGGAGTAAAGAGTTAAAGGGAAAAAATTAGAAAAAAAATGCTATACATGTAAATGAAAAAAAAAAATTAAAAAGGAAAAAAAGCATCTCATATTCAATGATAAATAAAATTTAAATGGTTTGGTGCCAATTCCACCAAAACGTGACAAAATTGATATTTAAATTGCAGTGGTAAACTTGAAATGTAATCCCCATTTGAAAAAAAGACAGCACTTAAATATTGCTTATCAACCGTCACATCATTATTCAGACTCTTTCTAAGATGAAACCATTTTTACTATGTGTAAACCTGTATAACGGATCAAATTGAAATTAAAATGAAATAACGTGACAAAATAAATAGGTTACAACAGACGTTGCAATATTAAGCCGGAAATCTATTTTTGTCAAACCTTTGTGTGCAACTCAAATTAGATATATTCATCCTATATTTCTCACTGATTTTATTGACTCTACTTTCTTCACATATTTATTGGCTCTACTTTCTTCACATATTTATTGGCTCTACTTTCGGCTCTACACTCTTCACATATTTATTAGCTCTACTTTCTTCACATATTTATTGGCTCTACTTTCGGCTCTACACTCTTCACATATTTATTGATTCTACTTCCTTCACACATTTATTGGCTCTACCTTCTTCACATATTTGTTGGCTCTACTTACATCACATATTTATTGGCTCTACTTTCTTCACATACTTATTGGCTCTACTTTCTTCACATATTTATTGGCTCTACTTTCGGCTCTACACTCTTCACATATTTATTGGCTCTACTTTCTTCACATATTTATTGGCTCTACTTTTGGCTCTACACTCTTCACATATTTATTGGTTCTACTTTCTTCACATATTTATTAACTCTACCTTCTTCACATATTAATTTGCTCTACTTTCTTCACATATTTATTGGCTCTACTTTCTTCACATATTTATTTGCTCTACTTTCTTCACATATTTATTGGCTCTACTTTCATCACATATTTATTGGCTCTACCTTATTCACATATAGTAATACTGACTTGAAGCTTTGATTTAAGCATACTCAGTACATATTATAACCATTCACTAACCCGTGGCAATATCCATCTGACCTACTTACCTTGCTTCTTTGTATTTTTTCTGCCATGTTGCATAGACACTTTCTGGTATATCTTTGACAGCTAAACATAAGGTACGCAGTCCAACCTGAGCAAATTCCTGTAACATTTTTAACACACATTTGATTAAACTTACCAATAAACACACTTAATAGTTCATATCTGTAATAAAAGGTTTCATCCTAATGAATGATTCTAATGAAAATGAAATTGAATGATAAAAGATTTTTCAAAAGAAAGATTATAACATTTTGTTGGTGTATATCCTCAGTGTTTTTTTTTTCACCATTTTGGGAAAATGACCCATACCCTTGGAATTGGGAATTTTAGTGGCATTTTCATTAACATTGGGAAATTTTTTTGCATTAAATATATTTATATATTGATAAAAAGTGTACACTTGCTTATCAGGCCATTTTATTAAATAATCAATGTCATACTAAATTCAGAATGGGGAAAACTTTTCTTTATTTTATCAAGGAAGTATGGCAAGTTTCAATTTACATTTTTGAAGCTTTCAATTGGGAATTTTTACCATTCAATTGGGAAAAAAGATACTATTTGCCATTGGGAATATGACCCAATAACGGCTATAAAAATGGCCGAAAAAAAAACACTGATCCTACACTTACGTTTTACTTGAATATAGATAAATCATCCCGGATGACATGTAGACTGGACAACAAGTTAACCCCTACATGCGACTAGTCTACAATAAGAGCATGTTAAAGAACTATCATGGAATCTTAGTGAAAGTAAGTGTATAGATTCCTATGGGTTGGATTCACATTGTCTAATATTTTACTTGCCAAACAACAACAATAATTTATTGCATTGCATTGCATTGCATTGCATGCATGCATGCATGCATGCATGCATGCATGCATGCATGTATGTATGTATGTATGTATGTATGTTTGTATGTATGCATGTATGTATTTGTGCTACTGAAAGACACAGAAATATTACACTAAAATACTTGTTACACCTTGACCTATTTAATAATGTTATATGTGCAACTTACGTTGAGATGGTGTGTGGTAAGTTCCTGAAGGTCATGGCAGGATCTGTCCAGATGTTCATAGATGACAGAGTCGGCACCTTTACACCACAGCTGTATCTTTCCTCCACGTCGTAATATCACCTACATTATAATGTATGCATCACAAGTTTAACATACTGACTTAAATCAAATATGTAATAATTGAAAATATCAATTAGATCAATAATCAAGATCTGTATCAGCACACTAAGTACGTACGGGCCAAGAAAATCCTGTATAGCAATGGGTGGTTCTATCTATCTTTGGAACAAAAATTATATCAGTCATTATGCTGACCTGAACAGTTGAATAATAAAACTTTAGATAAAAATCATTTGTGTGCATTCTTTTTATGTGATGCACCATCTGATTCAGTTTTCCTTCAAAGAAAATTTAAATTTATTGAGTAAAAACAATTTTTTTACATATAAAAATGAATGAACTCATACATCAACCCTGTGGTCATCCAAAGAAGCCTAATAAACTATTATACTGGGTGCCTTACAATATTTAGCTTTCTTAAAATACTTCAGGAATAACAAGTTATTGAGCAAAAAATAGTATCGGTACGTACAGACATTCTTTTCCTAACATTGTTAAAATCCAAGATGGCCAACAGATCATATGTTTCCTCTACTCCCTTCACCTCTATTGTAATGGTGGTTGGTGTCCTAGACTGAAAATGAAGATACATACATGTATGTAGTCATTGTATTGTATGTTGTTAAAGATCTTTTTAACAACCTTTCTAACATACTGGGACAAGGTATGCTTGAGATACGACTCTGAGTTCTCACTGCTGAGGTCGAAGGTTCCAGTTCCACTTGATCCAAAAACTTAATATGAGAAAGTTTTCTAGTTACTTGATGAAGGACATAGGTTATACCTTCATTTGGAGGTCTTCTTCCACCAATAAAACTGGATATGCCATTTATAACCTGAAATGAGTTGAAATGGTGTCAAACCCCATTCAAACAAGAGGCCCAAGAGGCCCTGAATCGCTCTACTGGCAACAGATCAACATTTCAAAGTAAAGATTTTTTGTAAGTTCTTTTTCAACAAATCTTTTAGGAGACCACCATGCAATGCTACACATAAATTATCTAAGGTCTAGGCCTTCAACTTTCAGAGAAAAAGTTTCGCTTAAAATTTGTTTATAAGCCCTGTTGCAGGGGCATTTGTCGTCCAATTATATTGGTTCAAGAACTTGTCGCTGATCTTGTGGTTACATAACTGCTGTGCAAGTTTGGTTAAGATTCAATGAAAAATGATGGTGCTATTGCGTCGACAACATTTTCCCTATATAACTGTATGTAGAACAGTGAACCTGTGGCAGCCCCAAATCTGACCCCTGGGGCGTCCTGACCTCAACAAACCTTTTAGGGATCCTCCATGAAATGCTATATGTAAAATATCTAAAGTCTAGGCCTTAAACTTTCAGAGAAAATGTTTTTTTAAAGTTTCCCTTAAAATGTGCTTATAAGCCCAATGGCAGGGGAATTTGTGGTCAAATTACGCTTGTCCAAGAACTTGTTCAAATCTTGTAGTTATATCACGGCTTTGCAAGTTTGGTTAAAATTCAATGCAAAACAAGAATTCCGTGGAATGATATGTCTCGCCGTGTTGGCTTTGACCATTAATACACACATGGGAGAGAAAAAAATGAAATATTATATTCATGCAAGAGTTATCTAACTTGGTTAATGTAGTAGGTTTAATGAATAAGAAATATTGTAGGAAGTATTGTGTGAAGTTTCGATCAAATACATTAAGTAATTTTTGAGATATAAACTTGACGGTAGTTGCACACAAAACTTTAGCCAGTATTTCTAAGTAAAACATATTTAAGTTGTAACTATAATCAAAGTATGAGTGTCCTAGCACTAGTACTTATTGAGAAATAGTGTAAAAATGAAAACTTAATGTTGGAGGTAAATGCAAAATGCAAAATTCAGCATCAAACAATGTCAATGGACCATGAAATGTAGGTCACACTCAGCATTTGCAGTATATAATTTGATGCAGGGTGTTAGTTGTAACTATGATTCAAGTATGAGTGTCCTAGCACATCTACTTGTTGAGAAATAGTATAAAAACGAAAACTTAGCGTTGGAGGTAAATGCAAAATTCAGCATCAAACAAAGTCAATGGACCATGCAATGTAAGTCATACTCAGCATCTGCAGTGTATAATGTGATGCAGGGTGTTTCAGTCAAACCTGTGTATGTGGCCACCTTTATTAAGTAGCCACTTGTCTTAAGCAGCCACATCTATAATTTCCCATTTCTATGATTTCAGAGCAAATTAACCTGTATTAAGCAATCATCTGTCTTAAAAGGCCACTTTTGCTCCTTTCCTTCACTGGCTGCTTAAGACAGGTTTGACTGTAGTTGTAACTATGATCCAAGTATGAGTGAAATTGTGTAAAAACGAAAACTTAATGTTGGAGCTAAATATAAATGTTTGACGCCGTCGACGGGAAAGCGACACCTTAATCTCTTTCGCTCCTACGTCGCGGTGAGACAATGAAGGTTCTATCGTGTCTACAACATTTTCCCTAAACAATTCTTATGTAAAACAGTGACCTCTGTGGCAGCTCTTAATTTGACCCCAGGGACCAGATTTAATGAAAAATGAAGGTGCTAAAGCGTCTTCAAGAAAAAGGTTAAGTATGGTACCATCAGTGTTAGACCTATCCTAGAATCTGAACATGAAGCAAGGAACCAATTTGATTTTTTGTAAGAACCATTGGATGTTCTACCACGAGGTTGCTGCTATAGAATGTTAGTTATCTATATACCTTAAATACATATCCAGACGTTCTACCACAAGGTTGCTGCTGTAAAATGTTAGTTATCTATATACCTTAAATACATATCCAGACGTTCTACCACAAGGTTGCTGCTGTAAAATGTCAGTTATCTATATACCTTAAATACATATCCAGACGTTCTACCACAAGGTTGCTGCTGTAAAATTTTAGTTATCTATAAACCTTAAATACATATCCAGACGTTCTACCACAAGGTTGCTGCTGTAAAATTTTAGTTATCTATATACCTTAAATACATATCCAGACGTTCTACCACAAGGTTGCTGCTGTAGAATGTTAGTTATCTATATACCTTAAATACATATCAAGACGTTCTACCACAAGGTTGCTGCTGTAAAATTTTAGTTATCTATATACCTTAAATACATATCCAGACGTTCTACCACAAGGTTGCTGCTGTAAAATTTTAGTTATCTATATACCTTAAATACATATCCAGACGTTCTACCACAAGGTTGCTGCTGTAAAATTTTAGTTATCTATATACCTTAAATACATATCCAGACGTTCTACCACAAGGTTGCTGCTGTAAAATTTTAGTTATCTATATACCTTAAATACATATCCAGACGTTCTACCACAAGGTTGCTGCTGTAAAATTTTAGTTATCTATATACCTTAAATACATATCCAGACGTTCTACCACAAGGTTGCTGCTGTAAAATGTTAGTTATCTATATACCTTAAATACATATCCAGACGTTCTACCACAAGGTTGCTGCTGTAAAATGTTAGTTATCTATATACCTTAAATACATATCCAGACGTTCTACCACAAGGTTGCTGCTGTAAAATTTTAGTTATCTATATACCTTAAATACATATCCAGACGTTCTACCACAAGGTTGCTGCTGTAAAATGTTAGTTATCTATATACCTTAAATACATATCCAGACGTTCTACCACAAGGTTGCTGCTGTAAAATTTTAGTTATCTATATACCTTAAATACATATCCAGACGTTCTACCACAAGGTTGCTGCTGTAAAATTTTAGTTATCTATATACCTTAAATACATATCCAGACGTTCTACCACAAGGTTGCTGCTGTAAAATTTTAGTTATCTATATACCTTAAATACATATCCAGACGTTCTACCACAAGGTTGCTGCTGTAAAATTTTAGTTATCTATATACCTTAAATACATATCCAGACGTTCTACCACAAGGTTGCTGCTGTAAAATTTTAGTTATCTATATACCTTAAATACATATCCAGACATTCTACCTCAAGGTTGCTGCTGTAAAATTTTAGTTATCTATATACCTTAAATACATATCCAGACATTCTACCATGAGGTTGCTGCTGTAAAATGTTAGTTATCTATATACCTTAAATACATATCCAAAGTTCCTGGCAGCTGACACTAAAGCTCCTTCATCTGGGGACTGGGCCTGGTACTCCAACATACCTGTAATGGTACCCAGCTTCATATAAATATTAATTTCCCTGATAAAATATTTCTATATTTACTCTTGCCTTATCTATTGACATATAGGTCAAACAGGATTTTACCATTTATACAATTTTTATTGTCTTCCATGAACCAAATTTAACTTTACGGTATACTTAAATACATTGATGAATGTCGTAGACTGGTTCCATTACAACAGCATTTGGTTTAACAGACATTGATAAAATAATGAATAAATAACCAGTCAAAACTACATGTATGTTATATTAAAAGAAATTTAAGAAAATGTTGGCGAAATAGAAGCCTGAGCAGAACCAATACTAAGTCAAGATGCTTATTTCAAAGTGTCTTGGTCAAGAACATATGGTCCTGGGTAAGATCAAAACCATGATCCTTAATTGAGTTCACTTCAAAAGATCACTTCATTATACATGTCCATGTCATATAATAACCACTAACGTTTCACCACGCTCAGTCCAAAACCTTCATATGGGAAAGTTCGCCAGTTACTAGTGGAAGGACGTTGGTTCTACTCATTCTGAGGTCTTCCTCCAACAATAAAATTGGATCTGCCATACACATACAACCTGTCCTATGTTGAAAAGGGTGTTAAACCCTATTTAATATCTTACCATCTTCTTGTTCCTCGGGCATCACTGTGTGGCACAAGGCAAGTAACCTGAAGAAATTGTCAAAGTGATCGTTTCCTTTCTGTATCTCAACCAAAACACGACTATCATAAAACTCAAACTTCTGCTCTGCATACTTATTCCATGAGAAGTCACATTTAGGAGTATTCTGAAAGATAATAAGTTGATTGTCATTGTTTTAAATTATTTTTAGTTAAATCACAAAAATTAGCTCAGAGCTTTAGTGACTCACCCTGGAGTCATGTTTTCAAGATAGAACCAGAACTGGTGTTACTATTGTGAAGCCATCCAGCTTAGTATAGGACTGTACCTGTGACATAATTCACTTAAATGTTAATATAATCAACCAACAAGAGCTGTCAGAAGACAACAAAGCTCGCCTCTGGGTGTCTTAAGTCCAAAAAGGGCCATAACTGTGCCAAAATGCAATCCAGAGTTATGGTTCTTGTCTCTGTGTGTTCGATTGATGATGGTGAACATACATGCAAAGTTTCATTGACATCCAATGAGTGTTTGCATAGATATCTGAAACTTGTACGCAAAAGTTTAACCTGGTTGTCTACAGACGACGATGGCGCCGCCAACAATAGCTAAAAAATATATATCACAATGCTTGTTTGACCTTCAGATAGACATTTCAAAAATTATATCATGTTCATGTATAATAATGTCTTTTTCTTAATCGGGTCCTCTGTGGATCTAAGATGCCACATAAAGGTCACTCACCCCTCACTGCTGAGGTCATGGGTTTAAACCCAACTCAGCCATTAAATTTTACATGCCAGTTCCTTATAGAAGAACAGTGGTTCTATTTGGGTGATTATGATGAATATCCAAGGTGCATATACATGAATGGAACCCTATGAACTCAAGGACAAGAGAGTGTTTTTGAGATTGGGGCCTTAGACCAATCAGCCATGACGGACACTGTTGAGTTTGATGTTTGTGCTGCAAGCGCTACCTTGTTACAGTGATATGTTGTAGAGACATGCCATGGTACTCCACCCAGGCTAATTATACTGGTAATGGGCAGACAAGTCGCAGAACTACCTTCATGCCAGGAAGCTACCTATACCTTTATAAAGTCTGTTACCAGGCAGGGAATCTAACACACAAACTCTATTATAAAAAAGTGGAAGCACTATAACAACATTGCAACTTTCACACTTAAAGTAAGATTGCAGCTCAATGGTGCATCAATCTGACAATATTTTACTGTTACAACTGACTGGCTCAGACTTACTTCTGTTATATCGATCACGTTCCCTGATTTATCCATATAGTCCCCATAGGCCTTCCCATTGATCGACGCTTTCTTGAACTCCATAATGTTCTGGAATAAACAAACACAGAATTAAAACAAGTCATACCTCCAAGGAATTACAATCTGATAGTACCATTAGCTGAAATGAGTCTTGAAATTTAAGAGTAATTTAATGAGTTTCTGTAATATATTTTTCCATGTCATTTTGCAATTACATTACCATTTAGAAGGGTATTAGAAAAAAAACCTGATATTTAGTTTATATATTTTCAATCAATATATCCAATTTATCTGCTGTTTATATGTTGAGTTTCACGTTGCATCAGAATGTGCTATATCAGGACTGCAGTGTAGCTATACAAGGTAGGAAATAATTGATGTAAAACTGAAGGAAAAAAAATGCCCTTTTTTATGGATGCAGGGACACCCAAAAAAAACGCAATATTTAATATTTTCAAAAAAGACTTTTTAAAAAATGTGTCAAATTGGTATAAAATCGTTAAAATAACATTAACATCAATAATATTCATGCGGATAAGTACATCATATTTGCCGGTTCAAATCAATAAAATCCACACAATAATTAAACAGTGTATAGAGAGGATTTAACGTTTACTTGTTACACGTTGTAACTGAGCTGTCAAAACATTATCATATATGAATTGATTATAACAAGGAGTTGCACAGGTAAACATTGATTTTTGCATTTATGCACTTGTCTTTTAATTTGCATTTCATGATGATAATTTTCTGACAAAAAATTTAATACCTGCGTCCGTTGCCGAGGGATGCGGTTGCTACTACCAGTGAGGGGTGGGGGACCGTTGAATATGAACTTCCCAATTTTTATGATGGAGTTTTTGGTATTTATACAGAAAACAGAAAAGCATTATAATGCAATGACATTTCTCCCATGCTACTGTTTTCTATTATATTCAAATTCTGTTTTGTTTAGATTTAACAACTAAAGAATATTATTAACCCCACAGACAGAGGACTCACCTGAGTCAGGGTTCCCGTTTTATCAGAAAATATGTACTCTATTTGTCCAAGTTCTTCATTAAGGGCTGTAGTACGGGCCTTTGCGGGGTCATCTGCGGGCTCAAAGTACATCTTACTGTCCCAGTTGATCAGTAAACTATGCCCCATCCTAATGATCTCCACACTAAATCAAACAAAACATTACAAAACAGTATCATAATACATGTAATTCAAATCTGACATCCAATTAAATTCTTAATACTACCATTTGTTATAACCAAATTGGAGATCCTATTTGACATTAAGACAGTTTCCAAGGCATAAGCAAATGTTCAGCTTTACCGATACTCAAAAACAATTTTATTTACATTCAAGAAAAAAAAAAGGAAATTCCTATTAAGAAATAATCAGAAAGTGTTTCATAGTATGTATGGCGATTCTTCATATGAGTGGTCTAAGGCATTGTCACAAGTCCGAGCCCAGCCTGGTCAATATGCGAAAGTTTACCAGTAACTTGCTGAAAGTGGTTCTCTGAAAGACTTCTGAGGTCTTCATCACCAATAAAACTGGATATGCCATATATCCCCTTTCCATGTGTAGATAATGGCCCTAGGCACAGTTACACAGTATAAGTAGTGAGGTTTCAATGTAAAACTGGTTACAAAAAGTAACAGTCCCGTTCAAGACTATAAATTTAAATTTTTCTTAATTTGATTTAAAATGTTATATTATTGTGATTATTTTGGTATTAATATATTGAATTGGCCTTACTGTATAATCTGTTAAATATCTATGATTCTTTAACATGCTCAGATTGTAATACCACACGACAGTATTTAACAACTTTATTTAACAATATAAAAAAAGTTAGTTTACGCCTTTACTGGACAAATAAAGCTTAAATGTAGATTGTGGACTAAAGAACAGTGTCGTATGACATCACAGCTAGTGCAGAACCTGACCCCATTCTAGTGATGTCTCAACACCCTTAAATATCACTGTACTATTGAGATTATATATCTTACAAATCGATAGTTCAATACAAGACTGTTGTAGCTACATTATATAAAGATGAGAGTAGTGAATACAAGGTTAGTGTCATTCCCTACAAAGTTTATTGTCTGCGGCCAAGAACACTCATCATGCCAAACCATTGTTATGTTTTCTTGCCAATCCCAAAACTTTTTTTTTGTAGGGAAAGGCTTCACTCTAATGTTCTATTTATCAAGTTAAGTAAAACTGCAATATCTTGAACACCAATTTTAAGGAAGACATCAAAGTAATCAGGTTTTACTTTGTTACAGGCCAAATAAACTTATGTATATTAGGTCATCCCTTTATTATGTCAAATAATGAAAAATAACAGGTTAAAACAGTTGTACATATGTGAAAGCACTCCAATTTTCTTATTGACCTACCTTACGTATAATGAAATAGGCACAACTGTGTTCAATATAATGATGTAGGAAAAGAAAACGAGCAGTGATATGACAGTGGCTCCCTCCGATGGTTTCCCAGACTTTGTGCCTAGTAACGTTGCTGGTACGAAACTTTCCCAAGGCAGATAGGTTTGAAAATCATCTCCAATCAACGTCTCCCAGATTCCACAAGCAATCGTGCATGCAAGACAAGCGGATAACAGGAAAATAAAAATCTGCAAAGATAAAGATCAGATATCTAATAAATAATTCCACATAAAAAATTCAAGGCATTTACAAACAGACATTATATTTAAGGTAGTTTGCGGCATTCCTATCAATTTTTTTTACATCTGGCGTAAATTATCAAAAATATGTACACACTTTTTTTCCCTTCTAAAATGGTCAATATTAATTGAAAACTGTTTTTAATAACAATTCTAAATTTCCCACTTTATTTTCTGTAATGATGGATGATTGAGAGACTTAAGGAGAGTTGAATGTTAAAGGGGCATTACAATTAAGACAAATTCTGTGTCCATGTCATCAGATTTCACATATTCTTAACATTTCAAAATGGTTAACCGATGCCTGACAATTGACAATTTACCATGACATAAGTGCCTTTGACTAGTTGAGCTAAAAACTGAAAATACCATATTTTATCTGTCATTGCTAAAATGTCTAACAAGAGCTGTCAGAAGACAACAAAGCTCGACTCTGGGTCCAAGTCCAAAAATGGTCATAACTGTGCCAAAATGCAACCCAGAGTTATGGTTCTTGTCTCTGTGTGTTTCAATGATGATGGTGAACACACATGCGGAGTTTCATTCATATCCATTGAGTGGTTGCATAGATATCTTCTGTGATAAAAAACTTTAACCTGAAAAATGAAGTCAAAAAAGGGCCATAACTGTGCCAAAATGTAACCCAAGAGTTATGGTTCTTGTCTCTCTGTGTTTCAATGATGATGGTGAACACACATGCTAAGTTTCAATCATATCCAACGAGTGGTTGCATAGATATCTTACGTGATAAAAAACTTTAACCTGAAAAATGAAGTCAAAAAAGCGATATAACTGTGCCAAACTGCAGTCCAGAGTTATGGTTCTTGTTTCTGTGTGTTTCAATGATGATGGTGAACACACATGCAAAGTTTCATTCATATCCAATGAGTGGTTGCAAAGATATCTTACGTGATAAAGAACTTTAACCTGAAAAATTAAGTCGAAAAAGGGCCATAACTGTGCCAAAATGCAACCAAGAGTTATGGTTCTTGTCTGTGTGTGTTCCACTGATGATGATGAACACACATGTGAAGGTTCATTCACATCCAAAGAGTGGTTGCATAGATATCTTAAACTTAAATGCAACTAAACTTAAAGTTTAACCTGGGTGTCTAAGTCCAAAAAGAGCCATAACTGTGCCAAAAAGCAATCCAAAGTTATGGTTCTTATCTCTGTGTGTTCCATTGATGATGGTGAACACACATGTTAAGTTTCATTCACATCCAATGAGTGGTTGCATAGATATGTGAAACTTGTACACAACTAAATGCAAAGTTTAACCTGGGTGTCTAAGTCCAAAAAGAGCCATAACTGTGCCAAAATGCAAGCCAGAGTTATGGTTCTCATTCTGTGTGTTCCATTGATGATGGTAAACACACATGCAAAGTTTCATCGACATCAAATGAGTGGTTGCATAGATATCTGAAACTTGTATGCAAAAGTTTAACCTGGCTGTCTACAGTTGACGATGACGACTACGCCGGGGTCATGACAATAGCTCTCCTTAGACTTCATCCCGGCGTGCTAATAACAATATCTAAATGAATACAAAGCATCTCTCTATCATTATATAAATGAATGATTTGGAATTTCAAATCTGCCATTATTTGACAAAGATATTTTAATCAGAGTGGTAAATTTGAAACGAAGTCCCAGTTCTAGTAATAAACATCACATACATACAGCTTGAAGACCATCCTTTTTGTTATTCTAACTCATTCAGAGATAAATCAAATTCAACAATAGATAATCTATATGACGAATCAAATCACAATAAAAATTGTATAAAAAAAATCACGAATCGGTGATCACATTCTTTGAACGAAAAAATTTTTTTAATCTCTTTTACACAATAAAAGATTTGCACAGACTTCTTTTTAAACTGAAGAGACATTTCATAATTGTCTTAAAAACACCTCACCATTCATACACTGTTTTACATACCCCAATAATTAAGGCGTTCATCAATCTGTCGATATTGGTCCTCTTGAATACACTTTTCCCACAATTCATCATTAATTTCGACTCTGGTCCAGCAAATATCACAAGTCCATAGCACCATTTTGTGTTACGCAGGACGCAACCTCTTAATAGAATCTTATCATTATCCAGAGAGTAGGTGTTGTTTTTCCAGTTGAGCTTTCCTTCAAACTTCGGCAAACGATTGTTAGGCGGTTCACAGATTATTTCTCCTATAATACATGTATATATACTGTATATTTAATCAAAGTTGACTTAAAAACCTATTTTACTAACTGGATAATGAATTTATATGAATATTTGTAGCACTGTTGAGAAATATTCCATTTTTGGTGAAATAAACTCTATATACAGTCAAACCTGTCTCCAGCAGCCAATCAAGAGAAGGAGCAGGTGACTTTTTAAGACAGGTTGTTGCTTAATACAGGTTAATTTGCTCTGAAATCATAGAAATGGGAAATAGCGAATGTGACAGCTTAAGACAGGTGGCTGTTTAATAGAGACCATTTATTAAGGTTTAACTGTATTATATAAAGCATTTTTTTTTAGATTATATTCATTTACTAATGTCATTAAACTTCAACAAAACACTTCATTTAAAACACAAGGATCATTAACGTAAATTCAAATGTAATAAAATGTGGTTTAAAGCCATTTCAGCACATTACAATACCAGTTATACATTGAATTCAACATAACATAAGGTTATATATGGAATCCAACATATCATAAGGTTATAATATGGAATCCAACATATCATAAGGTTATAATATGGAATCCAAGTTATTTATAAGCTGTTCTGTCTATACCATGGTCAGGCTCTTTGGTTCAAAGGGACCCCGTTATATCAGGGCTGCAGTGCATCATATTTCACTGTAACAATCCATCAGCCTCACATATTGGCAAAAGGAAATAAAACATTTCATGGACACCACTTGCATTAGGAAGCAAAACATTGATATTTACCATCAAAACTTCCGAACTGATCATTGTCGTCCCCCATTTCTGCCGTCTCTGGCAAAGCTTGCTTCACCTTCAAGTTTGTTTCTCTGAAAGAAAAAACAATGCATATGATGCCCACGTACATGTGCTAAGTTAAGGACCACAACATGCAAAATTAGTGACTTTTTCAAAATTTTAGAATTGGTAAAAAAAATTTCTCCAACATATCATGCCTGTATAAACTCACCGAGTCCTTATTGGTAATATGGATATCTGCTAAAACATGCTAAAATACTATTGAAAAGAGATTTCCAAAGGTGACTTATGTGCCAAGGTAAAACTTCCCCCTTAAACCTGCATCATATGTTGCAACATGTTGAATGTGTCACATGATTTACTTTTGCTTGCACTTTGATCTGTGATATTGGTTACATATTGGTGAAATTGGTTTATCTTACAAATAAGATAAATGATGTCCAGCAGTATGTGTACGTGATATTCATTTTTACAACAGGAATTTTATTTTGACTGTAACCACTTCAATTAAAATAGAATTCTTGGGTCTCATTCTGGCCTACTGGTATTTTCGTTTCCAAATAATTCATATTGTATATATAAATGATTTTAAGATGATTTGTATTCTTTTTAAAAATAATTTAAGTTTATTTAGATATTTCAAGTGATTTTTTCTGACATACAATCTTTGAGGGTGCTTACCAGTCGGATGAAAAGAGCTTCGACTTTTGCAAGTCTCAAATATACTCACTAAAGATGACTTTTATACCCTACGCTAAATTACAGGTGTACCTATCTTTTCACAGGAACAGGTAAAACATAATACCTCTATCCAAGAAGCAGGGGGGGGGGGGGGGGGGGGGTAAACAAATACTGTATACAAAAGGTTACAGATTTACAGATGTCTGAAACAATACCATGTCACAATATCTTTCCGGTTATGTATTTCCTGTTTGAAAAAGTGCATTTCGGTCAATGGCGAGTACTTTGAAGGGTTGCACTAATCCAAATTTAATTTTAAAAAAAAATACATATTAAAAATTTCTGATTGCCCCTTGTACCATGCAGGGATATCTAGAAATGAAATGATGTAAGGATACAATGGCACCGGTTATCTACACAAGGTTTGCATGCAACAGTCACTTACCCATCTAGTTCTGCAGTTTCTATGTAACACAAGCTATTAGGTTCACTGGTGGATAGAAGCAAGAGGTCGGCCTGAAACATAAAATAAACAGTTGTAAATACAGGAGATCAAGCTTGACACACACTAACCTCTTGGTTACTCTGTCACAGTATTGATTCACATACAATATTCCAGTGTTTTCTGTCATACAGACAGCCTAAATCTGCCACTATAGTGGCTTATATAACATACATGTACTACCAATAACAACCAAAAACATGATATCTAAATTTTGTGATATAATGCACCACCAAAGTTGAAGATGGAGTTGGGGGAATAGCTAACTCTATAACCAATATAACAAATTAGTTTTGTTTTGTTCGACTGTTTAGCGTCGTTTATGCCATCGCAGCTAACAGATGATCAGTTAACCTTACCACTGTTTCTTGGGATCCTTAACCCTTTACTCCATAGATACGTGTTTTCCCACAACAATCACAGAAGGCCTTTGAAAACAGTGCAATAAAAGTTCAGATTGCTCGTAACGAACAATCTGAACATTTCCTGCACTGTTTTCCATACTATCAGTTAATATTAACATAATTCACCCAATAATTCTCAAGCCTTCTATATTAGAGGTGTCCAAAGCCTTCTATATTAGAGGTGTCCAAAGGCGTCTATATTAGAGGTGTCCAAAGGCGTTTATATGAAGTAAAGGGTTAATGGTTAACCAGTATTCCAGCACACCTATCTCCATAAGTAACTGATAATTCTAACTTGATTCAGCAGTAAGACAAATGACAATGAGACACAATGTCATATATCAATCATCCTCATTTTAAATATAAGAAGTTATAGTATATATCTGACAGAAAGGCATTATACAATAACTGACAGGCAATGGACAATGTGCTACTTCAGAAGGACTTCTGGCCAGTAGAGCTAAAAACTAGTATAATCTATCCCCGGCCCCCCATTACTGGTTATATTATGACTTCCTAACACACTACAGGTTATAAAAGGCATAGGTTTTTATTGGTGGAGGCAGACCACAAAATGGATCTGAGTAGAACCATGTGACCATCTTTTTGCAAGTAACTTTCTCACATAAAGTTTTAGGACTGAGTTGGACTTGAACCAACAACCTCCATGCTGATTGGCAAGTTCAACTGTAACGTAAATAACAACTGTCAAGTGTGTCACGTGTGGAGCCACTTACTGCCACAACATCCACGCTGATTTGCAAGCTCAACTGTAATATAAATAACAACTGTCAAGTGTGTCACGTGTGGAACCACTTACTGCCACAACATCCACGCTGATTTGCAAGCTCAACTGTAATATAAATAACAACTGTCAAGTGTGTCACGTGTGGAACCACTTACTGCCACAACATCCACGCTGATTTGCAAGCTCAACTGTAATATAAATAACAACTGTCAAGTGTGTCACGTGTGGAGCCACTTACTGCCACAACATCCACGCTGATTTGCAAGCTCAACTGTAATATAAATAACAACTGTCAAGTGTGTCACGTGTGGAACCACTTACTGCCACAACCTCCACACTGATTTGCAAGCTCAACTGTAATATAAATAACAACTGTCAAGTGTGTCACGTGTGGAACCACTTACTGCCACAACATCCACGCTGATTTGCAAGCTCAACTGTAATATAAATAACAACTGTCAAGTGTGTCACGTGTGGAACCACTTACTGCCACAACATCCACGCTGATTTGCAAGCTCAACTGTAATATAAATAACAACTGTCAAGTGTGTCACGTGTGGAACCACTTACTGCCACAACATCCACGCTGATTTGCAAGCTCAACTGTAATATAAATAACAACTGTCAAGTGTGTCACGTGTGGAGCCACTTACTGCCACAACATCCACGCTGATTTGCAAGCTCAACTGTAATATAAATAACAACTGTCAAGTGTGTCACGTGTGGAACCACTTACTGCCACAACCTCCACACTGATTTGCAAGTTCAACTGTAACATAAATAACAACTGTCAAGCGTGTCATGTGTGGAGCCACTTACCGCCACAAACTGATTGTTCTCCATCTTGATGACGTCTCCAACAACGACCTTGTGCCATTTTTCATCCACGATTTTTCCATCTCGTAACACAAATGAGAGTCTGTTGTTCACCTGGTTGTCACTCCTGTGTCGTCTCTGTCAAAAACAATAATCATATATACAGAACAAGAAATAAAGCAGCAAAACATAAGAAACCTCAGCAAAATACAGAATAAATAATTTAGGTATTTTTAAATAATGTAAATGAAAATAAGTTTAAATATAATTATTATTTAATTTTAAATCTAAAACAATATATTAAGAGTAGTTGATTTCATATTTATTTAAAATCATTTATGACAATATAAATCAATTAAAAATACACATTCTTAACTCATTTTTTTTCAATTTTAAGTAAAAAGAATTCAAACATTTGAACAAAGTTGAAGACAACATGATGACACTCTTATTAGTATTAACTAGTCTACAAGCTTTATGAATGTTAAGCATTATTAACTAGTAAGTCGGGCTTTACGCCAATGGTACAGCCCTGGTAATGTCATCTGGATCAAGCCTTGCAGTGATAATGACTTCCAAAATGATCATACAGGGACGACTACCAATACTTTTTATTCCTTTTTCATTTCATTTCATTCCAACTTTCATTTTTCATGTATTTTATAAAAGCAAGCAGAAACAAGTTAAACAATAAAAAAAATGCAATCATTGTATTGTCATTTTGAAAAAAATGTGTATAAAATATACCAAACGCTACAAATAATATCAATCAAATTAGGAAGGCATATGAATATTTATAAAAGACTGTCTCTCGGTACTTGAAGCACTTTGATTTTTATAAATGTACAACAGAAGACAGTAGATTGTACTTTTACAGCAAAGTGATTATTGCACCAGGATGGTTGTTTTGTAAATTACCTTCAATATACCTACTAGTGTTAATTGGTAATTTTGATTTATATATCTATATTTTAAATTATAGATGTAGTTTTCAAAACAGTATAAAACTGTTATACTGGTAAGTTATACAGAGTTGAAAAGTTCATTGGTTCTACATGTATAAAGTGTTTAAAGAATAACAACCAAGTAGATTTATGAATACCAACTAGTGAAAATTTTCATTGGAATTCTAGTGGTAAAGCAATGGAATACAAGTGACCATTCCACCAGTGACCATTCCAGCAGAATGTTGAATATCAGTGACCATTCCAGCGGAATACAAATGACCATTCCAGTGGATTCCTGTGGTAAACTTTACAAAAGTTCCAGTGGAATATCACTGGACGGAATTCTAGTTGAGTTTACTTCCGGAATCCACTGATAGTGTTTATTGCAATGTGATTCATGTAATAAAAAATTCAATTTAAATGCAACTGAAGTGGTAAAATTTCTCTTTCTCTGAAATCTTTAGTTATTATATGTTCTGCAATGCAAAATAAGAAAATAAAACAAGTAAACTCAAATCGCCTATTTATCTAACTCAAGAAAGGAGTGTCTGTGACTGAGTGATCCAAGATGATGGTGTGTCAGTGTGGAAGCCCAATATTTTATCCCAGAAGGTTTGCCAGAAACTTGTAACAGGACAGTGATTCTTGTACAATTCATTCTGAAGTATCACTGGTTGACAATAGCATAAACACAAATTCAATATGTCCTCTAATATTGATAGTTTTTACAATTTTGCATACTCCATTATTTTTTTTAATTTTTAACATAGTACATGTTTATAACATATGGTACTGCAGCAGTGTTCTAGGGGTACAATGTCCGTCTCACATGGAGAAGGTCATGGGTTCGACCCCAGACTGGTCATATCAAATACTTGTACAATGGTACTAGAAGCTTCCTCTCTTGACGCTCAGCATTTAACCCTTTACTTCATATTGACACCTTTGGACACCTCTAATATAGAAGGCTTTTGAATAATTGAGTGAATTATGCTTATATTAACTGACAGAGTGGAAAACAGGAAGTGTTCAGATTGCTTGTTACGAGCAATCTGAACTTTTCCTGCACTGTTTTCAAAGGCCTTTTGTGATTGTTGTTGGAAAATGCGTATCTATGGAGTAAAGGGTTAAGGATCCCAAGAAACAGTGGTTAGGTTAACTCTTCCTGCACTGTTTTCAAAGGCTTTCTGTGATTGGTATCTATGGAGTAAAGGGCTAGGTCTGGTTGGCCCGGTATCAGTATACTGTGACAGGGTGAGTTACCATACCATGTGTCTGCAGCATGATATACTAAAGTAGCAAGCTTAAATAACTTCATCAAAATAGTTTTCAATCTAGTTATTAAAAATTATGCATTTTTAAAAAGTACTAACAATCATTTAGAAGGTTACAATCAAGAGATAGTAGACAACAAGTACAAAAGCATGTAGCACAAAACAGAAACAGGGATAATTACAGAAGTACAAGAACTAAAACACAAGAGCTTTTCACTTATAATACCATTAAAAATGTGATAAAAGCAACACCCCATCACTGTTTAACAGGATAAGACAAGTACTGATTCTAGATTGCTGAGAATTTATGCCTATAAAGCTGTAAAGAATGTTCTACTTGGGCAACTTGTTTGCTAGAGTTTAACATCCTGGTTTATTGTGTACAAGTGATTCTGTGGATACCTACTTCTATTGACATATGTATCATTTGTGAACTTCAAAGAGAAACACAGCAATTATGATAAGTTTTCAGCTAACACTTATAATTTCTGATAATCATAATCTTAATGACGACATAATATTATATGAAATAAATAAACTTCCATCCATATGGTGACATGCCCATTAATGTAAAGATTTAATGATATGCAGATATAAATAAATAACAACATTAACACGTTGTTTTTTTTTGAGTGGGGTTTAACACAACTTTCAACAGATTTCAGGTTATATACGGCATCAGGGCTCTCATTTTCCCATTTTTGGGGCTGTAATTCTGCCCCATTCCCAATTGCAAATAGTATCTTTTTTTTCCTAATCCATAGTAACAAATTTCCCAATATCAAAATTCAAATAAACCAAAAAAATATTTGGGGGTAAAGTTTGGAGATTTGTAATATTATGATGTTAATGAAATCTTCTACCAGAACATTGCTAAGCTTTAATATACATAACACTTATAATGTTACATGAAGGAACCTGTTGATGAATCTCAGTTTAAACACTGTTCTTTCACAAGTAACTGGCAAATTTTCTCACATAAAGGTTTTGGATTCAGCGAAACTTGAATCTACAACCTTAGCAGTGAGATCTTGAGACAGCACCTTGGACCATTCAACCACGGAGGACCATTTTAACACAAGAGTTGTCAGAAGACAACAAAACTCATCTCTGGGTGTCTCAGTCCAAAAAGGGCCATAACTGTGCCAAAATGCAATCATGGTTCTTGTCTCTGTGTGTTCCATTGATGACAGTGAACACACATGCGAAGTTTCATTCACATTCAATGAGTGGTTGCATAGATATCTTAAACTTAAATGCAAAAGTATAACCTGGGTGTCTACAGACGACGACGCCGATGACGCCGCCGCCGACACTGCCAGGGTCATGGCAATAGCTCTCCTTGGACTTTGTCCAAGTGAGCTAATAATCAAGCATATACTTATATACGGGTATATATATGTTATTGTTATAATTATTTAACTTTAATTATTTATTTATTGATTTCCCCTCATTTCTTTTTCCTTTAATTATTGATTTTCCCAACTAGATCTTTTTCTTTAACTTATTGATTGCCCCCTTCAATGTGAATCTTGAACTTATTGATTTTCTATTTTATGTTTCTCCATAGACATTTCAGCAAATCTTTTACTAAAACATGTACAAAGTATTGTTACAAAGTATACTAAAGACTTGCTCTGTAATGTCATATTATATAGATATTACATGGGTTTGTTAACATATTACATCAGTGGCAAAGAAAATAACTTGTGAAATTTTAGTATCCTTTTTTAGTTGGCTAAATTAGGTATCTTGATCCACGGAAAAGAAATTTGAAATACTCCATACATAAAAACATTCACATAATTTCTGGATCAAACTTATCCCCACATACTCAACTGTCTGAATGATCTTATCACAGACAGTTTAAATACTTTCAATGTTATGTACAGCAGACTAAAAGACAAAATGCTGATTCTAGAATTGTCAAATTAATGGCTTTTGTTTCTGTCTGCACGCACCAGTGGGTGGTTACAAGTGAGTGGTGGCTGCATCTCCTTGCATTTTATTCTCTGAAAAAAATGCAGCATGGTTTAGTGGTAGAGTATCCACCTTGCATGAGGAAGGTCATGGGTTCAATCCATTATTGGGTTATACCAAACACTTGAAAAATGATACTAGAATCATCCTCGCTTGGTGCTCAGCATTTAGAGGATAGTTGTAGGTCACTCAACCGAGTGTCTGCATAATGTGACTGGGTGGGTATCATTCCATGTGTCTGCGGCATGATACTCCAGTGTGGCATTGCTCAGAATATTATCTCAAACAGACACATTTGTTTATGACTGAGTTGAAAGTGACTCCAATCACCATACAATAACAACAATTCTCTGAAATACTAAAACTTGTCACCATGACTAATGCCAACAGTAGTCCAGTTCCTAACTATCAAGTGCCATCTTCGGTCTCAGACGACAACACATATGCCATTATTAACTTTTGTATCACCACAACAATGAAATCAGAAGAAATCAGTTGTTTTAAATTTTTAAATCATTCATTAAACCCCAAATATTATATTAATTATTATTTCTATTTTTTTTAAAAACTGATCTTTTTATTCACAGAAAATCAAATGAAAAATGATACGTCCTCTCCACCCTGTTACTTTTATCTCACCAACAATATTAACAATGATCTCATGGTGTAATAGAAACCATTTCCTTAATTACATTACAAACTTCCATTCATACCATAGGCACTAATGTATGACAGGCCAAATTAACTTGTTATATTTCAATAGACACAAAATCTATGTTAGTCTCATTGCCACATATCTGGATACTAAAACACTGAATCTCTGATAAATCTAATTCCCACATGCTTTCTTAATCTATAAACAGTGTTTGTGTCAAAGTGGATTCTTTCATTTGCTCCATCCACAATGCATTCATACTCAATAGATGCAACCTTGCGGATAGACACAAATATAAACAAAATGGTGGGATTGCTGGGCGATTTTTTTTGATTTTTTTTTTAATGGAGGTTTGCACCTTTTTTACAGTGTTTCAGTTATAAAATACCTAATCAATAGTCAGCGCACCTAATTATTGAACATTGGACAGCACATCTAATCATTGGACAGCCAATTACCATTTATTATCGTTTCAGAACCAAGATAACTGTACAATGTTAAGTTTTCCCTTCTCTTGTTGTAAATTGAAATTTATGGAAAACAGCATAAAGAGCCAGTATATTTGAATTATGTTTGAAGTGAAAGTGGGTGTGTTTATACATTTAACAAAATATCATGTTTCATTCTATTTTCTTACTCACATTTCCAAGAATATAGGAAAGGTTACCAACGATTTTTATTTTATCTGCTGTATTCCAGATAATCTGGAATATCTGGCAAAAAAATGTCTGGTTTGATGCTACGTTCATGAATCTCTACATTTGTCTGAAGGCTACCCCAAGGGGAAATGAGAACCGGCAATAAATATAAATAATATATATTATCATGAATCAGATCCTACAGAATTCTTTTGACAAAAAAAGCAATCAAAGTTAATTGATAAAATGGAGAAAAAATCCATCAGAGTGACAGATAGCAGGATTTGTTTTATTTCCTTTATAATAATGACTACTTTAATTTGTAATCAATCCCATTTTTGTTTGCTTTTTTACCCCAATATTTACAAGAAACAGTTGCTTTGTGTATATGTGATATATACAGGTTTTGCTGATATGTTGAACATTGATGTGTGCTCAAGGGAGCACATGTGTTGTGGTTCTGCCATTGCCTGTGGTTTTCTATGTGGTAAATGACAATGGCTTAGGTGTTTTTGACACTAGTAATCTCCTAGAAGTCCTCCCACAAGGCTCATAAAAGTTTTGATAAAGAGGAACCAAGGAATCTGGTAGTGGATGTCTGCTGCTAGCACACTGCACAGAATGTCATATCATGTCACATTGTTCTAACAAAATTATAAACAACTCCCCTCCCCCACAACCTGTTTGATTCATATTCTTCTTTAACTTGCTCACAGGATGGATTTATTCCTTGAGACAAAGTGAATCTATAATAAGGTGGTGTTGTGGTTAAGGAAATCCCACTCGAAAATATAATGAATCCTGTATCAAGCCAAACGTTACGCCAGAATATTGATGGCAATGTATGATTTTATGACATTATTTAACCCAAGTTATAAGATTTGTATTATTATTGATTAATATCAGTATAAATAGATATAATGGCGGTCTTCCATATTATCCCAAAATAACTTAATTCAGAACTGTTTCTTTGGGTCCATTACACATTTGATTAAATCATTCATGGTAAACAAACAATTTAATATTCAACTGTTTCTTTGTGGTCCATACACATTTGATTAAATCATTCATGGTATATAAACAATTTAATTTAGAACTATTACTTTATATAAATTTAGACATAAAATTTCTTTTAAAATATTAAATCCTTTAAATGCTTAATTGCTTCTTTGTTATAAGAGAGATTTGTGTAGTTGAAAAAAGATTTACAGTAAGTGTAATCTGGACTGGTGGCACTTGATGTAAGAGACATAGTAAACATCCCTTGTTTACTGTTTAACAAATACTTCTCCATAAACCTTTAAACCAGACTTAATGCAGAATGAATCACTGAACAGTTCTCCAAGTTTATGTAAACAAGGACCAGCTTCCCACTTATTTTTTCTGGTTAGCAAAGAAGGAATTTCAATTTGTATAATTTTTTTTTGTATTTTTATAGCAACAAAAAAAAACATAGTTTGCATAATAGAATAATTACATATATTTCTGGGTTTCAAGTATGTTCAAAAACGTTTAAAATGTACATAAATTGAACTATATCTACTATTTACATAACTTTGGTTGATGGTATGTTATTTACAGGGGAAAACACTTGATTTAATGCTCGTAATCTGAACGCTATATCTTTAAATAAACGTGGAATGTGTGGTATAACTAATCATTTATTAAGCCAATAATCTTCTAGCACTATATTAAATAGTAACTTATTGCTGGTACCTGTCTGTCATTTTTGGATTTTGAAATAAACTTCAGCTGACTGTTAGTATGTTTAAACTTGGAAAGCTCCGGCTGTGATACATTACGAGACGTTATACACATAACAAGAGCTGGGATGACTTCTGGACCACCCGGGGGATTTATACCATGAGGTTAGGCTGGATAGCACTTAACTCATCAGAATTTTATATATTTCACAAAAAAAACATTTGAATTTTAAAATAATTTGTTTTTGTTATCTGTATGCTATTAACACTGACAGTGTATAAATATGTGTTAAATTTTTGATAGATTTTGAAATAAAAATAAATTCAGGTAACTGTCTAAAGGTATAAATGCTTTTAAAAAAAATATTTTAAGTTTTCATAAGAGTTGTTTAATTGCAAAAGTCCAACATGCTACAAAAACAATAGGAAAAGAGTAAAACAGCAAGTGCTATAAAAGTTTTACTGCAAAAAGCAAAAGCTACCCGAGGGTGACTGGGATTTTAGATACCCGCACCAGACCTATTTATACATCCCAGCCCTTCACAAAAACGGAAAAATAGAATTGTAATGCTACAGTTAAATTAGATAATAATATAAAGGTGAAGAACACGTAAATATCCAAAATCAAACTCAAAGGTCAAAACAAGTAGTGTTGACCTTGAGATGACCTTGAGTGAAAGGTCAAACAGGACTTACAAAATCGTCAACAGCATCTTTAATAGCTGTAATACCAAGCACGAACACCAGAGGCACTACGGTGGTATAAAATGGTAGGGATGTGATCTGGGGTATGAGCTATGAAAGAAAAAATAAACACACAATTAAATGATTAAGTAATTGAGTAATTAATATTAATCAGTATAGAAGGTTACTGCATTCAAACATGTGTTTATAACAATATAAGTTTGTATTATATACAAACAAGATAAACAATGCAACTGTTAATAATTATGAAATATTGTAGCACATATATATTTCAATTTCTCATTCTGGAAACAAAACCAAAGATGGTTTCAAACCTGAACTTTGTGTGAGAATTAAAAACATGGATCAAATTAAGGATCATGCTAGAATAGATAATAGCAGCATCCATTCCAACTTACTTAACAGTACCCATTCATGTTTCTCTGTTAAAAAATAAACATAAACAACATCTAATATTCAAAAAGGAATCATATCGCAGAATAATTATCAATAATGTACTAATTGTGACATTTGTAACTTCTATTTATCATTCGGATAGGTCATTTCATATTGAAATAATTCTGCAAATAATTTTATTACATTTTTTTTTTTAACCATCTGACAGTTTTATTGTATTGTGTGGTGTCTCCAGCAAACCCCAATATGACAGAAAATTTGTTGAAAGTGGAGATAAATGCCTCACAATACAATTAAATTTAGTTAATGATGCCATTAATTCAAGAAATCTGTTTTAACAATTATGCAAGGTGTCAAGACTAAAAACAGTAACTTAATGCAAACCAAAAAGCATGTATCTGATATACACAGATAATTGTTACTAAATACCAGTTCTAGTGACTAAGATAGCCATAAACATGATGTAGAATTTCCAATAGAATATTACGAATATCAATCATTATTGTGGAACAACAGCAGAGCATATCAACACATAATTATATACAGATATATGATTGACCTTTTACACACATTACACATACATACAAATATACGATAATAGATATGTTAAGAATTGTTGGCAAATTGCAAAAGGTCAGACCCTGTTCCAATTTTGACAAAATAAATAAATATGAAGATTAATTCAGCAAACTCATAATGGAATTAATTGTATAAACAAACCTTATTAACAATATGTCAACATAAATGTTCATATATTTAGCCATTAAGAACAAGAACAAGAAATGTGTCTTTCAACATAAATGCCCCCACTGTCATCGTAAATCATTTGTTTCCAAAAATAAGTTGATAAGGGGCCATAACTTCTGAAATATTTGACTGAAGTTTACAAATATCGAACTTGACCTGTATTTTATAATTATACAGGTTATATTAATTATATACATAGACAACTTCAGAAATTATTGATTGGAAACCAGTTTTCTACTGGACGGACGGATGGGGTTGCACTTAATGCCCTTTCATCATTCTTCGAATGGCAGGGACAAAAAATAATAACCTGAAGTTGAATTGTTCCCTGATCAGTTTATTGTCCGGTACCTCCTGCATTCAAAATGACCATGGATAATACCTGACATACATGCTACAGATTCAATACATCCCACTGTGATGGTAACTTCTCACAGACCAAAACACAGACAGGTGTTACAGACAAAAAATGGAGGTAACTGCATTACTTGGCATCCATCTAGCACTGAAGCTGTATTGAATATCCTATATTTATACTGGCTTTTGTTTCAGTAACATGGTAAACACTTAACACCTAAGAAAGATTTCCATGGAATGATATTGTTTTGTCTGATTATTGCTCTGAGGCAATATTTTTAATGTATTCAATGCAAAACCCAGGAACTTTACCTATAATTTGATATATTTCATATCTTTCTGCAAGTTACTGGCAAACTTTTCCACATAAAGGTTTTTGACGACCTCTGCAGTGAGAGTTAAGTGTTAATTAAATACTTTCAAATTCCCGGTGGAAAACATTTTTTTCTATTTTAAGTAATGGCAACTTTAACCTTGATCAGACTATGCTCTGAAGTATTCCCAAGTGCGGAAGTAGAGTAGTGGATAGAGTGTTGGCACTCACGCTAGGGTTGCGGGTTCAATCCTCAGTCCGATCCCAGCTCGACCCATTACCTCTCTGTACTGGTTCTACCCAAGGAGTGAACCCGAGACCAGTTCATATAAGCTTTGGGCTTTCTTCATTTACTTCTATTTGATCATGTAATTTAACCTTCAATCAAGGGAGTGTTCCCTAATTTAAATTTATTTTTCATTCAGTTGTTGGGTTTTACATTTATGAAAGCTGTAAGCTGTTTAGTCTGAGTGTATGAGATTACATGTTGACAGACATGCACACAACTTGCTGACAGGATTGAACTCATGACTTCCAAGGTTGGTGTCCCCATGCAAAATATATCAGTTTACTTAATTAACAGAGGCGAGGTATGGTGGGTGAGAGGTTGCGGTACATATAAACAAAGTAATTAAATAATAATTAGTGAGTCGATTGTTTGGGCGGCATACATTCTTACCCTTGATTCTAAGTTGGTCATAACAAACAAGATTAAGTACAACATTTAGTGAGAGAAAATTATCTTGTACATACACATGTACATCTATAGCAGATTGATTGATATATAGATATATATGCCTAAATGTGTCAGTCATTTTATTTATTTAATTAAACTTCCTATCTCTGTAATAGACTCTTCCATCCTTGCTTTTAGACCATTCCATTATCTGAGAGAGGTGATCATTAACAGACTGAGAACCTAACTAGATGCCTAAGGGCGAAAACATTGGTCCCACCAGTACAGACCTGCCAGTAAATGTTGTCTCATTATGGTAAACATGTGTTGAACATTATTTCAAAATCTGTCAAGCAGTTTACACGATATAGTTTGATGTTTTGTTTGAATATTTAGTGTCATTTTTATGCCATCAAGGGCTAGTTTAGATAAAAAATTCTATTTTGTATATAATTATTTTACAATATACCAATTTCTGAAAAGAATTTTTATTTTCATACCAATATCTTTTTTTGCAAATTATTATATACTTTTTACACATTAAAAATCTTCTTAATATACATAAATTATCTATTCAAACCTTATATCTCTTTCATTATAATGATTTGAAAACTTTGTGACAATAACATTTATTGTAATAATTGAAGTCTGTATTGCTCAATTGGTTCAATCTGACGTTTTCTACATCATTTGGTCCTTAGTCTATAAAATACTGATTTTTCACCAATGTAACAATGGAATAATCCAAAAATAACTATGGAAGAGCGTGTGAAAGACATTCTACAATGTAGTGTTTCATTATCTTCCATTTACTTGACAATACAAAAATGAAGTTAAAATTACAATAATCTTGCTTTGACATTTGCATAAGGCCATTTTTTGACAACTTTATAATTGGCAAAAAAAATGTATTTCCATTACTTCATAGCTTAGATAAACTGACAATCCTAATTGCCTTATTCACATCTAAAATTGCAATACAAATTTGGAGTCATGTTATTTTAAGACTGAAGACAGACAAGCCATCAGAGCTGCTGTAGTCCAGTTAGCCTGGGAGATTCCACTTTGGTAGAATGGTGGATTAGGGTACAGAGACTGAAGACAGACAAGCCGTCAGAGCTGCTGTAGTCCAGTCAGCCCGGGAGATTCCACTTTGGTAGAATGGTGGATGAGGGTACAGAGACTGAAGGCAGACAAGCTGTCAGAGCTGCTGTAGTCCAGTCAGCCCGGAAGATTCCACTCTGGTAGAAAATTGGATGCGAGTGCAGACACTGAAGACAGACAAGCCCTCAGAGCTGTTGTAGTCCAGTCAGCCCGAGAGATTCCACTTTGGTAGAATGGTGGATGAGGGTGCAGAGACTGAAGGCAGACAAGCCATCAGAGCTGCTGTAGTCCAGTCAGCCTGGGAGATTCCACTTTGGTAGAATGGTGGATGAGGGTACAGAGACTGAAGGCAGAAAAGCCATCAGAGCTGCTGTAGTCCAGTCAGCCTGGGAGATTCCACTTTGGTAGAATGGTGGATGAGGGTACAGAGACTGAAGGCAGAAAAGCCATCAGAGCTGCTGTAGTCCAGTCAGCCTGAGAGATTCCACTTTGGTAGAACGGTGGATGAGGGTACAGAGACTGAAGACAGACAAGCCATCAGAGCTGCTGTAGTGCAGTCAGCCTGCGAGATTCCACTTTGGTAGAACAGTGGATGAGGGTACATAGACTGAAGACAGACAAGCCATCAGAGCTGCTGTAGTCCAGTCAGCCCGGGAGATTCCACTTTGGTAGAATGGTGGATGAGGGTACAGAGACTGAAGGCAGACAAGCTGTCAGAGCTGCTGTAGTCCAGTCAGCCCGGAAGATTCCACTCTGGTAGAAAATTGGATGCGAGTGCAGACACTGAAGACAGACAAGCCCTCAGAGCTGTTGTAGTCCAGTCAGCCCGAGAGATTCCACTTTGGTAGAATGGTGGATGAGGGTGCAGAGACTGAAGGCAGACAAGCCATCAGAGCTGCTGTAGTCCAGTCAGCCTGGGAGATTCCACTTTGGTAGAATGGTGGATGAGGGTACAGAGACTGAAGGCAGAAAAGCCATCAGAGCTGCTGTAGTCCAGTCAGCCTGGGAGATTCCACTTTGGTAGAATGGTGGATGAGGGTACAGAGACTGAAGGCAGAAAAGCCATCAGAGCTGCTGTAGTCCAGTCAGCCTGAGAGATTCCACTTTGGTAGAACGGTGGATGAGGGTACAGAGACTGAAGACAGACAAGCCATCAGAGCTGCTGTAGTGCAGTCAGCCTGCGAGATTCCACTTTGGTAGAACAGTGGATGAGGGTACATAGACTGAAGACAGACAAGCCATCAGAGCTGCTGTAGTCCAGTCAGCCCGGGAGATTCCACTTTTGTAGAATGGTGGATGAGGGTACAGAGACTGAAGGCAGACAAGCCCTCAGAGCTGCTGTAGTCCAGTCAGCCCGGAAGATTCCACTCTGGTAGAAAATTGGATGCGAGTGCAGACACTGAAGACAGACAAGCCCTCAGAGCTGTTGTAGTCCAGTCAGCCCGAGAGATTCCACTTTGGTAGAATGGTGGATGAGGGTACAGAGACTGAAGACAGACAAGCCGTCAGAGCTGCTGTAGTCCAGTTAGCCTGGGAGATTCCACTTTGGTAGAATGGTGGATGAGGGTACAGAGACTGAAGATAGACAAGCCGTCAGAGCTGCTGTAGTCCAGTCAGCCTGGGAGATTCCACTTTGGTAGAATGGTGGATGAGGGTACAGAGACTGAAGATAGACAAGCCATCAGAGCTGCTGTAGGTTAGTTAGCCTGGGAGATTCCACTTTGGTAGAATGAAGGAAGAGGGGTAAAGACACTGAACATGCACACTCATTGTGATCATATATTTACAGAATTACAGGCACATTCTTGAAATTAAATTGATCATTATCTACGCTTACTCATTAAAGTTGAAGAAATTCAACCATTACCGGTAATTTTAATTGAATCGTTTAATCAGCTCTGTTTTCAGCAAATCAATAATACAAAGACAAGAATGACAACTTGTAACATATTAATCACCTGCTGCCACTAGTGATGACAATACATCATCTGTATGGCACATACCTGTAATATAAGTAGGACGATGAAGTAGGCATTGGCAATTCTCTGTAACTGCTCAAACAGGTTCTTGGGCAGGAAAGTAAGTATATTGTACTTGGATGTGCTGATATAGTTATTCTGAAAAATACAATACATAAATATATGGTATACAATATTCTGGCTGAAACATTAATATAGAACATCACAAGTAATTATAGCTGTTGTTAAATATGTAGAATAAAGGGGTTTAGAATATAATCATCTCTTCTATAGCCTCACAATGACTACAGCAATTCCGGGGGGGAGGGCTGTCAATTTTACTTTTTTTATAAATGTTATACATATCTAAGTGCATCTGTTGTACTCCAATACGGGTTATATCAAACTACAATGCAAAGTAGACTTTTCAGTCAGCGTCAGGCAGCATAATAGGTGTGAATAATCAACTTACACTTTTCCAAGGTAAATTATCTCTTTAACACAATTCTCGTATATCGTAGTTTCATTTTGTGGACCCCGAAATCCACGTTATAATGGGACCTGAGTTTACAAAAGGGTCAGTGCTAAAAATATCTCAGATGTCCCTAAAGCCCCTTACTAAGTAAAACAACCTTATTTCATGACATACTGGCTTTAAAAAGAGTTTATCAGGATTTTTCAAACTTTCAAAATTAGCTAAAATATTTTTTTTCCAATATATCATGCTTATATATACTCACAGACCCAATATTGCCAAAAGGATATCTATTTATATACGCAAAAATAATATACTGAAAAGGGATTTCCCACCTACGTGCCTAGGTTAGTCTAAAATAGATTTCCCACTTAAAAATGAAACATTTTTTGTGATGTTTCAAATGAGTCGTGTGATTTCACTTTTATTTCAATTTGATCCGTAATACAGGTTTACACATTGTAAAAATCGTTCCATCTGAGAAAGAGTCAGAATGACGTCGAAAGGATTAAAGCTGTCTATTTTTAAAATGGGGATTTCGTTTCAAGTTTACCATTCTAAGCTAATATCAGTTTTTCATATTTTGGTTGATTTGACATATAAAGCCATTGGGATTTTATCTATTTATGATAATGATATGCTTTATTCTATCCATTCTGATTTTTTAAGACATTTATAGTTTTTTTTTTCCTGATATATTCCCTTTAAAAAACATTTATGCAAGTCTTACTCATCTACCACTTGCCACAACTCACATCAATGCGGAACATCACACACATTGATCACTCGCGACCTGTCACATGGGAGTATGTGTCAGTGATCTTTCTACCAAATTGTTTTATTTCTGAGATTACAATTTAATTTCCATTTCATTATGACAAAATGGGCCTTTAGAGAAATTTCTGTTCACGGCATTATTTCTTCTCGGTTTTAATTTTATTTCAAATATTGGAAAATAATTAAAAGGCATGACAGAGGAAAGAGTCATCTTTAAATAGATTCTTTCAGCAAACACTTGTTCTTTCAGTTTGGACTGTTAGAAAATCAATAAGGCGATTTAATGCCATTTGCAACACTGTGAAGATTATTTATATATATGTATATATATGTACGAGGGTGGATCAGAAAGTTTGTAGTTTTTTGCCATAATTGTTTTTATTTATCATTGTATTCTTATAATTCTCAGGGAGCCTTTGCCTCTTATTTGTAGTTATTTTGCAAAAATTTGATAATTTCTCATAATTATATTATATTCGATAGTAACTATGGAAACGTCGATTTATGTAGTCGGGGCAGTTTTTTGCTTTTTTTCTACCTGTACTATTCAAATAAACGCAGCATTGCCAAAACGGGTCTAATTTCCAAATAAAAAATACCAATGAGTGCTGTACCATATGCTTGTTTACATCCTTTAAAAAAATGGCAGCAATTATGCGCATCTCAAAATGACGTCAATATTATGATGTTATGGTATGCCATATCAGGACACTTGAAAATGGATTAGCATGCGGAATACCGCAGTTCCATAAAATTCTGTCCAATGTTAATTAATACACCTGCTCAAACAGAGAAACAAAGGTATGTACGGTGAATCTAATGTTTCAAGGTTTCTAGTGTTTAAATGTCACAAAATTAATATTTTTGAAATGGCAGGCAATCAGTCATAAAACAAGAGGGCCAAGATGGCCCTATATCGCTCACCTGACTGACCTTGAGTCACCCAACTTAGAAGTTTATATAAAACATGTACTCAAAATTCCAGAAAAACGAGATGGCCAAGAATTTTGATTTGTTTTGAAGATGTAACAAATGCATAGAAGAGTTCAACCTTGGTAGAGGTTCACCCATGGTAAATGTCAGTTAAATTACATTGAAATCAGGTCAAAAGTGAAGTTTTTATTATATTATAGTAAACTATAGCACCTCACTGTGGCGGTCATGTTTTTAAACAAATCACAACGGCTTGAACAAACTTGGTAAAGGGTCTGCAAAATTGTTTTAAAATTGATCAGGTGGTTTCTGACAAGAAGATTTTTTAAGTTTTTACTATAGCTTATATAGTAAACTAACCCCATCCCCTGACTGCCATTTTTTTTTACGAACCACTACGGTTTGAACAAACATGGAAGGGGTTCCTCCAAGGAACATGTCTGTGAAATCATTTTAATACTTTACTTCATAAAGACGCCTTTGGACACCTCTAATATTGACGCCTTTGGACACCTAATATAGATGGCTTTTGAATTATTTGGTGAATTATGTTAATATTAACTGACAGAGTGGAAAACAGTGCAGGGAGTGTTCAGATTGCTCGTTACAAGCAATCTGAACTCTTCCTGCACTGTTTTCAAAGGCCTTCTGTGATTGGTGTGGGAAAACTCTATGGAGCAGGCCTTCTAAAATTCCAAAATGCAAATCGGTCCAGGTTTTTTACTACCATAAGAAATCGCACTTATTTAAAAAAAATCACTAGAAAATTGCCTTACATTATGCCTTTACATGTATGCATACCCCACCCACCATGTCAGCTGAAAAAAAAAAAATGAAACAAACAAGTAACACTGCAGGTTTTATCAAATATTTTAATGACGCAAACAATATTCGGTCCGAGCATCCCAGCTTTGGCTAGCGGTATATCAAAGAAATTACGGACGCAAACACAGTCTTTTGATGAACCGACAGAACGCTATGGGTAGCTGATCACACATCAGAGGCGTGCTACATAGCGATAGACTCTTCCGATAATACTGCTCTAATACCGTCAATGGTTTAGTCGAAATAGACATCACAAACGGATTATTGGGTCAAATGATATTGCCGCAAGGCTTTTTTCACAGGTCAGTATGGCATGGTAAGAGCAATTTATGAGATTTTATACGACCGATAGAAAATATCTGGACCGATTTTTTATTGAACTTTGAAAATATCTGCACCAATTTTTTTATTAAACTTTGAAATGAAAACCGGTTTTGAACTTCAGAAACCAGTCCAAAAACCGAAAAACCGGCAATTTTAGAAGGCCTGCTATTGAGTAAAGGGTTAAAATCGAGTCAGTAGTTTCTAACAAGAAGATTTTTTAAGTTTTTACTAATTAAACTTGCCCTGCCCCCTGGACGCCACGTTTTTTAACAAATCAAAATGGCTTGAACAAACTCGGTAGAGGGTAACCCAAGGACCATTTCTGTGAAATTATTTTAAAATCGAGTCAGTAGTTTCTGACAAGAAGTTTTTTTAAGTTTTTACTATAGCTTATATAGTAAATTAACCCATCCCTCTGGCCGCCATGTTTTTTGACCAATCAAGACAGCTTGAACAAATTTGGTAGAGGGTCATTAAAGGACCATTTTTGTGAAATTATTTTAAAATTGAGCCAGTAGTTTCTGACAAGAAGATTTTTTAAGTTTTTACTATAGCTTATATAGTAAACTAACCCACCCACTGGTCACCATGTTTTTTGACCAATCAAGATGGCTTGAACAAACTTGGGAGAGGGTCACCTAAGGAACATTTCTGTGAAATTATTTTAAATCGAGCCAGTAGTTTCTGACAAGAAGATTTTTTAGGTTTTTACTATAGCTTATATAGTAAACTAACCCCATCCCTCTGGCCGCCATGTTTTTTGACAAATCAAGATGGGTTGAACAAACTTGGTAGAGGGTCACCCAAGGAATATTTCTGTGAAATTATTTTAAAATCGAGCCAGAAGTTTTTGACAAGAAGATTTTTTTAAGTTTTTACTATAGCTCATATAGTAAACTAACCCCATCCCCTGGCCGCCATGTTTTTAGACGAATCAATATGGCTTGAACAAACTTGGTAGAGGATCACCCAAGGAACATTTCTGTGAAATTATTTAAAAATCGAGCCAGTAGTTTCTGACAAGAAGATTTTTTAAGTTTTTACTAATTAAACTTGCCCCGCCCCCTGGCGGCCATATTTTTTGAAGAATCAAGATGGCTTGAACAAACTTGGTAGAGGGTCATCTAAGGAACATTTCTGTAAAGTCATATCAAAATTAACCCAGTTGTTTCCGAGGAGAAGTTGTTAGAAGCTAAAAGTTAATGATGGACAACGGGCGATGGATGACAGACGACGGACACCAAGCGATCATAAAAGCTCACCTGTGAGTCTTCGGCTCAGGTGAGCTAAAAAGAGCTAATGAGAAGTCGATTTGAAGACAATGGAATTAAAGCATGTTATACAGAATCTTATATCCAGTATACCATATTCGGATTTTGTTAACATGTTGGCAAAAACATATAGACCACGGAGGAGAGTATTTTGAGAAGGAGTGACTCAGTAAATTTGATACAAAAGCACCTGTTTAAGATATTGAAGTTATGGCAAAAGTCTACGAACTTTCTGATCCCTCCTCGTATATGGTAACAATTTTATTGATGGGGCCATCCTTAGAAAAATTGCTCATATTCCACTTCCGACTCATATCATTTAGGGGTGGGTTGGTAAATTCTTTTTTTCTTCTTATTTTATAATCCATCAGAGAATATTTAAAGGACCATGTAATGACCGAGAATAATTTGAATGAAACCAAAATTTTATTTTTTTGGACCTCCCAGATATTTTTGTTTTGGGTCGACCAGAAGCAGCAAACAAACAATATTTTAATTAAGGCCTGGAGGATGATCTCCAGATGTGAATACATGAATCTATGTAGAATCATCATACTTCCGCAAAAATGAAGTAAATTTTTTAACATAAAGTTTTTGGAACAGTCCTGGGTTAAGCTTGTGACCTTAGCTGTGAACTTGAGACAGTGGTATGCAATATAAAGTAGACCATTCATACATGCCATAAGAGACAACAAACTGAGTATTTGGATAGAATCTGTTGATACTCTACAATTCTGCAGGTATAAAGGTTCTAGGTCTGTACATTCTGCATATTCTTTAGTTGTGTTGATTGTTTTAATCTATATGTTACTCTGTCTGTTAAGGAAATTAGCATATTTCATGTTATATTATTACGGCATACAAAGTTTGGTTTTTTTTGGGTGGAAGAAGATCTCAGAATGAATCTGAGTAGAACCTTAGTCCTTCCACAAGCAACTGGCAGACTTTCTGACATAAAGATTTTGTAACGAGCAGGATGTTTACCTACAACCTTGGCTATGAGAGGTAAGTGACCTTGAGGTAGAATGCAATATAAAACTAAATTAGATATGATCAACACAAGATTAAAAACAAAATGTCTAGGCAGCAGAGTAGGCAATTAACACCTGCATTGTACCCCTCAAAAACAAATTGTAAAGGCATAGTACCACCATTGGAAAAAGGAAGTGCTTCCGTTAGGGTAGTCGCATAACGGCAGTTATAAATAATCATTGTTTCTTCTTCTTTAAAAATGCATTTTCCTTATTTTAATGCTGATTGTTTTATTTGATGAATGCATTATTGATGTATTTAGAACATTTTGAAAGCATTGTTATGTTTGAATTGTGAATTTAGAAAAAAAAATTATGGTATGAATACATGAATTCTGGTCTACTTTCACTTTGTTAACAGTGTACAAACAGATCAGGAAAAAATCTCTTATATGACACATGACTTTTCTCATCATATTTTGGTAGTGCAGAGGTTGACAAACAATAAAATGTAAGTTTCACTATTTTCATTTGGGTCTCTCTATGAATAAGCCTTCAAACTTTTATTATTAACTATAGAATAAAGAACAAAAATCAATGGTGGGGTTACACCTAAAGAGCAACTTTTGCAATTTACATTAATTACCACTGACAAATCCAAGGAAAATGTTACCCTTTCACCAGTACATGTGATAGTTTACTGACATTTTAACTTTTCATTAATTATAGAAGAACCTTTCTTTGGAAATAACTCAGAGGAACTAAAAACAACTACAGGCCATTATGTAGGTGATACACTTCCTATACAGTTACTCTAACTAAGCTAAGGCAATGATTACTTACTGCATATTCAAACTGGGCATTGTACTCCGGGTTGTTGCCTTTAATGTTCCTTTCAATTTCTGAAAATAAAAGAAGAAGAAATATTACAACCTGAATCAAAATACAGACCAAGAATATCATAAAATCTTATATAACCAAAATTATCTTTATCCACACCCAGGTGTTTTTATCTTCCTTTCCAAGTCTGTATCAGCCTAAACACAATCTCTATACAGTTTGTGTCAAACCATTTTCCTTGGGTGAGAAATGTGAAAATGTTTGAAAGATGGTTAAGGACGTAAGGCAGAGATGAAAAAAAAAATGATATAATATTTCACATGAGGATGGATTTTCAAACAAGCGAAAAAACATACAAGATCCAATAGTCATCGATAGTTTGGTTAAGTTAAAAAATATTTCATTCACATAAATACATATGTTTAGTATACATTTAACAATGAAGCAATAAAGTCATATATTTAACACATTATGTGGAAATGATACAGAAAGAAGTTTTAAAAGCTTGCGTAAATCTGTTGGGTTGATTTAAACAATTACAATGCAATACAATCACAGTTACAATGCAAACCTTGTTAATATTCGTTCAGGTAACAATGTATGTTAATTTTCAAATTAATCTTTAAATATTAATATAGCAATTTACTTGGAATTTTGATTTTATACACAAACCATTTTGGCTAGAATTGAAAAATTAGCAAGAAATGTTAAACTTTCCCACTGCTGATACAAGAGGTAAAGGTGACAAAAAGAACACGTCAGTGATGCCATCCTGATGGCATCAAGGAATGTTTAACATAGTATACAAACCTTGGACATGAACTCTGCCTCCTCGGCACAAACTCATCATTAATGTATCTACAGGCCCTTCCAATTATTCCATTTTATGAAACAGTTGCAGGCATTTTATCACCTATACTTTATCAATCAGGTTTTAAATCTCAGAGATGATTTCCAGTAATATTCAGCCACATATTGTGGATGATTTATCACATCTATGTATATTTTATCAACTGATACATTAATATTACTGACATGTCAAAGATACAAAATGTTCATTAATATTTTATCAAACAGATATCTGGTTGTGGATGGATATCTCAAAGTATAAATCAAAGTCTCCATGCATGATTGTATCCCATCATCCACTGGTACAAATTAACACAATATCATTGTTATCTAACAATATTCAGGAAATTAATACATTATCTTTTTTGTATCAATATTGTATCATGTGAAAAGTAAAATAATGTCAACTGCACACATTAAACTTCTGGAATCCACGAACTGCTTCATAACATCGCAGACTCGTCAAACAATTACATGTGGATATTTTCACAGAATTTTGTTAGGATTTGACATTAAATACATCCAATTCTCTATTATTACTCCTCACAAACCAAACATTTCAAGGAAAGGGACCCTACAGGCACAAGTTGCTCACCTGGTTCACTCAAGCCTTGAGCCCTTGCCCTTTGTTCAAAGTAAATAAGTAACCCTTAGTTATAACCAAGTAAACTAAGTAACCCTTAGTTATAACCAAGTAAACTAAGTAACCCTTTGTTATAACCAAGTAAACTTAGTAACCCTTAGTTATAACCAAGTAAACTTAGTAACCCTTAGTTATAACCAAGTAAACTAAGTAACCATTAGTTATAACCAAGTAAACGAAGTAACCCTTAGTTATAACCAAGTAAACTAAGTAACCCTTAGTTATAACCAAGTAAACGAAGTAACCATTAGTTATAACCAAGTAAACTTAGTAACCCTTAGTTATAATGAAGTAAACTAAGTAACCCTTAGTTATAACCAAGTAAACTAAGTAACCCTTTGTTATAACCAAGTAAACTTAGTAACCCTTAGTTATAACCAAGTAAACTTAGTAACCCTTAGTTATAACCAAGTAAACTAAGTAACCCTTAGTTATAACCAAGTAAACTAAGTAACCCTTTGTTATAACCAAGTAAACTAAGTAACCCTTAGTTATAACCAAGTAAACTAAGTAACCCTTAGTTATAACCAAGTAAACTAAGTAACCCTTAGTTATAACCATAATCTAGGGCAAAGTTGATAAAATTTGACTGGCTGATTATTGAAAATATTTTTAAATTTCATATTTCAAATTCTTAGTTAACCACCTATTGTCCTCTCAAAAGTATGGAGCTGCATGTCAAATTCCAAGAGTATATAATACTTCTGTAAAAACTTCTACAAAATCCAACTACTAGAACAGCTGACAGACGATTGACATAACAATCACAAAATCACACCTTGACAGACGATTGAAATAACAATCACAAAATCACACCTTGACAGACGAACAGACGATTGACATTACAATCACAAAATCACACCTTGACAGACGATTGACATAACAATCACAAAATCACACCTTGACAGACAAACAGAGGATTGACAAAACAATCACAAAATCACACCTTGACAGACGACTGACATAATAATCACAAAATCACACCTTGACAGACGACTGACATAATAATCACAAAATCACACCTTGACAGACGACTGACATAATAATCACAAAATCACACCTTGAGTATTTTGGTTTAGGCGAGCTTAACATACATGACAAATTCAAAACACATTCACTGAAATGTTGCTTCACAATTAGTAAGTGACAACCAACATAACAGTTATCAGTTCCACATTTCTACTAATATGTACACTTCCCATTGAAAATTAACAATGAAAAAATTGTTAAATAATTCATAATGGAGGACCAGCCTCACTTTTAGTTTAAATGGATTGCATTGTCAGTATTGTCATGTGTTCAATATACAGCACATACACTATCTAGAAATCCTTAATATTGGCAACTTGTATACATTGTATTTCCATTTCTATTGTAAGTCATTCAAACAGAGCAATCCCCGGTTTAACAGTCAATATTATCTAGGTATCATGGAGGTTTATAACCAAGATTAGCCCACTTAATGGTTTTATTTCCTATTATTCAAGTTTAAGCTTATTTACAACAGGGCACTGCATAACCTTTAATTTATGTGGACATTAGTGCCCAACTCTCCTAACCAGCAAACCTTCCAACAAATGGTAAGAATGGCATATGCAGATCACAGAAAGCACATTCATGAAAGGTTGTAGAAACAATGTTTCAGAACAATTTATGCTAAACTTCTTACAATGTATGCTGCCTTCGTAACAGCTCTGGACTCAAACCCACAGTTTTAACAGTGAGAAGTAAATGACCTTAATGCAGCACCTTTGACCACTCAAACCCAGGAGATCCCTCAGCCCTTACCAGGCTTAGTTACAACTATCCTCCTAATGACCCTGCAGGATAAAACTCACTTTTCAAAATATAACTAAATTGCCTGCAGCGTGTAACCTGTCAGTCTGGTTATACAATAAGCAAAATGTCCATTCTACACCACCTTATTCAATTTCTGAGAAATGTCTGTTGCAAGATTCAGTTATCCACTCTGGTGGTCTGAAAGCAGAACTTGTGGATAAGAAACCCCTGATAAAGTTCACAATCAAGACTTAGTGATGCTACTTGGGAAGGAAGAGAACAAAGATGCCAGAATAACCTTGGTTGTCATTTAAATCTCAACTTCTTGAATTTCTAGAATACACTCTACCACTGTTGTTGATGAATTGATTCATTATCATATAAAAGGGTTTGTGTTTTTTTTAAAATAAATCAATACTGGGCGAGAAATTATGTGTAGCAAATTGATCTATTTTATTTGCATTATATAAAATTTTGTGTTGATATATTGTTAAATCTGACCAAAGTCAGTGCTTAAACAGATGGGCAGATGACAAGCAGAAGACACTCAGATAAAGGCCAGTGACCTTGAAGTGATAAGAAAACAAAGGTTAAAAAACATTCCAATAGAGACTTTTGTCTCCATGTTCCTTCAAATATGCTGACAAATGAAGTTTCATTTAAATCAATAACATTATATTGCTGTCTGAAATACCAGTTTAAATTTCTAATACAGAAGACATTATATAGGGCCATCCAAGGACAATACCATCACTAAAATCAATAAACTAAAATGCAATATGAGCATCCGTAAGTTTAGCGATAATCTTTTGTGAAGTTTGCGGGGATAACATCCATTATAAAATCATTCTTCAATGCCGTAACTCAACCAAATTTATATCTCTAAAAACCAAATGCCATGACAATATGCCAAAACTTTAACAACAATATTTCCTAACCAAGTTTGTCAGCAATTTATAGAAAAGTTTAAGGGAGTACTTGCAGAATGCTTAAGACAAACTTGTGGTTATAATTTTTAAAAAAGTCAATATACATCAACAATTTGTGCAACAAACTTCAACTTGATACTTCAGATCAAATAGCCGGACAAAGTAGAAGTACAAATACAAATGCGTAGATATATATCTTGCTTGGTAAATTCCAGTATCACCTCATGTGTCAAGCATCATAAAGAAACAGTGTCAGTGGTAGGTCAAGATGGCCACATCAGCAGTACTTCAGCATCAAATCAATACCCAGGCCTCCATCGCTCCAATAATGAAAGACACTGTGCTTTACATTCTATACTCTTGACTTTTTCTCAATAAAGGCACAATCTCCACTTATACTGAATGAATGAATAGGGTTTTACAGCGTACCAACACATTATAGGCTATTTGACCCCAACAGGAAGAAAGATTCCAAGTTCACTCTACATGTACAAAAACAACAAATTAACATACAGATTAAAAAAAAATACATCACCAAATGAATATGCAGAATGAACTTAGAACCTTGATACCTGTAAAACTGCAGTTTCAGCAAATTCTATCATATTACTAAATTTGTCGCTTCTTACGACATGCATAAGCCAAAGTGATCCTATTCTTGCCATCACTCATGGCTCCCTGGAACCACACGGGGGTTGATAATTGTAACTACAATAGTGAACATGACAAAAAATGATAAAATGAACATGACACCCATTCAGAGTGTTCCTACCCCTCGGCAGAGATCGACAGTGATTCTATTCTTAGCCGGAACCACACGGGCTCCACTTATACTGATAAAAATAACAAAATCCACCAATCTCTATTGTAAAAGAAGTCTATCAAGATTTTTTAGAATTGGCAAAAACATGGGGATTTTTTAATATATCATGCTCAATGAGCCTTTATTACTATATGAATATCTAAAATATATTAAAGGGATTATATTGGCATATTGCCGTCAATTCCCTGTTCTAAATACACACGCCCAGCATGAAGATACACTTATAACTTAGAGATATATCTTGAGTGTCTAATTATATAACCTCTTTATTACAAACATCAAGTTTCTGAAGCCATGGTTTTGTTTTTGTTTACATTCGCCATTCTCAACAAACAGCTTTCGGGTTTTCGATCAATCATCAGATAACATCATGAAGACTCATTCCCGATCTCGTTTTCGAGGCTTGGTTCGGGAAGTTTACGAAGTTCAAAGTAAACATTGCGCAATACTTTATTGCGGGACGTATTAAAGTTTTGGCCAATATTAAATTACTGTTAATTTGATAACTTTCAAGTAAAAAAAGGTTATACTTCAATACATAAGCATTATTTTGTGCACACTGCACACAGAAAAAGTCTGGATTAACAGCGTGTTATGTTACTTGCCAATATAATACTTTTAAACTGAAAAGAAATTTCCTAATTTCTGCCCAGGTCAGATAAAATTAGATTTCCTGCTTTAAATTGCAACACATTTTGTAACATATTTAATTTAATCACAGAATTTTATTTCGATTTGTGGCACCATGGCACAAAACCCAATACACAAAACAATACCATGTGTATGATCCCGCACTTGCAATACATGCTCAATAGGAGCCATGTCTGGGGATAACATGGGTCAATCCATCACTTAAACATTCCTTACCTGAAGGTAAGCAGTCATCCTTCGTGGGCAATGTGCAGAGGCATTATCATGACGGTAGATTTTACCAGCACATGAATAATGGCGCCTCATGAATGGCATGGCAACAGAAACTAGTATATCGTTAATGTACATGGTTGTGTTGCTACAATGGTGTCATGTCAGGTGTAGATGTCTGACCTGTATTGCAAGTGGGGAATCGTGCACACAGTATTAAATTTGTGAATTTGAAATGAAGCACCGATGGTATTATTCAGGAGGTTGCTATGTGCCCATTTATTGCCACATATGATGAAATTTGTACAGATTATGCGTTTTATATTGTTATTGCTGTGTATGAAATTTGAATAAACTTGTGTTGCGATAACACTAAAATCACCTTTGTACAACCTTTTCATTTCTAACCACATATACACTGAATATAAAAAGAAACTTCCAATTTCTATACATATCTTTTAACTGTTATAAAAAGAAATCAACATGTCAAATGCCCTACATATGTTTTTGCGAATGATTATGTTCCAAATAAAACCAATTGTAACTGGATTGTATACACTACAATTTCCTACGATTTCCTAGTGCATGCACGGACCAGCATGATCTGTGTTTATGAAATCAAACTTTTCAGTCTGACTTTATAGACTTTGTTGTCCATAAGAAAAAGACATTGAAAAAAATTGAAATTTATTCAGTTTTTTTTCTTTTTGATATTCCTAGAATTCCACCAAATTTACGTCAATATGCCATTGGCATGCTTAATGTTGGTATTGCGACGATTGAGGCTGCTAAGGTTGTTGGCAGTTCTAGCCGTGCTATTCGAAACCTTTGGCAATGTTTTCAAGCAACAGGACGTACAAAAGATTTACCACGTAGTGGACGTCCGTGCGTCATGACACATGGGCAAGACTGCTATATCATGAACACCCACCTACATAATCATTTCAAAACTGTCACTGCTGCTAACACCCCTGGTGCACATAACAACCGAATATCTGACCAAACTGTACGCAATTGTCTGTGCGAGGGTGGTCTACTTGGACGTTGTCTTTACGTTGGCTGTGTTATGACGCGACGTCACCACGTAAATCATGTTAATTGGGCATGTACACACCATCCCTGGGTAAGGCAACAATGGAATAGCGTTCTCTTAGTTGAGTCGAGATTTTACATTCATCGAAGTGATGGCAGGGTTCGAATATACTGTAGAAGAAATGAACGTTATGCCAACTGCTGTGTACTTGAACGAGATCGTTTTGGGGGTGGAGATTCCGTCATGGTCTGGACAGGCATTGTGCATGGTTATTGAACACCTCTCGTCGTGATCGATAGGAATTCGAATGCCCAACGCTACCAAGATGAGATTCTTGCGAGGTAGGTCATCCCACTGTTCAACAGGATAATGCCACAAGCCATACAGCTTTAGATACTGTAAATTTCCTCAGGACAAATAACATTGCATTTATTGATGACTGGCCTGCCAAAAGCCCAGATCTGAATCCCATCAAACACATGTGGGATAATTTGGACAAGCGTGTTAGACGTTGCCCTATTCAACACACTAGTCGGTTCTATGCGCCACTGATGCCAGGCAGTCCTCGATGCTCAAGGTGGCCATGCCCGGTATTAATGTGTGATTTTGGTGTACGACCCCTACAACATTTATACAACCATTTCATCAGTTTTCTGTAAACGTAGAGTGATAAAATTTTCCACACAAATTCAGATTGAAATACTCTTGCAATACATATAAAAATAATTTAACCCTTGATTTCATATTTACATATATATCTGCAATTGAACATAGTGGAAGTTATTTATTTTGTTCAGTATTTATATATTCCTTTGACTTCTTTTATTTCCCAATATTCATACAATATTTATATCTGTTTTGCTGTCAAACAATACATTCTGGATATATTTGTTCCTGACTGTTTCTGCATTACCTGGAACTGCTCTACTTAACTGCAAGAGTACATTTTATTTGAGATACCTGGAAGTGTGTCTACAACTGTCTTAGATCTACTGAAGGAACAGTTATATAAGTGTACACTAATTATCACATATGCTTGGCTTCCAACCATTACAGGTTGTTTTTTATCAATATCAAGTTATCTCTCTCCAGGTAACCATTCTCAAATTAATCTATGTCGAAAACATATGCTAAATAAAATAACAGTAAAACCATGCACTCACCTGGAATCATGGTTACTCCATCAGCACATTTCTCCTGTCAACATTTGACTGCAAAGTGCATCATGCATAATATATCTATTTGAACAGTTTGCTTTTGATTCATCTATTAATAAACAGTGTTTATATTCCATCTTATTTATTCAACTAGCCAGGCTAACATATTTCCAGAGATTGCAATGACTTTGTGAGAGAGATGCAAAAAGTCAATAATTTTACCTGCACTTTTAGAAGTACTGGCAGACTCACTCTCCTTGGAAAGTAGAGGCTGATAGTTTACCTTGAGTCAATAATTCATGAAGACTTGTACAGGAATCAATGTTGATACCCATCTGACATTTTACTTTTTTTGAAAAAAGATTGTCTCACTTGAATTATAAAAAGAAATTTCCACAGGAATTGTCTCCTTTGGTAACATTATCTTAGTAACAGATGTTTTTGGGTGACCGAACCCTATATAAGGGCCAGTTAAGAAATTGACTCTGGGCGCTGCCATATTGAAACATCACGATCACATGTTTAAAACACGGCATTCGCCACATGGAGGTCTAAACAGTGCATCATGAGAATGTACAAACCGGTACTGATATTAAAACCTGGTCATGTTCAGACCACTTTCCAGCTAAAAGGAAAATTCAAACGGGTTGTGGGTAATAACTGATTGTGACGTTTTTATGCACTAATTGAGATCACTATGAATTGTTCTTTGCATATTAAATCAGGAAAAAAAAATGATAATGCCTTAAATCAAGGAATTTTCTAAAATTCTTAGCTTAAATGAGGTCTTGAAACTTATCTTTTTTGACAATTTATCGTGTTTCTGACAGATTCCTACCGAGTTAATGTAAATAATTTTCAAATAACGATGTATCTACTCAATTATTATAATATGCTGAACCCATAACAATGAAAATAATTACAAAATTAAACAGCTACAGTTGTTTATTTTATTCGATAAAACAGAAATATAAAGATAGTTTACCGGTGTGACATATTTTCAGTACATCTTCAGAATCAGATATAAACAGTAATTTTCAACTGTTGTTTTTAAAAATAATATATCCACAAATTAATTTAAAATATGGATACAAATATTTTAAAATATATTATTATCACAATAGTAAATTGTATAGAACATAGCATAAGTATGTTTGACAATATATAAGGTAAGTTTCTATTTAAATATGCAAATGTCAATACATAATGATTGAGATCAGTACATTTAAACATCAAAGTTGCTATCAGGCACACCTGCAGCCAAGAATTCGCTGTGTCAGCTGGAACCTTGTCAGGATTTGGTATCATCCCTGTATTTAGTACCCTGTACAAGGAACCAAACTTATACATTCATTCACTTTAATTACCACATTGTTTATAAGACCTAACCATTGGATGCTTTTTAAAAGCAGCCAACTTGTTTTGTTTAACACCATATCCAACACATGACAGGTTATATATGGCATATCCAGTTACTGGTGAATGACAGTTTATATATGGCATATCCAGTTACTGGTGAATGACAGGTTATATATGGCATATCCAGCTACTGGTGAAGAGAAACCTGGGACTGATCACCATTCTTCAGCAAATAACTGGTAAACTTTCTCATATAAAATATTTTGGACAAAGCAGGACTCTAACCCATGACCTCAATTAACCACCCAGTTTACAAAACTCAGATACAGTAGCTAGTGAGTAGGACTAATACAATTAAATCCATGGAAATTCTGCATGCTAATTAACTACTGCCCCATCTGTATTCTAGTATTTAAAACATAATAAAACAATATCTGTTTAAACCATAAACAAAATCATGCTGCAGTTATCACCATTGCACATATCAAATCTGGACAATTTGGCAAGTCAAGCTTTAACTAAGGGACAATTGTGGCATAATCGACTCAACATGATTGTTTGTATAAGTAATCTTATTCACATATTTAAAGAGATCGCATAAGTTCAAAGTCACAAACTAAACCTAGTCTAAACTGACATGTTATCAGATTCACATCTAAGTTCTAAATGAATGACTTGCCTCTTCTAAAATCTGTCTCTGGCTGAATACCCAACTATACTATCATTGGTCAATTCATTGCTACTTTTCAATTGGTCAGTATTTTAATTACTGACCTGAAAATCCCACCCATAAAATCTACTGTTTCTATACATCAAGATAACCCTAGGCTTTTATTTATCTCCAGTAGCCTGTCATCTTATCTTAATAACCAGTCCTATGTATATGTAGTATATACAATTCTAAACTACTACAATGTAACACAATCTTGACTGATAAGAAAAGTTTCTGCAGTCCTACATTGATCAGTTTGTTTAGTATGTCTGCGCAGGGTGGAGGTGGTGGGCATTTAGAATTACCCTTGTCTGTCTGTCCGTCCGTCCGTCCGTCCATCCGTCCGTCCATCTGTCTGTCTGTCTGTCTGTCTGTCTGTCCATTATTATGTTCTTTTTCTTGTCAGCTCTACTTTTTATTTGCTATGGTAAATCTCATTCTTTCTTGTCAGCTCTTCTATTCCAGAACTTGTCAACCACTTTTGGCCAAACTTGCTAGGGAGTAATTGTATAGGTTGGTTTAGTTGGCATGTTGTTGACATGTTCTGGTCCATTGACTTTTGATATATTGCCCTTTCATTATTTTTAATGGTAAACCTTGTCAGCACTGCTCCTAAACTTTGCAACAATTTAAGCCAAACATGCTTAAGGAGTCCAATAACTGTTGTGCTTATGTATAGAAATGACAGGGTGTTCCATGACCCTCTGTGTTTTTGTCACACTATTTAATCAATTGACCTTAGATATCCCCAATCTGCCTTTAATACGAAAGCTCATCATACCAGGGACAAATGACCCCCAATTAACCTAACCACTGCAGCCAGATGGCACTCACTTGACAACTATACCCAACAATGCTCTCTCTCTCTCTCTTCCTGACAGCGCTCTGCACTCTAAATGGTCATAACAACTAGGTATCCATACAGGTCAGACAGCACTCTTAATGGTCATAACAACTAGGTATCCATACAGGTCAGACAGCACTCTAAATGGTCATAACACCAAGGTATCCATACAGGTCAGACAGCACTCTTAATGGTCATAACAACTAGGTATCCATACAGGTCAGACAGCACTCTTAATGGTCATAACAACTAGGTATCCATACAGGTCAGACAGCACTCTAAATGGTCATAACAACTAGGTATCCATACAGGTCAGACAGCACTCTAAATGGTCATAACAACTAGGTATCCATACAGGTCAGACAGCACTCTGAATGGCCATAACAACTAGGTATCCATACAGGTCAGACAGCACTCTTAATGGTCATAACAACTAGGTATCCATACAGGTCAGACAGCACTCTAAATGGTCATAACAACTAGGTATCCATACAGGTCAGACAGCACTCTTAATGGTCATAACAACTAGGTATCCATACAGGTCAGACAGCACTCTAAATGGTCATTACAACTAGGTATCCATACAGGTCAGGTAGAGCCAGGAACTTTACCAAATTTAGTACATAAAAAGAACTGTCTCACTGTAAAAGAGAATAGAAAAGTCGAAAAAGTTTTGTGATTTACCCACCTTTTATATCGTCTTCATTAAGACTTTTAAACTTCCCTTTACATAGTGCAGACCCCATATTGAATGTGTGTGCGCACACATAGATATCCGGTTCTGATTTCCTGTTACTGACTACGGCTGTACATACAACAGAAGTGTTAAAAAAAAAAACTTCCTCAAAAGATAACTCAACTGGACTTAACAGTGCATAAACTGAGCATGTATTATTAAATGAATTTGAAAAAAAATGTTATCAGCATCTACATGACCTTTACTCCTATGCACCCACAAATAAACAAATCTACAATATGGCATATTATGACTAAACATCATTATGATATGACGATAACATACTTTCAGTTTTCATTTACAATAATGATAGCCTTGCATAAACACATCATTGATATGTAATGTTGTGTAAGCAAAACTGGTCTATCTGCCATTGGTATCTATATCTTGTTACCATAGTTTACCTTTGCACCCACCACTTTGATTATTTTCCTTATTAAACAGTAACAGGGGGCATATTAAACTATTTTTTTTTTATATTTGAGTGATAACTTTTTTTGCGTTCTGAACTATAAATAACTGTTGTATTTATTTGACATGAATGCATTTTGGTAACATATAACACAAACAAAGTTATCTTTACACATTGATAGGTTTTCATTACTTTTAACTAATTTTTTAAATATTGCATTAATCAAAAGTGTGTTTTTTGTGTGTGTGTTTCTTCTGAAAGATATACTTGTAAATGTAAGAGATGGCACTTTCAATTTGCATTTTAATTTAGCAATAAAAGAGTAGGGAGGACAACTTGTGGGTTGGGGAGGGGGAAAAGATGAAGACTGTATCTCACATAAGGATGAAGCTGGGAAATGTCCTATTCAGCTCGTGATCAACAGATTTAATGGCATATCAGCATGATAAACTTCATCTGAAGATGAAATGATAACCATAAGTATCCCATAATGCCTTACTCTGGAATGACTGCCCAATAACTATCCCATAATGCCCTATTCTGGAATGTCTGTACAATGTCTTACTCTGGAATGACTGCACAATAACTAACCTATAATAATAATAATAATAATAATAATAATAATATTAATAATAATAATAATAATAATAATTCGCAACATATATTATTCCCCCACCCTAATAAACCCCTCATTGATGGGGGGGGGGGGGGGGGGGCGTTTATGAGAGGGAGGTTATACAGGGAATACTGTAAATAATCTGGAATAATCCGAGACTTAGAATGGTAATTTGAATTTAAATGCAACATCATTTTTATGAAAATTTAATATGAGTGGTGGAGTTATGGAGTCTCAATTTTCCACAGAGGTCTTTTGTATTCATAGACTTTACTACAACGTTGTGTCAAAATGAATAATTGTATATGGAGAAAATGGAATAAATGTCCAAATAAAATCAATTATGTAATGAAATTTCCCCAAATTTTGAAACTGGAATCACTAGGGTAATCAATGGTGAGAAACAGTAGTAATGATGTAATTAGACAATTTTCTGGAAGAACAAATGATTCCGTGTAAGTACAACATTATTAAGAGCCTTCTCTGGTCTTTATTAAAAATAAAACTGCATTAAATGTCAGTGGTGTAGCTGACCCTAAAATGATGTGCAAGCCCAACAGGTTCTAGTGAGGTCTGGGGACATGTCCCAGTAGATAAAAAACTTTCAGATAGCATTTCCTGCATTCGGAGGGGTATTTTCAGGAGATATAATGATGCTTATGCAAAAATATGTACAAGCCCGGGCGATATAGTGTAAAGGCAGCTACGCTACTGAATGTGACTGTGAAACATTATACTTGACTTTATTTAACCCTTTACTTCATATAGACGCCTTTGGACACCTAATATAGAAAGCTTTTGAATTATTGGGTGAATTATTATATATTTACTGACAGAGTGGAAAACAGTGCAGGAAGTGTTCAGATTGCTCGTTACGAGCAATCTGAACTCTTCCTGCACTGTTTTCAAAGGCCTTCTGTGATTGGTGTGGGAAAACGCCTATCTATGAAGTAAAGGGTTAACTAGTTTGAGGGGGAAAAAATCCTCATTTCCCAGCTGTGCTTCGTTTATACCATTTATTTTAGCTTGACTTCTATGTTTGTTGGATTGAATATTTAGCTCATTTTGAGGCCATAGAGGGCTAATAGACAATCACTTATACTAAACATTCATTCCTGGAATCCTTGTACGTAAAGCAGTACTCAAGCACAACCACATCTGCAAGTAACAGATAACCTTCCCACTTGAATTAGAGGCAAAACAACAGTAGCCTTCACCTTTTACAAAGCTTAAGCTTGAAACCTATACACAAAATTTCATTAAACATCTTCAAGAAAAGTTATTGAGCAGTTTTTTTGTAAGTGACCTTGATCATGACATTGTTCATCTCAGAACTTATCCATAGCCTTAAAATCTTCAAGTAAACTTATCGTAAGCAGTTTGGGAAAAATAGATAAAGTCCAAGACCCATTTTTAACCTGATTACAAAAGTTTTCCAAACATAAAGGCTGACTATTTCTACGACTTTATGTCGAAATGAAACAATCTTAGCAAAATGACAGAAGAAATTTCCATTTTTTTTGCTGAAACTAAATTAAATTATGATTAAATAATAAAAATTTGGAAAATGAAACTGAACTATAAGAATTGACTTCAGACTTATCATTTTTTAATGTCTCTAGTCCAAAGGACTATAATGGCATAGACTGCTTAAGTAAATAATGAACCATTTCTGGACATACAAACAGACACACTAACAGATGGCTGTTTGTTTGAATATTCAGCATCATTTTACACTAATGATGGATAACAGGCCATCATTTAACCTAATCACTCTTTTCTGGGATCCTCAGGAATTTGAGCACCACCATCTCAGCAAGTAACTAATCAGCAATAAGAGATGCTCTAACGACTGAGTTAATCAGAAATGGTTTAAAAAGAAGACAATGAATAAACACACAAATGAACAAATAGACAGACAAGGATAAACTGCCCTACCTTTCCTGCGAATGGTGAAGGCATAAAATTAAATTGGTTTTTCATTATAATTAATTGCTTTGGTGTGCATTATGATATGAAGGTAACTTTTAGTACAAAAATATATACCTACACTAAGTGTTAAGGTAGAACATATGACTTTGACTTTTCTTTTTTACAAACACAACTTAAGGACGAGTTGTTAACTTTTAAATGAATGTGACATCCTATAAATTATGACACATAAAACATGTCTCCAGTACTGTTAAACAAAATGACAGAAGTACAGCCCTCAAGCTGGAAGTATATATATATCATAACTGGGCATTTACAGTTTATAGTTTTATATATGTCATGTGTGCACTTATTTAAAAACAGTTTATTTGTATGGTGTAATTTGCAGGTTTTTTTTAACAGTATTTTAATTATTTGATATTTGTCATAGTTACTGGTCTTTGTTAATGAGTTGACACACCTTTCCTTGTATACCGGACACGAATTTCTGCGTATTTTTACAGGTTACGGATTTTTCTTTTTATACCCGATGAATGCGCTTTCTTCCCTCCTTGCACTATAACGTAATGCTATTCATAAAATCCATGTGCTACTACAAATTCCACATGCTATGAAGTAACACCATTCATAAAGACAAATTCCTCACGCTATGATGTATTGCCATTCATAAAGACAAATTCCTCATGCTATGACATATTCATTTATAAATTCTATAGTATCGATCCTTGCATACTATAAAAAATAAACATAATAACAATCTTAAAACAAGAGTTGTCAGAAGACAACAAAGCTCACTGATGGGATAAAACTCATTACCCAAGCAAAGATTGAGATTGGAGGCAAACACCAAAACTAAACGCTAAAGTTTAACCTAGGTGTCTACAGACGAAACATTAAGTCCAAAAGGGTCTAAAAAGGGTCATAACTCTGTCAACATGCAACCCCAAGTTATAGTTCTTGTCTCTGTGTGTTCCATTAATGATGGTGAACACACATGTTAATTTTCATTCATATCGAATAAATGGTTGCATAGATATCTTACCTGATAAAAAACTTTAACCTGAAAAATTAAGTTGAAAAAGGGCCATAACTTTTCCAAAATGCAACCCAGAGTTATGTTTCTTGTCTGTGTGTGTTCCATTAATGATGGTGAACACACATGCAAAGTTTCATTGACATCCAATGAGTGGATGCAAAGATATCTTAAACTTAAACGCAACTAAATGCAAAAGTTAAACCTGGGTGTCCAAGTCCAAAAAGAGCCATAACTGTACCAAAATGCATTCCAAAGTTATGGTTCTTGGCTGTGTGTGGCCCATTGATGATGGTGAACACACATGCAAAGTTTCATTCACATCCAATGAGTGGTTGCAAAGATATTTTAAACTTAAACGTAAAAGTTTAACCTGGGTGTCTACAGACGCCGCCGCCGCCGCCGACAGGGTCATGGCAATAGCTCTCCTTGGACTTCGTTCCAGCGAGCTAACGAAGCACAGAAAATAAGTATGGGGGCGGAATGTGTGAGATGTAAAAATGTCGGTTCATTTTTGTAATAGACGAGAAGACCAGTTTGCACGTTTTAAGTATTTCTAATACAGGGTACAAAATTTTCATGTTCTGTGCAAGAGTGACCCTCTTTTTTTTCAAATACGGCAGAGACGGTAACTGAAGTTGTTGCTCTTGAAAGTATATTTGTCTGCTATGTAATAGGCATGGCAATAACTCTTAAATCTGGCTAATGTTCAACTCCGAGATATGTGTCATTATGTGATGTATGACAGTTTCAACTTAAAGATTTTGTTCAGTTCCAAGATTTAAGATATTAAAGCTGAACTCCATATTATTTTCAGAAGTGCAAGGCTTTATATCAAATGTAAAACACCAAAGTGCTCTGGACTACGCACATTCAATTCCCACCTTGTAGAAAAAACACAAAAACTGGAAATGTGTATGTCGATACGAATGCCCCCGCGATAAATCGGGAAAAAGATTTTAAGCAAAGAAGGGTCATTACTCATGATGCAGCTAAAAACATGTTTATAACCCTTTATAAGTTATTGATCGGAAACCAATGTTTACCTCGGACGGATGAAACATAAATGGACGGATGGACATACAGGGATAATTTTACCATTCATCGTTTTTCGAAAAGTGGGAGCATAAAAAACAGACAGGATGATTTGAAACTACATTAGAGCCAGATATATAGATATATATAGTCGAGGATGATCAGAATGTAGATTTGCTACTGATGCAGGTAACTATATAGTGACCAGGAAATAGACAACAAGACTGTTAACTCTAATTAGAAATTGTTATGAAAAAATGATTGTCTTATCCTTCCAATGTAATTGTTAAAATAGTAAAAAATAGCCGACATATACACAACTGCGATGACCTTAACCAAAGTCCTGTAATGAAATTGTGCAATAGCAAGAAGTGATATAGTATACATCGTGACCGTGATTTGCAACCTTTTGAATTTACATTAGCTAATTCTGCTTAATAACACTGAATTGATATACAATGGGAAGGTTATTAGGTTTATAGTAAGGAAACATGATTGTTAAAAAATTATGTAAGCTCTGAATGCCGCTGCTGCATTCACGCCTCAACCTATATAACTACTCCAAGTCACTGACTACTTTCCCAAATATTCCCGTCTGAGACTCATGGTCATAGAAAATAGTTCAAATCATCACAGAAAATGTGGCTGGGCAAGGAATTGAACTGAAGAACCCCTGGATTAACATTCAGATGCATTACCTTCTGAGATAGTCAGGCTTGGCTGTATTTAAAACAGAATAATAAATGAATTGAATAGATGACTTTTTGAACTGGTCTGACACTGCAGGTACATATTTTGCTCAACAAAAATATCTTATGGAGATAATAGATTGTAATGATGGCTTTGTAGAGTTCTCATCCCCTGTATCCCACTGCAGTAGAGTTGTCTCATCCCCAGTATCCCACACAACTAAAACCCAGTATCTCACTGCAGTAGAGTTGTCTCATCCTCAGTATCCCACACAACTCATTCCCAGTATCTCACTGCAGTAGAGTTGTCTCATCCCCAGTATCCCACACAACTCATCCCCAGTATCTCACTGCAGTAGAGTTGTCTCATCCCCAGTATCCCACACAACTCATCCCCAGTATCTCACTGCAGAAGAGTTGTCTCATCCCCAGTATCCCACTGCAGTAGAGTTGTCTCATCCCCAGTATCCCACACAACTCATCCCCAGTATCTCACTGCAGTAGAGTTGTCTCATCCCCAGTATCCCACACAACTCATCCCCAGTATCTCACTGCAGTAGAGTTGTCTCATCCCCAGTATCCCACACAACTCATCCCCAGTATCTCACTGCAGTAGAGTTGTCTCATCCCCAGTATCTCACTGCAGTAGAGTTGTCTCATCCCCAGTATCCCACACAACTCATCCCCAGTATCTCACTGCAGTAGAGTTGTCTCATCCCCAGTATCCCACTGCAGTAGAGTTGTCTCATCCCCAGTAACCCACACAACTCATCCCCAGTATCTCACTGCAGTAGAGTTGTCTCTTCCCCAGTATCCCACACAACTCATCCCCAGTATCTCACTGCAGTAGAGTTGTCTCATCCCTAGTATCCCACTGCAGTAGAGTTGTCTCATCCCCAGTATCCCACACAACTCATCCCCAGTATCTCACTGCAGTAGAGTTGTCTCATCCCTAGTATCCCACACAACTCATCCCCAGTATCTCACTGCAGTAGAGTTGTCTCATCCCCAGTATCTCACTGCATTAGAGTTGTCTCATCCACAGTATCCCACACAACTCATCCCCAGTATCTCACTGCATTAGAGTTGTCTCATCCCCAGTATCCCACTGCAGACATATGATATAATTATATATGTTACCCAGTCATTATACTGACAGCTGTAACTCCGACTAATCCTACAATACAACTATCTAGTTGGGTTTTTTTTAAAAAAAACTCTGGTAACTGAACGAGCCTCGGATTGAACTCCAAACCTTCTACAGCAGAAACATATACTCAACCACTTAAACAAACCAAAAATCATATATTCGCTTAAAATCATTGGTAAAGCAAAAAGAAAATACCACACATGAAATAGTTTTATATCTTCTCTTTATGAGTATTAGTAGATATGTTATACAGACAAGACTCAGGAGAAGTATGTTGTCTATAACACACTCATTTCTTTAAAAAAAATTGTAACCCTCCTCCACTCCTACAACCACCGAAACCTGACCCCAACCTCAAGTCAAATATCACCTCAAATTCAAACTTGCATCATCATTAACTCAATGTGCTAATGTGCTGTTGTCTAAACACCAAATCAGCAGCATCAACATCGGAGGAAATTATTTGTTTACACAATAACACAAATCAATGCAAAATAGACAACGATAAAATAATACAGAAAGCACTTCCCTACCTGGAGGCTTGGCCTTCTTCCAGCATTCCCTCATTGTCTGTTATACCTGCAACATCAAACAGATGGCTGTAACATAACAAACATCAAATACCAATAATCAACCGTCCAACAAGCATAGACCTTCCATCAGGACAAGCCAGTCATGAATAGACTAAAGGTGTCATGGCACTGCACACAAAGTCATATTCCTGCATGCATCAAACCTTTGTCAATCTATGACAGTGTAATCATAAGGTCAAGTCTCAAAGAATTAATGTCTGACAGGTATTTGAAGAATGGTTTTATTGATTGAATATTTAGCGTCATTTTTATGCCATCGAGGGCTAACAGACGATCAGTTAACCTAACCACTGTTTCCTGGGATTAACCAGTACTCGAGCATACCTCGTCTCCGCAAGTAACTGATTACTTTCCCACTTGAATCAGTGGTGAGAGACAAATGACTATGAGACGCAATGTCGTATAACAATCATCACTGTTGCCGGGCGGGGGATTCAAACTCACGACCCCTGGATTGATAGTTAGACGCGTAACCGACTGAGCTAATCGGGCCCGGATGAAAAATGAATTGAAGAATGGATTCTGGCTGAGTGGTCTAATGTGCTGTTGTCTAAATTAATTACCTTTCATTTGTGAGGTCATGTGTTCTGGCTGAGTGGTCTAATGTGCTGTTGTCAATGATCTACCTTTCATTTGGGAGTTCATGGGTTCTGGCTGAGTGGTCTAATGTGCTGTTGTCAATAATCTACCTTTCATTTGTGAGTTCATGGGTTCTGGCTGAGTGGTCGAATGTGCTGTTGTCAATGATCTACCTTTCATTTGTGCGTTCGTGGGTTCTGGCTGAGTGGTCTAATGTGCTGTTGTCAATAATCTACCTTTCATTTGTGAGTTCATGGGTTCTGGCTGAGTGGTCTAATGTGCTATTGTCTAAATGATCTACCTTTCATTTGTGAGGTCATGGGTTCTGGCTGAGTGGTCTAATGTGCTGTTGTCAATGATCTACCTTTCATTTGTGAGGTCATGGGTCCTGGATGAGTGGTCTAATGTGCAATTGTCTAAATGATCTACCTTTCATTTGTGAGTTCATGGGTCCTGGCTGAGTGGTCTAATGTGCTGTTGTCAATGATCTACCTGTAATTTGTGAGTTCATAGATTCTGGCTGAGTGGTCTAGTGTGCTGTTGTCAATGATCTACCTTTCATTTTTGAGGTCACGGGTTCTGGCTGAGTGGTCTAATGTACTGTTGTCTAAATGATCTACCTTTCATTTGTGAGTTCATGGATTCTGGCTGAGTGTTCTAATGTGCTGTTGTCTAAATGAACTACCTTTCATTTGTGAGGTCATGTGTTCTGGCTGAGTGGTCTGATGTGCTGTTGTCAATGATCTACCTTTCATTTGTGAGTTCATGGGTTCTGGCTGAGTGGTCTAATGTGCTGTTGTCAATGATCTACCTTTCATTTGTGAGTTCATGGGTTCTGGCTGAGTGGTTGAATGTGCTGTTGTCAATGATCTACCTTTCATTTGTGAGATCATGGATTCTGGCTGAGTGGTCTAATGTGCTATTGTCTAAATGATCTACCTTTCATTTGTGAGTTCATGTGTTCTGGCTGAGTGGTCTAATGTGCTGTTGTCAATGATCTACCTTTCATTTGTGAGATCATGGATTCTGGCTGAGTGGTCTAATGTGCTATTGTCTAAATGATCTACCTTTCATTTGTGAGGTCATGGGTCCTGGCTGAGTGGTCTAATGTGCTGTTGTCAATGATCTACCTTTCATTTGTGAGGTCATGAGTCCTGGCTGAGTGGTCTAATGTGCTGTTGTCAATGATCTACCTTTCATTTGTGAGTTCATGGGTTCTGGCTGAGTGGTCTCATGTGCTATTGTCTAAATGATCTACCTTTCATTTGTGAGGTCATGGGTCCTGGCTGAGTGGTCTAATGTGCTGTTGTGAATGATCTACCTTTCATTTGTGAGTTTATGGGTCCTGGCTGAGTGGTCTAATGTGCTGTTGTCAATGATCTACCTTACTTTTGTGAGTTCATGGGTTCTGGCTGAGTGGTCTAATGTGCTGTTGTCGTTCTGGCTGAGTGGTCTAATGTGCTGTTGTCAATAATCTACCTAAGTTCATTTGTTAGGTCACGAGTTCTGGCTGAGTGGTCTCATGTGCTATTGCCTAAATGATCTACCTTTCATTTGTGAGGTCATGGGTCCTGGCCTAGTGGTCTAATGTGCTGTTGTCAATGATCTACCTTTCATTTGTGAGGTCATGGGTCCTGGCTGAGTGGTCTAATGTGCTGTTGTCAATGATCTACCTTTCATTTGTGAGGTCATGAGTCCTGGTTGAGTGGTCTAATGTGCTGTTGTCAATGATCTACCTTTCATTTGTGAGTTCATGGGTTCTGGCTGAGTGGTCTAATGTGCTGTTGTCAATGATCTACCTTTCATTTGTGAGTTTATGGGTTCTGGCTGAGTGGTCTAATGTGCTGTTGTCAATGATCTACCTTTCATTTGTGAGTTCATGGGTTCTGGCTAAGTGTTCTAATGTACTGTTGTCAATAATCTACCTTTCATTTGTGAGGTCACGAGTTCTGGCTGAGTGGTCTAATGTGCTGTTGTCAATGATCTACCTGTAATTTGTGAGTTCATGGATTCTGGCTGAGTGGTCTAGTGTGCTGTTGTCAATGATCTACCTTTCATTTTTGAGGTCACGGGTTCTGGCTGAGTGGTCTAATGTGCTGTTGTCAATGATCTACCTTTCATTTGTGAGTTCATGGATTCTGGCTGAGTGTTCTAATGTGCTGTTGTCTAAATGAACTACCTTTCATTTGTGAGGTCATGTGTTCTGGCTGAGTGGTCTGATGTGCTGTTGTCAATGATCTACCTTTCATTTGTGAGTTCATGGGTTCTGGCTGAGTGGTCTAATGTGCTGTTGTCAATGATCTACCTTTCATTTGTGAGTTCATGGGTTCTGGCTGAGTGGTTGAATGTGCTGTTGTCAATGATCTACCTTTCATTTGTGAGATCATGGATTCTGGCTGAGTGGTCTAATGTGCTATTGTCTAAATGATCTACCTTTCATTTGTGAGTTCATGTGTTCTGGCTGAGTGGTCTAATGTGCTGTTGTCAATGATCTACCTTTCATTTGTGAGATCATGGATTCTGGCTGAGTGGTCTAATGTGCTATTGTCTAAATGATCTACCTTTCATTTGTGAGGTCATGGGTCCTGGCTGAGTGGTCTAATGTGCTGTTGTCAATGATCTACCTTTCATTTGTGAGGTCATGAGTCCTGGCTGAGTGGTCTAATGTGCTGTTGTCAATGATCTACCTTTCATTTGTGAGTTCATGGGTTCTGGCTGAGTGGTCTCATGTGCTATTGTCTAAATGATCTACCTTTCATTTGTGAGGTCATGGGTCCTGGCTGAGTGGTCTAATGTGCTGTTGTGAATGATCTACCTTTCTTTTGTGAGTTCATGGGTTCTGGCTGAGTGGTCTAATGTGCTGTTGTCGTTCTGGCTGAGTGGTCTAATGTGCTGTTGTCAATAATCTACCTAAGTTCATTTGTTAGGTCACGAGTTCTGGCTGAGTGGTCTCATGTGCTATTGCCTAAATGATCTACCTTTCATTTGTGAGGTCATGGGTCCTGGCCTAGTGGTCTAATGTGCTGTTGTCAATGATCTACCTTTCATTTGTGAGGTCATGGGTCCTGGCTGAGTGGTCTAATGTGCTGTTGTCAATGATCTACCTTTCATTTGTGAGGTCATGAGTCCTGGTTGAGTGGTCTAATGTGCTGTTGTCAATGATCTACCTTTCATTTGTGAGTTCATGGGTTCTGGCTGAGTGGTCTAATGTGCTGTTGTCAATGATCTACCTTTCATTTGTGAGTTTATGGGTTCTGGCTGAGTGGTCTAATGTGCTGTTGTCAATGATCTACCTTTCATTTGTGAGTTCATGGGTTCTGGCTAAGTGTTCTAATGTACTGTTGTCAATAATCTACCTTTCATTTGTGAGGTCACGAGTTCTGGCTGAGTGGTCTAATGTGCTGTTGTCAATGATCTACCTTTCATTTGTGAGTTCATGGGTTCTGGCTGAGTGGTCTCATGTGCTATTGTCTAAATGATCTACCTTTCATTTGTGAGGTCATGGGTCCTGGCTGAGTGGTCTAATGTGCTGTTGTCAATGATCTATCTTTCATTTGTGAGGTCATGAGTCCTGGCTGAGTGGTCTAATGTGCTGTTGTCAATGATCTACCTTTCATTTGTGAGGTCACGGGTTCTGGCTGAGTGGTCTAATGTGCTGTTGTCTAAATGATTTACCTTTCATTTGTGAGTTCATGGGTTCTGGCTGAGTGGTCTAATGTGCTGTTGTCAATGATTTTTCTTTCATTTGTGAGTTCATGGGTTCTGGCTGAGTGGTCTAATGTGCTATTGTCTAAATGATCTACCTTTCATTTGTGAGGTCATGGGTCCTGGCTGAGTGGTCTAATGTGCTGTTGTCAATGATCTACCTTTCATTTGTGAGGTCATGGGTTCTGGCTGAGTGGTCTAATGTGCTGTTGTCTAAATGATCTACCTTTCATTTGTGAGTTCATGGGTTCTGGCTGAGTGGTCGAATGTGCTGTTGTCAATGATCTACCTTTCATTTGTGAGGTCATGGGTCCTGGCTGAGTGGTCTAATGTGCTGTTGTCAATGATCTATCTTTCATTTGTGAGGTCATGGGTTCAAGAACAGCTTGGTTCAATAGCCCAAAGTGAGAAAATTATTGAGTTACTTACAGAAAGACAGTGGTTCTACTCATATTCATTCTGAGGTCATTTTATTTTTTTGAATGGGGTTTAACACCATTTTCAACACATTTCATGTTATATAATGGCATATCCAGTTTTATTCGTGGAGGAAGATCTCAGAATGAATCTGAGTAGAACCACCATATTTCCACCAGAAACTGGCATATTACCATACATAACCAGTCCTGTCATGTGTTGAAAATGTGTTAAACCCCTGACAAAAAAAAAAGTAATTTGAAGGTTTTAAACAAAATAATGGTGTCAATTATTTTTGGAAAACAATCTTGAAATCTCTTTAAAAAAGTCTACTGCACAGTTAGAAACTGGGAATTATTTGCAGGGTGAAATCCTATCAAAAATATTGTAATATATATATGATGATGATGAACTGTACATAATATGCTAAAGACTAAAATTAATATATGTTCTATTTTTTTTCCATAATTAATTATACATATCCATCAATTTGTACAATTTTGTAGAATCAACCTAACTATTTAAATTTCAGCCTGGTTTTCAACAGAAGATTCAAGGAAATGGTTGTTTTATCACTGACAGCTTGGCACGCAAACATCTTACTGTCTCGTGCTGTTATCCTTCTCTGTAATATTACATTACTTGTTCATTCTCATCTGCCATAGTAAAACCACTTCATTCAAATCATTAAATGGCAACCTTGAAAAATATATAAAAACAACTAGCAGTTCTGATATTTGCATGATGTTATTTTATGATGGTGGTCTGTATCATGTGGGTAGTAGAGAAACGAGTTTCACAAACTCATATATAAACTTGATTGACACGTTTCTTAGAATTGGGTGGGAATGGTGTTTAACACACAACAGGCTGAGTTTGTAGTCTAGACGTGCTGAATGTTCCTCTCTATACACCTCTATATAACAACACCCTCTTTATAACAATGCTCCCTATATATAACAACCCACTCTATATAACAACCAACTCAATATCAAAACTGACTCTAAATAACAATGCCTTCTATAGAATGACCACTTCTATATAACAACCACTTCTAAATAACAACCAACTCTATAAAACAATGCCTTCTATATAACAACCCCCTCTATTTAATGACTCCCTCTATATAACAACCAACTCTATATAACAATGCTTTCTATATAACAACCCCCTATATTTAATGACTCCCTCTATATAACAAAACCCTCTATAATAATGACTTCCTCTATATAACAAAACCCCCTATATAACAATGCCCTCTATATAACAATGCCCTCTATAAAATGACCCCCTCTATATAACAACCCCCTCTATATAACAATGCCTTCTATATAATGTTCCCCTCTATTAAATGACCCCTCTATATAACAATGCCCTCTATATAATGACTTGTTCTATATAATAAAGCCCTCTTTATAACAATACCCTCTATATAAGGACCACCTCTATATAACAATGTCCTCTATATAACAATGCCCTCTATATAATGACTTCCTCTATGTAATGAGCCCCTCTATATATCAACTCCCTCTATATAACAACTTCCTCTATATAACAATGCCCTCTATATAAAGACCCCCTATATATAACAACCCACTCTATATAATGACTCCCTCTATATAACAATCCTCTTTATATAACAAACTCTTCTATATAAAAACCCCCTCTATATAATAACACTCTATGTAAAGACTTTCTCTAGATAATGACCTCCTTAATATAACAACCCATCTGTATAACGACCTCCTCTATATAACAACTTGTTTTAAACTTATTTATTTTACTTCGATTGTGAAACAAGTTCTTACAACTTAGACAAATCACGCTCGAAGTCTTCCTGGGTAGTACCAGTACAAAGCATATGCGGAAAAAGTGCCTTGCTCAACTCCATCTATATAACAACCCACTCTATGTAATGACCCCCTCTATATAACAACTCCCTATATACAACGACCCCCTCTTTATAACAACCAACTCTATCTATATTAAGACTCCCTCTAGATAATGACCCCCTCTATATAACAACCTCCTCTATATAAAAACTCACTCTATTTAAAGACTCTCTTTCAATAATGACCCTCTCTATATAATGACCACCTCTATATAACAACTCCCCTCAATATAACAACTCACTTTATATAACAACCCCCTCTATGTAACAACCCACTCTATATAAAGACTCTTCCAGATAAGGACCACCTCTATATAAAGACTTCCTCCAGATAACAACCCTATCTATATAACAACCACCTCTAAATAACAACTCCATCTATATAAGAACCACTTCTATATAACAACCACCTCTATATAACAACTCCATCGATATAAGGACCACCTCTATATAACAACCCAATATATATAACAACCCCATCTGTATAACAACTCCATCTATATAAGGGCCACATCTATATAGCGACCTTCTCTATATAACAACCCCATCTGTATAACAACCACCTCTATATCACAACTTCCTGTTTTATGTAACTGTATATTTTTCTCCTAACAAGTTTTTCTATAAAATGTGTCTGTATATAACTACACCCTATCAGAGGTAACAAGTGACCAGGAAATACACTTTCAAACATCAATAAATGTTATATAATCAGTCTGCATAAAAAAATGTGATGTTTTTTTTCAAAAGTTTCAAAGTAATTATCTTTTTATTGTGTGATAACTGAATTAGACATAATGACATGATAGTATAACTATACCTGAATTAGACATTATGACATGATAGTCTTTCTTCTAAATGATTTGTTCCCGACACCAACAAATATGACACATAACAATAAACAATTTGTCAATCACATTTTGCTAACATTCGCCGAGCCATGACATATTAATGTTAATCCTTCTAATATACCCACATTTTCTCCAATGTCACCACCAGGTAGTGCTATTATACTGAGTAAGTGACATCATTTATAGGATACGATAGATTTTCTCAGAAAGTAGTATTGTTTTATTGATTTCTTTTAAAGTAAGAAAATAGAAATCACATATCCATCATAAAATGGCATCTTAACATTGTATCTGACAACAAAAACAGAAGTATACATCTCCAACTTGCCAAAGTGATAGAAAAAGTAATATCCAAATGTAAATTAAGTATATAAGTAGTGATATCACGATGAGTTACGCAATAAAATAGAAGAAAACAGATATAACTAAGTTTTGATTATGGATATGAAAAAAATTATTGCTAAAAACAGCAACATCTACAGAGTTAAAAGTACAGAGCACAGAGTAGCAAAACAGTAACACACATAATAATGGCTATGGTAATCATTGACCAATATCGTACGTGAACAGAACATAAAACATACTGTTGTTTTTTTTCTTTCAGGTTATGTATATGACATATCCAGTTTTACTGGTGGAGGAAGAACTCAGACTGAGTAGAACCACCGTCCTTCTGCAAGTAACTGGAAACTTTCTCACATAAAGTTTTTGGAGCAAGCAGGACTCAAACCAACGACCTTAGCGGTGAGAGGTAAGTGGTCCTTAGACCACTCGGCCACAGAGGACCCTATACACACAACCTATAAATGTTTCAATCAAAGTGGAAAGTTCAAAATCAATTGGCTGAATATTGTGACCCGTCTTTTAAATGACCTTTTTATAGGCCTATTACCTGAAATTCGTTTGAACAGTCTAGACTCCATAACAATGACTACCAGTTTTATTTGTGGACAAAAATCTCAGACACATAGAGTAGTAACACAGTCATTCCACAAGTAAATTTGCAAACTTTCTCAAATAAGACTATTATATCAAGTTGGGTTTGAACCTGCAGCCACTGCAGTGAGAGGTAGGTAATCTTTAGACAGTGCCTTAGACCAATTCAATTACAACTAAGTATGGTGACCATAATTAAGAAACAAGATGGTACTGAATTGCTGAGGTACATGCAGACGGGACAAGAGAGACAATATACTACAAGAAGAATTCTGTAATTTTAATTCATATGATGGACGATAAAAGGCTATTTAAAACTGGTGTTGTGGCTAAAATTCTCAAAGTCCTTTTAATTGAGAATTAATCAACATCGAATATTACAAGATCAAAAATACCAAATTTAGATGATTTAAAACAAAAAACACCACCCACTATATGGTTACACCAATATTAGCCATGGTGACTATCTCACAAATTATTGGTGTGTACACTGTCTAGCACGGTCTTTGTTATATTTATCTGGAAATTTCAGCTGTTATTGCTTTTACATGAAAGTCTATAGAGAGATGTCCGAACACATATTCTAATTAAAATGAGGCCAATTGAGAATTGTAATGCAAATATCTGTAGAACAATATGGCTTTTATAGGTGCTTGTATAGCGGTCAAAAGTCATAAATATGGTTTCCTATTTTCACTACCTCAAAAATAAAATGGTTTCAGTTGTTTTCATTCATCTCCCAATGATTAATGTTAAATGCTTTGAAAACATTAAATTTATCAAAGTTGCATGGTAAGAAACAGTAACTTTAAACAGTAAACAGTATATCCCATAACTGGACTATCCTTGGATGGGTTCTCTATGGCCAAGCGGTCTATTACGCTTTTATCTGATGACCACTCAACTCTTATCACGGCGCTCATGGGTCTATGTCAAACAAACCTTATGTGAGAAAGTTTGCCAGCTACTTGCAGAAAGATGCTTGTTCTACTCAGATTCATTCTTAGGTCTTTCTTCACCAATAAAATTGGATACGACATATATTAAGACCTGTCATATATTTTGTCATTCCATTGGAAAATGATATCATAAAAGTGGTTTGATCAAAAGCTTTATATGTTTCTTAGGCCATTATAAATAAATTGCTAGATTATCGTCCATATTTTCTTAAAAACAGGGAGGGCGGGAGGATTTCAATTTTTATTTTCAATTTTAATTTTTTTTTTTTTTTTATGGAAATAAAAAAGGTTAGGGTGGCCTGAAAATTAGAGGCTGGGCAGGGATGATAATCTAGCAATTAATTTATTATGGTCTTATGTTTACTGTTTATATATCATGCCAACATTGAATAAAATGTAAAGAGTATTATGATGAACAGCGAGATAACAACTTAAAAATATCCAGTACTGTTTGTTTTAAAATACTTTGGTTCAAGAATTAAGTGGAGTAGTATTTTATTTGATTACAGAAGTGACAAATCACGAATCAAATATGAAACATACCTCCCAAACAGCTGGTTTATATATTCTGTAGGCCAAAATAAGACATCTTTCTGGAATGAACAAAAGATAAAGAATAATTAATAATACATAAATTATATTTTTTCCTGCATGGAGATTGACGAGAAGGGCCGCAACAGCTGATAACAGAAGTTAAATGTCTGAATATCCAAGACAACCCAGACCAAGTCTGGGTATAAAAGATCAGAAAACACATAATGGATTTAGAACATACAAAACCACCCTGATAATGAAGATAGCTGTATGTTGTAGAAATGAAGCAGACATCTTGCTTCATTTTTTCTTAGGGTTTAAATGCATTGTTGTTTGATATAAATATTACTAACTTTTTACCTAACCATTCTTATTAAATTAATGTTTCTTTCTATTCTTGTGTGTAAAGCGTGAAAAGAAATGATCACAATGTAACTTTTATAATGTACGATTTATGCCATGTTTCATTTCTGTATTAATTATTTATGGAAAGAGCCGTAACTTATGTTGTTGAGAACTAGTGGCTGGACCCTATTGCTCACATTGCGGCAATAAAATATATTTAAATCAAATAAATATTACAATTTAGTCGTTTCCTTGAGTCACCCAACTTAAGTAGATTATATAAAACATGTACACTTAAAATTCCAGAAAAATGAGATAGGCAAGATATTTTATTTGTTTTGAAGATGTAACATATGCGTAGAAGAGTTCAAACTTGGTAGAGGTTCACCCATGGTAAAAGTCAGTGAAATTACATTGAAATCAGGTCAGTAGATTCTGACAAGAAGGCTTTTGAAGTTTTTACTTATATAGCTGCCTATATAGTAAACTAGCACCTTACTGTGGCGGTCATGTTTTTTAACAAATCACAACAGCTTGAACAAACTAGACAAAGGGTAACCGAAGGAACATTTCTGTGAAATTGTCTTAAAAATGATCCGGTGGTTTCTGACAAGAAGATTTTTTAAACTTTTACTATAGTTTATATAGTAAACTAACCCCACCCCCTGGTCACCATGTTTCTTGACGAATCAAGATGGCTTGAATAAACTTGGTAGAGGGTCACCCAAGGAACATTTCTGTGAAATTATTTTAACAATCAAGCCAGTAGTTTTTGACAAGAAGATTTTTTAAGTTTATACTAATTAAACTTGCCCCACCCCATGGCGGCCATGTTTTTTGACGAATCAAGATGGCTTGAACAAACTTGGTAGAGGGTCACCAAAGGAACATATCTGTGCAGTTATATCAAAATGGCCGAGTGGTTTCAGAGGAGAAGATGTTAGAAGCTAAAATTTAACAACGGACGACAGACGACGATCACAAAAGCTCACCTGTGAGCCTTCGATTATGAAGATCTTGCCAGGCTGGGATTCAAACTAACGACCCCTGGATTGATAGTCAGAAGTGCTAAAGACTGAGCTAGCTGGGCATGACCTCAATGTTTTGCAACATGTAGGTCATAGTGCTCAATCTACCACACAATATAACATTACTTTCTATACCTCCACTACATTATTCCTACAACCAACAGGGCAAGCTGTTGCACAAACCATAATGACTTCATCAACAAAAAGATAGGTTAACCATTCTGTGGATTATAAGCAGCTTATTTCCCTATAACTCATCCAATGGCATGCCAATGTCTGTGTTTACTTTGTAAGGTTATGTTTATTGTAAGTGCAGCAAGGTCTCCAGATTATGGCAAAGTCTAATAGTCAGTGGATCACAGACATTCACACCAGGATGCGATTAAAAATAACAATTACAAAATATGTATATTAAACGAGTTGTGACTCTTCTACAAATCTCCTTCTATGTTATGTCCATATAATATGTGTTAACAGCCCTTTTTCAAATTTAAAAAAAAAAAATTCCATGAAAGATAACCACTAACTAATTACCACATAATCATTAAATGTCATTGTTGGTTAAAATATGAGTATCTCCTCAAAATACAACTAGTAACATAAACCAACTAGGATATTCTGAAGTAGTGTTGTTTTTTTTTTATGTTTTTTTTTGTTTTTTCAGGCACCCAGTCTGAAGTAGTGTTGGTTTACAGACAAGAACACTTTATAAAGTGTCACTGATTAGACATAATACAGTTAATACCGTGCACAACCATGCCAGACAACTCAGACAAATTGTGAATACACCAGAGGTTAGGAGAAAATGAGAAAAGACAATATTGTCTGTAATTGCAATGCAAAACAATGCAAAACAAATTTGTATAGATCATTTCATAAATACAAAATGTGAAAGAGCATTGACTGCAATTCAAGACAATGCTAATCAATAACCAGATGTTTCTTGTAATGCAAGACAATGCAAAACCAAGGTGAATAGATCATTGACTGCTATTTCTGCACTCCTAGATGGCAATACAAAACCATTATGAATATGACAAACTATGAATATAGTACCATTTGTTAAAATAAAAAACTTAATCTTTGGTGTCCATTAGCTACAAAACACTTTTGCTATCATAGTCCAAGTCAAGGAATTGATGATGTATTAGTCATGTGTAACATAATGACCAAATGTCATATATATATAGGACGGGGGGTATCATTGCAAATACATATCAGTTTTATCAACAAATCTAACCTGTACTGATAGCCAATGTAAACTGACAAACATGGCTGTTGAATCATGAGTTTATATTATTGAAAATGTCATTTCACAAAATTTACAAATTTTATCAATTAACAAAAGAATTCAGGGAATGATAAATAGATATTCCAATCTTGATAACTGCTTAAACGAACTGATTTTATTGTGATTTTTACCAGTATTGTAACAGAAAGTCCAGTTTTTTAGTCATTTGGAATATCATTTTCAATGTTAATTAGCATAAATGCAACATTACTCTTAGATCACACATCAACATTAGAGAGGCTGTGAGTAATCAAGCTTCATTTCTTTCAAAGCCTTATTGTGTCAACATTAACTCTTTAAGTCAGTAATTCTATTCGACCACAGCAGTGGTCTAGTGATAGAGCATCGTCTAGCATGTGGAAGGTCGTGGGTTTGATCACCAGCCAGGTCATACCAAAGACTTGAAAACTGGTACTAGAAGCATCCTTGCTTGCCATTGGCATTAAAGAGGATAGTTCTAGGTCTGGTCAGCCCGGTGTCAGTATAATGTGACTGGGTGGGGTATCATACCATGTTGTATGATACTCCAGTGTGGCAGCACTCAGAATATTGTTTCAAGTAGTGATATAACTAAAAAATTGTTGAAAGCAAAGCTAAACATCATACAAAAACATCAGTGATTCTATTTAGATTCTTTCAAAGGTGCCTCCACCATCCACCATTAAATGTTGTGTTGAACATGGTGATAACCCCCAATTCATAAAAGGAAATTCACAACAACAGCCATAGATGATACAAAACAAATAAAAACTTATTATATCCAGCAACGAGAAAACTTCAATAAAATCCATATTCTTTTTAATGAACACATGTCTACTGACCACATACTGATCAAGTCACTTCCTGAAGACTGCAGACGGTCACTTCCTGAAGACTGACCCCTCTATTACAGAGAATCTAACCAAGTAAGACTATGTCTGGTTCAGCTGCCGCCATTACATTTTACCCATAAACTAAATCATCAGAGACTTTGTATCACTATTAAAGTAACTTCCAGCAGGCTACAGTCACCTCCCATACAGCCAAGTCACTTAGACAAGATAATGTAAATATTTACTTTGGTGAACATCAATGATAACAGTAATCTGTATATAGTAGATATCATATAAAGTGTGTTTGTCTATATTACTGAAATCATGATGATTTGGCACCCAATTAACCCTTTATTCCATAGATACGTGTTTCCCCCCTCCCCCCCACCACCAATCACAGAAGGTATTTGAAAACGAGCAATCTGAACACTTACTGCACTGTTTTCCACTCTGTCAGTTAATATAAACATAATTCACCCAATAATTCAAAAGCCTTCTATATTAGAGGTGTCCAAAGGCGTCTACATGAAGTAAAAGGTTAAAAACATTGCATTCACATTTTTATCATGTGCTGATCCAGTCAGGGACACACTCATCCTATATGTAAAAAATTATAAAAATGGCTTGGTGGATCCTCCATGGACAAGTGGTCAGAGGCGCTGTCATCCAACAAACACTTAATAACTCTTTGAGGTCAAGGGTTCGAGTCAAACTAGGTCCAAAAATCTGGGTGAAAAAATTACCAGTAACTTGCAGAAGGAAAGTGGTTCTATTCCAATTCATTCAAAGGTCTTTCTCCATCAGCACAACTGGATATGCCATATCTTACTTGTCATGATTGTGTTGAAAATGGCATTAAACACCATCAAGAAAATAAATAAACACAAAAATTTGCATCTTAGTTATATATGATAATAAGATTCATTATATCTATTTTAAGAATAAATTTATCTTTTTAGAATGATAGATTTAGCATTTATTTTCTGACATGCTTGCTGCCTTTCACTTCCCTGATGCAGCATAACACCAAAGTTATAAATTCCCATACTGTAACAGTCACGCTCTCCATGTCTATAACATCTATAATATATATACATAATAATAATTTCATTCAGTAGGATTACAGTGATAATTTACTGACTGAAAGTCAAACAATGTCCACTCTGATGGTCAGACTGTATCTATGTTGTCACTTCCATTAGTAAACTGCTAAAACCAGTTTGTGTTTGAGTGTCATAAGCTTCTACAGATATACGATTTTAAAATTGAACCAAAACTGACATTCCAGGTAAAGTACTTAAAAAATTGATGTATATGCTTTAACTGCTTAACATGTATATTAAAATGTATTATTTACCTTAAATCTTCTTTTATAAGATGACTGAATAAAACAAGAGTTGTCAGAAGACAACAAAGCTTGCCTCTGTGTGTCCAAAAAGGGCCATTACTGTGCCAAAATGCAATCCAGAGTTATGGTTCTTGTCTCTGTGTGTTCCATTGATGATGGTCAACACACATGTGAAGTTTCAATCACATCCAATGAGTGGTTGCATAGATATGGGGAATGACCTGAGAATAAACCCCAGTAAAACTCCCCCTTTTCACATTTGTAACTGGAAAAATTGCTGTGACAAATATGTGATATTTTAGACAGCCTTCCAGAAAACCCATTTTAAAGTACAACAAGAGGCCCAAGAGGGCCTGAGGACGCTCTACTGACTCGTAGTGGTTATAGCACTTTTTGAAATTCTACTATGCAATAGAAACATTGACCATCTTGAATTTGAGATAGAAAAAATAAATCTTTTGTATAGTCTCCAGAATTTTCTGTTTTCCCACAGTATCCCTATGTAAAATTCAAAGTTCCCTTACAGGGCCCCTATATATTTTAGCCACTAAATTCTTATCTGCAATCAAACCCCTACACTTAGGGATAATTTATGCAAAATATGAACAAATCTGACATAACTGGCCTAGTGGTTTCAGAACAGATGAAAGAAAAAGAGAATTTTCTGTTTTCCCATAGTATCCCTATGTAAAATTGCAAGTCCCCTTACAGGGCCTCTATAAATTTTAACCCGTAAATTCTTACCTGCAATCAAACCCCTACACATAGGGATTATTTATGCAAAATATGAACAAATCTGACATACCGGTTCTTAAGAAAACGAATTTAATAATTCCCAATTTGTACCCTTTTGGGGCCCCTCCTGACCCCTTAAGACAGTGGAACTCAGTCATTTTTACAAATCTGAGCCTCCTTTACCAAACAATGTTTCTGTGAAGATATAGGCAAAATCATTTCCATTTAAAAAACAAAAAAGAGGCCCAAGAGGGCCTGAGGACGCTCTACTGACTCATAGTTGCCATAGCACTTTTTGAAATTTTACTATGCAATAGAAACATCGACCATCTTGAGTTTTAGATAGAAAAAATAAATATTTTGTATAGTCTCCTATGCAATAGAAATATCCATGTGAAGTTTCAGTTTAATTTGCATAGTGGTTTCAAAATAAATGAAAAAAAAAGAGAATTTTCTGTTTTCCCACAGTATCCCTAAGTAAAATTCTAAGTCCCCTTACAGGGCCCCTATATATATTTTAGCCCCTAAATTGTTATCTGCAATCAAACCCCTACTCTTAAGGATAATTTATATCAAATATGTACAAATCTGACATACCGGTTCTTAAGAAAACAATTTTAAAAAAAAAAAAAAAATATATAATGACATGTGTCCCCTAATTGAACCCTCGGGGCGGGGTCATATTTAACCCTAGGGACACCATTTGACCAAATCTAACAAAACTAAAGTTGGTCATCATTACTACATAAACATTTTGAAAATCTGTTGGGCCGTTCATGAGAAGAAGATTTTTTAAGTTTTGGACTATTTTTAGTAACAGCAGCCATCTTGAATTTCAGATCGAAAAAAAATCTTCTGTATAGTCTCGTATGCATAGAAATACCCATGTTTCAGTTTAATGGGCCTAGTGGTTTCAGAGGAAGTGCTGCTAACAGACGACAGACGACAGACGACAGACGACAGACGACGGACGACAGACAACGCGCCATTGCATAAGCACTTCTGGCCTTTGGCCAGTAGAGCTAAAAATTAAAAAAATGTTATAATGACATGTGTCCCCTAATTGAACCCTTGAGGCAGGGTCATATTTATCCCTAGGGTCACCATTTGAACAAATCTAACAAAACTATAGTTGGTCATCATTACTATATATACATTTTGGAAATCTGTTGGGCCGTTCATGAGAAGAAGATTTTTTAAGCTTTGGACTATTTTTAGTAACGGTGGCCATCTTGAATTTCAGATCGAAAAAAAAAAATCTTCTGTATAGTCTCCTTTGCAATAGAAACACCCATGTGAAGTTTCAGTTTAATTGGCCTAGTGGTTTAAGAAAAGATGAAAGAAAAAGAGAATTTTTTTTTCAGAGAAAGTGCTGCTAACAGACGACAGACGTCAGACGACAGACGACAGACAACGCGCCAGTAGAGCTAATAAACCACAATAAAGGCACTTCTCTTGTGACAAAGGTCACATAAAACAGCATTTAGTTCAACCTGATATTACACAATAACAACTATTACTACTTGGCCACATGCCAGGAAAGTTCAAGATCCAGGCTCATTAGCCACAGAACTAATACTAATTCAATGGAAAGTTCAAGAACTAACACACTTGCCACATAACTAATACTGTTTCAACAGCTGTAATTATATGTAAAGAACTGATAATGTTTGGTTTATTTCATTGATTTTAACATTATGCTGAATATACTGGCATCATGAATATACCAGCATCATGAACATATACTAGCATCATGAATAAAGTAGCATCATGAAGTGTTGAAATGAAAGAAGTTTTACACTCTTATTGTCCTTGCTGCTACTTGGTTGTCCTTGCTGGTCAGATGAGAATATAATCCAGGTCACCTTTATTATATTTGTTTAACTTTCCCACTTAAATCAGTTTTGAGAGATGAAAGGTCAATTTTCAGATTTTTATCCACTTTCAACCTAATCTCATTTAAATCATACACTCAAGAATGCTTTGCTATGGGATCTGACGACAACGCACAGAAGGTCACGTTCAGACAATTAGAAACTTGCTTTCAAAGTTTTGGTGGCAAAAGTAGAAATCTATTTTAACTGAAGCAAAATATATTTAGTTTTGGTCATGCGCGATTATCACACATTATAACTGGTACGATTATAATTCCATAATGGCTGCGCCCATGTTTTTTTTTTAATTCTTGTAAATGATTTCCACAAGTGTTAGAAATCAGGGATGATAACGATACTTTTTTTATTTATACAACAACTTGCATAGATCAATTTGGCCAAATCAACACCCACATTGAAGATTATGCTGGATGGCTGTTGGAATAAGTACTTCGATTGGTTGATGAAAAATTGCTAAAAATAGGGATATTGAAAATCCAGTTGTTCTAGAAGATTTTAAAAGGAGTATATCAGAAAAAAAAATATAAATGTCTTAAAAAATCAAATATTTATTAAAATGAATAAAAACATTTCATTTATATCATTAATAAATAAAATCCAAATGGTTTGTAAATGAAATACACCAAACGTGACAAAATCAGTATTTGAATTGGAGTGGCAACCTCAAAACAAAATCCCCATTCTAAAAACAGACAGCACTTAAATACTTCTTAACGACCTTCGCAACCAAGTCCTGACTTTTGTCAAGATGAAACAATTTTGACTACTTGAAACCTGTATAACGGATTAAATTGAAATCAAAATGAAATCACTTGAATTATTTAAATAATACGTCACAAACTCTGTTGCAATTTAAAGTGGGATATCTTTTTTAGCCTAACCTAGGTGCGTAGCCCAAGTTAGGTAATCCTTTTTCAATTTATTAGTTTGGCATATTTAAATAGATATCAATTTGGCAATACCGGGTCTATGAGTAACTAAAGTCATGATATATAGGGGAAAACATTTTGAAAAATCTTGATAAATTCCTTTAATAGGTCGTCATCCGATCTTACATTTAGGAAGATTGCATACTTTAGTCAAATTTTGCTTTCCCCCTAGAGCAGTTTGATATGACCCAACTCTTCGATCAAAAAGATAGCTATAAAAATATATTGTACAATCTTTTGATAGTAAGGTATACATCAATCAACTATTAGATTACTGTATAGTCATTTCAAGTTGTGGGCATCAGCAACATGCTTGTACAGTGGTAAGAATCAACATGCAAGCTTTAACCTACCAAACTGAACAAACATCAGGCACAGGGCTTTAATATAATTATTAGAACTAACAATCCATCATGAATTTTATTTTCCTTTATTCATTTATTTGTAAAACAAATACTTTATTGCTTTAATACAAGTGTCATTCCAAGTTTATTTAAAAAAATACTGGAATAAAAGGCCCAGTAGTACATGTAATAGCCGCTTTAATGTTTTTATCACTATACTATGTCATGTTATTCAAATAAAATTATATAGCTGTACCTTACCTATAAAAAGAAATATTTTTGCATAACGAGTCACCAAATAGGACATAACCTGGATGATTAATTAGCGTGTATCTCAGGTATGGGCACCACATAAACCATCTTTACAACTTTCCTTGTTTACCAAGTCCTGGATGAGGTTACCATCCTCATAGCATAATTATCAAGCTTTCAATACATTACAGGTTATACATTAATTTGGTATAAAACTGGTGGTTTTAGTGGTGGAGAAAGACTCAAGAGAGACGGGCCCAGTCAGCTTATTCAAAAACGTGCCTGACTACTATCCAGGGGTCGTGAGTTAGAAAACGGTCCCGTCAACAGTCTCTATGAAGATTGTCATGACCACAAGTCCTCTCTCATCTCTGAATATGTGGGGAAGTATTCAGACATGCGCAGAGATCAGAGAGTGACAGAGAGAACAGGAGAGAGAGAGAGATTCCATCTCTGCACATGCGGGGAAGTATTCAGACACGTGCAGAGGTTATCGAGTGATAGAGAGAACAGGAGAGAGAAAGACCCCATCTCTGAATATGTAAGGAAGTATTCAGATATATGCAGAGGTCATCAAGTAAAGAGAGAACAGGAGAGAGAGTGACCCCATGTCTAAATATGTGGAGAAGTATTCAGACACGCACAGAGGTCAGAGAGATAGAGAGAACAGGAGAGAGAGAGAGAAGAGAGAGAAGAGAGAGAGAGAGAGAGAGAGAGAGAGAGCCAAACACTTAGAAAAGAAGACCTTTTCAACATATTCATAACAAATCATTTCAGTATTCTGTGTACAAATAGTACAACTATCATATAACAAAGCTATGCAGTTGCCCTCTGGACCAATAACTATGTACCAGAACAATTATGAAGATGTCTTCATTTGATTGTGAACAATGAAGCCTTGCCATATCATCATGAAACCATAACAGTGATGCACAACTGCCAATATGCTCCCTAGCTGGCATGTTTGATGAAACATGGTAATTTATTGTAGTGTTAATATTCTGTTGTAAAGGTGTTATATTACATACTCCCTGTTGAATCTAATCTCACTAATTTAGGTCTACTTTGTTTGTTTTTCAGACAAGGACTACTAACATGTATGTTTTTATATGTAATTATGTTCATGCTGTTTAAAGTTGGTTTCAATCCTGTCACTATGTTGTTTTTGTCAATCTTTTCTTCTTTCACTCCACCAGGATGATAAAGAAAATGCAAAACAATATAACTACACTTTTCAAGGCGGCAAAATGACTCTTAAAGGTATCGTCCTTTTGTGCTGTTAGGTATAATATTTTGTTGACCTGCTAGCACACCAAACTTAACATTTTTAGTACCATTTCTTCTAAGTCATTGTTGCAATCAGTATCAGTCAGGCAAGTTTGTCATCCTGTTATTCTGTCATACTTCCATCCCAATAAACAACAGGACATGTCACAAATAAGCCATCACATACAAATACCAGACAGAACTTCTAGTACCATTAATACTCAAGTCTTTGAAATGAAGTCAGGCAATGGCAAGTGTATCATATGACACTACTGGCAACACCATTACATTTCTGGCACACATTACAGCCACACAAAGTTACTTGCATCCCACCTCGATGTTTGCATCTATTCATCACCGCTGCACATTACAGCCACACAAAGTTACTTGCATCCCACCTCGATGTTTGCATCTTTTAATCACCGCTACACATTACAGCCACACAAAGTTACTTGCATCCCACCTCGATGTTTGCATCTATTCATCACCGCTGCACATTACAGCCACACAAAGTTACTTGCATCCCACCTCGATGTTTGCATCTATTCATCACCGCTGCACATTACAGCCACACAAAGTTACTTGCATCCCACCTCGATGTTTGCATCTATTCATCACCGCTGCACATTACAGCCACACAAAGTTACTTGCATCCCACCTCGATGTTTGCATCTATTCATCACCATTGCACATTACAGCCACACAAAAATACTTGCATCCCACAAAGTTACTTGCATCCCTCCTCGATGTTTGTATCTATTCATCACCGCTGCACATTACAGCCACACAAAGTTACTTGCATCCCACCTCGATGTTTGCATCTATTCATCACCGCTGCACATTACAGCCACAGAAAGTGTTGAAATTGCTAAGTTACAAATTTCAAAATGAGAAATTCTCAAACAGACCCAGAACAATTAAAATCTTCATATTATAACAAACAATCGTAAAAATAAACTGTCAAGTCACACTTATGTCAGCTTCTACTATCAGACAGAAATATCAGATTATGGATGCTCATAATAGGATAATATAGGAAGTCAAAACTTGTTGTAATAAAGTGGCTGCAGCAGGACATCAAATAATCCATGAATTGTTTCAAAATTTACAGCTGATATTGCTGTTCCACAGACGAGCAAAACAAAAAACAAAATAAATTATCATGTTAGGAAACAACCTTCCACAGTAGACAATATTATTATATAATGTATTACTACATATAATGTTGTTAATTAGTTTCCACTTCATCTTTTCTCAATACATCACAAAATAATATATTTCATATTAACTGATTTCTTTTGCCCTTTTTTGTCTCTTTGGTGATAGGTCATGTCAGAATATTGTTCTACAGTCAAGTGTCTCCCACCTCTGAATATGTGGAAAAGAAGTCAGCAACCGAAAGAGATAAGTAGGTTCTGGTACTGGTGAACCACCTAGTGGATCCCAGGAATGATGATTGTATGTGCTGACTGCCATTAAATAGCTGATATAATGTTGATAAAAGTCATGTCAGATGAGTACAGGTTTTAGACAAAACTAATAAATAATAGTATACTTTTCACCTTTCACTTTCTCCTCAAATCCTAAATCCTGCTATGCTGCAATACACTAGGAGCAAACAAATTAATTAGTTATTCAATTTGAACACACTCCAATTTTACCTTGATTAAACCGCTTGCAAAATGTCCAACCTGTTCAACATCCCAACACTATCACAACACTATCCAACATAACAAAAAAAATCTAAACCCTATATCATCACAATGTCAGTGAAAGCATGCTAACAGTGTTTTCAATCCAATTTTGACAATCATGGAGCAGCTGGAATGGAGGAAGTTCCGTGTGCCAAACTATACAACATCAAAGGTTGAACATATATTCAAGTACTGAGGAAATGAATTCTCATGTAGTTAAACAAGCACCTGTGTTAAATTGGTAAGTGTTTGTACAACTGTTGCAAATGCACCTGTAATGTAGGCCTGCATCTGTTTTGCTGTTGCCATGCACCTGTAATGTAGGCCGACATTTGTTTTGCAAGTAAAGTAGGCCGGCATTTGTTTTGCTGTTGCCATGTCCTGTAATGTAGGTCAGTGTTTGTTTTGCTATTGCCATGCACCTATAAAGTAGGCCGGCATTTGTTTTGCTGTTGCCATGCACCTTCAAAGTAGGTCGACATTTGTTTTGCTGTTGCCATGTACCTGTAATGTAGGTCAGTGTTTGTTTTGATGTTGCCATGCACCTGTAAAGTAAGCTGGCATTTGTTTTGTTGTTGCCATGCACCTGTAAGGTAGGCCAGCATTTGTTTTGTTGTTGCCATGCACCTGTAAGGTAAGCTGGCATTTGTTTTGTTGTTGCCATGCACCTGTAAGGTAGGCCGGCATTTGTTTTGTTGTTGCCATGCACCTGTAAAGCAGATCGACATTTGTTTTGCTGTTGCCATGCACCTGTTATATAGGCCTGAGTTTGTTTTGCTGTTGCCATGAACCTGTCATGTAGGCTGACATTTGTTTTGTTGTTGCCATGCACCTGTAAGGTAAGCCGGCATTTGTTTTGTTGTTGCCATGCACCTGTAAGGTAAGCTGGCATTTGTTTTGTTGTTGCCATGCACCTGTAAGGTAGGCCGGCATTTGTTTTGTTGTTGCCATGCACCTGTAAGGTAAGCCGGCATTTGTTTTGTTGTTGCCATGCACCTGTAAGGTAGGTCGACATTTGTTTTGTTGTTGCCATACATCTGTAAGGTAGAACAGCATTTGTTTTGTTGTTGCCATGCACCTGTAAGGTAGGCCGGCATTTGTTTTGTTGTTGCCATACACCTGTAAGGTAGACCAGCATTTGTTTTGTTGTTGCCATGCACCTGTAAGGTAGGCCGGCATTTGTTTTGTTGTTGCCATGCACCTGTAAGGTAAGCCGGCATTTGTTTTGTTGTTGCCATGCACCTGTAAGGTAAACCGGCATTTGTTTTGTTGTTGCCATGCACCTGTAAGGTAGGTCGACATTTGTTTTGCTGCTGCCATGCATCTGTAAGGTAGACCAGCATTTGTTTTGTTGTTGCCATGCTCCTGTAAGGTAGGCCGGCATTTGTTTTGTTGTTGCCATGTACCTGTAAGGTAAGCCGGCATTTGTTTTGTTGTTGCCATGCACCTGTAATGTACACTTGTGCTTGCACTAATGAAAACAGGCAGATGTCAGTGTTTCTGTTGCTAAGTTCTGTATTGCTCCCCAACAAACAGACACAATGTTAATGGCAACAGTGTGGTTACAGTAAGTATTTATAGCTGGTCTGGAGTAGGTGAAAACAGGTCATGAATGTTTAAACCTGTTAGAAATAATAGAGAGGTGTTCAATTTGTTTCTCTGCAAAGATAAGTCCATTTGTGAAGTGAAAAAATTAGAGATGTTATAAATGATGGAATTCCAAGAAACCCAAGTGAAATTACCAAAATATTTTAGCTAACTGCTCATTTGAAAAAAAGATTTGCCATTTTCTTGCAGGTTAATCTGTGTATACATGCATTGTTTCCAAGCTGTGTTATGGATATGAACAGCAAGCCTACAATACACAAACAGTACAATTATGGAGTTAATTTATTTTAAAATATTTTAAAATAAGTGAGCTTGAAGGGATTCATGTAAACTTTTCTCTGACATTGTGTGTAAGTTAATATCTCATGAATGTTCAACAAATGAAGTTCAATCCTTATAATAAATTATAAATGTACTCGGGACTTAACCTTTATCAATTATCCAGCACCTTTTTTTCAGCAAATTAATTATTGTATGAGAGTGTTCAAGTTTTTGATGGAACATCAAAAATCATGCTGTAGTAATGCTATGCTCACGTTTCCTACAGATAAACTGCATTGGAAGGGATTCATTATAACCTAACTTCCAAGATTCATTATAACCTATCTTCCAAAATTCATTATAACCTATCTTCAAGATTCATTCTATAACCTATTTTCCAAGATTCATTATAACCTATCTTCCAAGATTCATTATAACCTATCTTCCAAGATTCGTTATAACCTATCTTCCAAGATTCATTATAACCTATCTTCCAAGATTCGTTATAACCTATCTTTCAAGATTCGTTATATAACTTATTTTCCAAGATTTATTTTAACCTTTCTTCCAAGATTTGTTATAACATACTTTCCAAAATTCATCATAACCTATCTTCCAAGATTCGTTATAACCTATCTTCCAAGATTCATTATAACCTATCTTCCAAGATTCGTTATAACCTATCTTTCAAGATTCGTTATATAACCTATTTTCCAAGATCTATTTTAACCTATCTTCCAAGATTTTTTATAACCTACTTTCCAAGATTCATCATAACCTATCTTCCAAGATTCATAATAACCTATCTTCCAAGATTCATTATAACCTATCTTCCAAGATTCATCATAACATATTTTCCAAGATAAGTTATAACATATCTTCCAAGATTCTTTATAACCTATCTTCAAAGATTCTTTATAACCTATCTTCCAAGATTCATCATAACCTATTTTCCAAGATTAGTTATAACCTATCTTCTAAGATTCTTTATAACCTATCTTCATAACTCGTTCAAAGAAGTTCAACCAAAAGGTTGATTGCATATATTGATGATAGTCGCTGGAAAAGATTCCTGTCATATTGAAAAAGTCAGTGTTGCACATAAAAAAATTGATTTTTTTTTATTCTGGCAATAAAATGGTATTTTAAAGAAATCTTCCATTTTCAAAAGAAGCAAACTTGTAAACTTCTACATGACAGTCTTAAAGGGAGTATATTAAATGGAAATTGTCTGAACAAATAAAATTCATTTTAAAATGGATATAAAGCATTTCATTGTCATTAATAGATAAAATCCAAATGGTTTGTTATGTCAAATTCACCAAAACATGGTAATAGTGGTAAAATTGAAACAAAATCCCCTTTATAAAAAAACAGGCAGAGAACTTAAAATACTGCTTGATGACCTTCACATTGTCATTCAGACTTTTTCTAAGATGAAACCATTTTAATTATGTGTAAAAACCTGTAAAATTGATCAAATTAAAACCCAAATGTCTAAATAAAGTCTAAATAAGCAGTAAACTGATATAAACATTTATTACATGTATATTAGCAGTAAATTGATACATGTTACATGAAATAGTTTATAAGTAATATACTGATATTGACATGCACTAGTACTAGGTCACTGTCCTACAGTGTAAAACAACAGCCTGTCATTTCTTATTTTACCACAATTATTGTACAGTAGTAATGACAAAATGCAATTCCATTTTCTGATCACTCAACCCATTACTTTGGCCACTCTCACTGTCAACATCAATAATAACAAGACGTGTGATCTAGAATTGTTGCCAGGCTTATAATTCATTTTCCAACAAAGCTTCCCGATTACTATATTAGGCAAATGGCTCTAAATACAGAATAATCCATTGGCAGTCACCGGTAACAAAAAAACATCTCCATTGTTGCAGTATTTAGAAACATGTTGCCATATATAGACTGCCTATTTTGTTATGACAATTCACTATTTTTAAGGGTTATTCTGTATGGCATTTTACTTTACTTTCTTTAATTAAGCATCTTTGTTTGGGGTTTGAGCCTTTTTTCAACAATATTTCTGTTATATGTATATAAAACTGTATCTTTATAAACTTAATGAAGGACTCTAAGGTCTGTGTCATGTGTCTTTGAGCAGGACAGTCTATCATCATTTGCTAAAAATATACAGTTTAGTTGTTAAAAATTGTTAACATTAATAGTGGAACAAATTCTTACATATACAAATCTCAATCAATGCCTTCCTGGGTAAAACCAGTACAAAGTGGATGAAGTGTCTTGCTCAAGAATACAGCCAGGCCCAATTAGCTCAATCGTTAGCACGTCTGACTATCAATCCAGGGGTCATGAGTTTGAATCGCCGCCTGGCCACAATCTCTGTGATGGTTGATATACAACATTGAGTCTCATTATCATTCATCTCTTACCGCTGATTCAAACGGGAAAGCTATCAGTTACTTGCAGAGAATCAGTTACTTGCAGAGATGGGGTGTGCTCGAGCTCTTGTTAACCTTCCAGGATCCCAGGAAACAGTGGTTAGGTTAACTTATTGCCTGTTAGACCTCGATGACAGAAAAATGAAGCTAAATATTCAATCAATCAATCAATCAATCAATCAATCAATCAATCAATCAATCAATCAATCCATCAATCAAGAATACAACATGGCTGTGATAGAGAGATTGTACCCACAATGCTGTCTTACTGGGTAGAACCAATACCAAACATGTATGGATAAAATTGTCTTACTCCATAAACAGAACATAATTATAGCCATATTGTGGATCAAACTCATGACCGTATGATCCTGGGTCTAATGCTCTACCACTCGACCACATCATGCTTGTATGATACAACATATTGTATGATGCCAAAACTGGCTTGAGATCACAACCTGAATTTGATTACTTCGGAGAATTACGAATATCGCACATGTGTATCTTAACTTCCTGCACAAATGTCAATATTTACAAACAGTATCCATGAGGTCATTGAATGCACTGACTTTTTTTTCAAGTTTACATAAAACAATAACAAAAGCTAGTTGTTTGTATGAATATCAATTCCAACCTCATCTTTTGAAAACAAATGCATAACAAGTCAAGATCAAAAGTTATAAACATGATCAACTGCACATGTCAGAAAAGAGAGGTTCTAAAGGAGTACCCTTCTTAAAGAAATGTTTTTAAGAATAAGATTGAAATGATCACAGGATCACATGTTAAATGTAGAACTAAAATAAGTAAATAGTTGAAAATATTTTATAAGTAAATAAGAAGATATGGATGTATATTACTAAGATGCATTAATAAAATTTACATTTAAAAAGAGTCAAGTTTTTTAATCAGTGTTTTAATTGGTTTTTTTTGTTTTTTTAAATCGATAAATTTAAGTAATCTCATGCTCATTGAATTGACAATGTTATAGAATAAATCCATTTAAAAGAGAAATATTCACTCATGTGAAAAGTATGTGCAATTTTATGCAATTAGTTTCATTTATTTGCACTTCTACGGTCTCATGTCATTTGTGTCATTAGACATATTACTTCATCCAGTCCTGTGATTGAAATTTCCAGACCAATTTGTTTACAGTATATTTGGGTCAATGTGATCTATCATGAATGGTGACGGCAATGGGCATGTATTTGTTGTCTTTTTGGTAGAAAATTATTATTTCATAGTTATTTAAACTTTATATACAAGCATTTACTATCAACATCCGTTTTGTATCGAAATATTTGACAGCGATTCTTAAGTGATCGAAAACTGGTAACACAACCATACTTGGTTGTGAAGTTTTGAGAATTTGCAGAACACAATGATACTCAGTATAGCTTGACTCCATAGAAAGCTCAGCTGTTTTATTAATTGCTCTCGAGTTCGTTTCCTGGGTAGAACCAGTACTGAGTGTTTCCTGGGTAGAACCAGTACTGAGTGTTTCCTGGGTAGAACCAGTACTGAGTGGTTCCTGGGTAGAACCGGTACTGAGTGTTTCCTGGGTAGAACCAGTACTGAGTGGTTCCTGGGTAGAACCAGTACTGAGTGGTTCCTGGGTAGAACCAGTACTGAGTGTTTCCTGGGTAGAACCAGTACTGAGTGTTATTCTTGAAAGGCCACTGGATAAAATCTGGAATCAAACATATCTGACCTCTGGACTCTGACTTGAGTGGCCAACACTCTATCCACTGACTTTGTAACAAATGATCTACTTTTAATCAAGCAAGTTTCTAAGTCAACGCTTATCCAAATATAAAACCAAAGAAACTTACCAAAATGAATAACCAATTAGAAATCTACTCAAACAATATGCAAAGATTAACAATAACTAAGTGCGGCCACTATCAGTGTCAACATCCGCTTTTAATCAACAATTCCGCAAGCGGCCAATTCTGAAAAACACAGTTAGTTAACTGCCTATTTCCTGTGCTGTGTCGTTAATGTATAACATTATGATCACTGAGGATATCTGTAGAAATGTATAACATTAAGATCACTGTGGACCTCTGTGGTTATGTGAAACATTAAGATCACTGTGGATCTCTGTGTTTATGTGAACCAATAAGATCATTGTGGATCTGTGTGGTAATGTGTAACATTAAGATCACTGCGGATCTCTGTGGTTAAGTATAACATTAAGATCACTGGATCTGTGTGGTTATGTGTAACATTAAGATCACTGGATCTGTGTGGTTATGTGTAACATTAAGATCACTGGATCTGTGTGGTTATGTGTAACATTAAGATCACTGGATCTGTGTGGTTATGTGTAACATTAAGATCACTGGATCTCTGTGGTTAAGTATAACATTAAGATCACTGGATCTGTGTGGTTATGTGTAACATTAAGATCACTGCAGATCTCTTTCGTTATGTGTAACATTAAGATCACTGTGGATCTCTGTGGTTATGTATAGCAATAAGATCACAGTGGATCTCTTAGGTTATGTATAACATTAAGATCACTGTAGATAAATGTGGTCACTTGTAACATTAAGATCACTGTGGATCTTTGTGGTTATGTTTACCATTTAGATCACTGGATCTCTGTGGTTATTTGTAACATTAGGATCACTGCAGATCTCTGTGGTTATATGTAACATTAGGATCACTGCGTATCCCTGTGGTCATGTGTAACATTAGGATCACTGCAGATCTCTCTGGTCATGTGTAACATTAAGATCACTGCGGATCTCTGTGGTTATGTTTACCATTTAGATCACTGGATCTCTGTGGTTATTTGTAACATTAGGATCACTGCAGATCTCTGTGGTCATGTGTAACAATAAAATCACTGCAGATCTCTGTGGTTATATGTAACATTAGGATCACTGCGGATTTCTGTGGTTATGTGACACATTAGGATCGTTGCAGATCTCTGGTTATGTGTAACATTAAGATCACTGTGGATCTCTGTGCTTATATGTAACAATAAAATCACTGTGAATCTCTGTGGTTATGTGAACCAGTAAGATCACTGTGGATCTATGTGGTTATGTGTAACATTAAGATCACTGTAGATATATGTGGTCATTTGTAACATTAAGATCACTGGATTTTTGTGGTTATGTGCAACTTTAGGATCACTGGATCTCTGTGGTTATGTGTAACATTAAGATCACTGCAGATTTCTGTGGTTATGTGTAACTTTAAGATCACTGTGGATCTCTGTCGTTATGCATAACATTAAGATCACTGTGGATCTCTGTGGTTATGTAAAAACAATACAATCACTGTGGATCTCTGTGGTAATGTGTAACATTAAGATCACTGTGGATCTCTGTGGTTATGCATAACATTTAGATCACTGTGGATCTCTGTGGTTATGTGTAACATTAAGATCACTGTGGATCTCTGTGGTTATGCATAACATTTAGATCACTGCGGATCTATGTGGTTATGTGTAACATTAAGATCACTACAGATCTCTGTGGTAATGTGTAACATTAAGATCACTGTGGATCTCTGTGGTTATGCATAACATTTAGATCACTGCGGATCTATGTGGTTATGTGTAACATTAAGATCACTGCGGATCTCTGTGGTTAAGTGTAACATTAAGATCACTGTGGATCTCTGTCGTTATGCATAACATTAAGATCACTGTGGATCTCTGTGGTTATGTAAAAACAATACAATCACTGTGGATCTCTGTGGTAATGTGTAACATTAAGATCACTGTGGATCTCTGTGGTTATGCATAACATTTAGATCACTGTGGATCTCTGTGGTTATGTAAAAACAATACAATCACTGTGGATCTCTGTGGTAATGTGTAACATTAAGATCACTGTGGATATCTGTGGTTATGCATAACATTTAGATCACTGCGGATCTCTGTGGTTATGTGTAACATTAAGATCACTGCGGATCTCTATGGTTAAGTGTAACATTAAGATCACTGTAGATATCTGTGGTCACATGTAACAATAAGGTTAATGTGGATCTCTGCTGAGGGGGAGGTGTCCTAAATGAATGGCACGTCCATATTTTTGCAATATTCATAATTGTGGTTAAAATAATATTCATAATTGTGGTTAAAATAAGTTTAATTTATATTTTACTTTGATAGTGAAACATTTTAGTTATTACAACAAATCATGCTAAAAATATTCCTGCATAGAACCGGTACTAAGTATATGTGGAAAAAATGTCTTGCTCAAGGACACCACATGTAGCCGTGGTGGAGGATCAAACCCATGACCATGGGACCGATGCTCTACCAATAGACTACATGCTCCACAAGTGGTTAAAATTAACAATGCCTGTGATTAACAAGGGTGTTACAGGACCACTATAAATCATTCATGTCATGACAGATGACAAATTGGATATTTTGCTGAAACTCTACAGTTATGTGCAGGTTTAAAGTTCTAGTTCCATTCTACATATTCATGTTGTTTTTTTTCTAATCTATACGTTAACTTATTGTTCTGTACATAATGAGTCTGAAATCTTCCTTCCTGTTGGTGTCACACATTTACATTTTTTAGTGTTGACCTTTAAGACAATTTGAATATTGACTACCTTGTTGATCTAATAAAATGAACATGTCATAATCTGAACCATTCAATAATTTCAATTAGAATCATGTATAAATGAAAGATGGAAATGGTTACTGATATGTATTGCAAAGCTGCTGAAGTGTAATTACCAAGTGCATACAAACTTTCCTATAAAATTAGTAATTTTATTTTTAAACATAACAAATATCAACTGTGACAGTCTGTGTATAATGTTTTTAGTTGTGTAAAGTTATTTGAATGATAATTTCGATCACTATCAAAGGTACTCCATGGCCCTGTGGTCTAAGGAGCTGTCATTAAATGACCTCTCAACGCGGAGTTTGTGGATTCAAGCTCTGAGCTCGGTCCAGAACTTTATGTGACACAGATTGCTAATTACTTGCAGAAGGAAGGTGGTTCTACTCGTATTAATTCTGACAACTTTCTCTACAAATAAATATAACCCGTTGTGTGATGAAAATGGCGCTAACAACATTAAAAAAGACTACTAATGACTATTATAAAAGACTACTAATGACTATCAAAATGACCCTGTCTGAATTTATCACAACTGTTTAAATACAAATCTCACTACAATCACTTAACAAACAGAATAAAAAGATCAATAAAATCAAAAGTTGTGTTTAATCAAAAAGCTTTACTTACAAATATTTAAATGTAGGTAAATTCCAATATGTTCTGTCCCAAGTCATATCATTAACATCTCAATTTCAAATACATTTAACACTGTCAACTTTCCCAAACATTGACAGTAATCATAAAAGTATCTGTTTGTACAATACATAATACATACGACCATTCCAGTCTCCTGGCTATACACAAATATTATTATATTGTTATACATTCAACAAGGGAGAGAACTCATGTTTGCCCAGAATTTATTTATAGAATATCCACTAATTATTGACGACAAAGCTCCCACAAATCAAATTTATTTTTTTGTATTACTGTAAAGTATTCTGTTCATGTCTGCATGTATGTGCGTGCTTGTGTATATATTAGAAGAGGGAGGGGGGAGGTTCTTGAGGCAATTGCACCTTCATGTATGAAAATTATTACAAACAAGAGGCCCAAGAGGGCCTGAGGACGCTCTACTGACTCATAGTGGCAATAGCACTTTTTGAAATTCCACAATATTTACCATCCTTGGAGGGGGGGGGGGGTCGTCTTAACAACGTATGGATAAATACCCCCACCACACCCATACTGAACAAAAACCTAATTGCTATGAAAAGGAAATACTTTAAATTCCCATACCATTCATCTGTAAAAAAAAATATAGTCCCTGCACAGAACCATTATACAACCCAGACCCTTAATTTGTTAGAACTTCAATCACCCACTCTTAGCGATTTGTTGTGAGCAGAAATGATTCAAATTTTAAATAGAATTTTTTTTGTAAACACGGATGCAAAATGAAAAAAATCAGTTTTCCCTATAATATTCCTATATAAAACTCACATTACAGGGCCCAAATATATCCCAGCCCCTTAATATGCAGAATCTTCAATCTTTGCTGATGTAAAGATAATTTATATCAAATATGAACTAGTTTAACTGAAAGGTTATTGAGAGGAAATTTGTCCCATCCTCCCCCTGGTCACTTATGGAAATTCAATCCTCTTTATTGAACAAAATCAAATTTATTGTTACGAGACAATGCTTTAGATCTCAAATTAAACAACATATTTACCCAAATAGACAAAAAATGAGAATTTTCCATTTTCCCATAGTATTCCTATGTAAAACTCAAAGACCCTTACAGTGCCTCTATACATCCCAGTGTCCCTTGATTTGTACAAACTTAGATTTCTTAATCATAGGGATAATTTATATCAAATATGAACAAGTCTGACTGGGATGAACCATTATCAATAATATCAGTACAAATCTATTTGCCTAACCAAAACCCTGTATTTACCCATTATTTCTAGATCACGCGACTTTTTTTTTTATTGCCACGTGTGTAATTGTATGCATGACATACCACACACACCTACAACAAGTACCTCACTCTGTATTGAACTACATATTGACCCAGTAAATATTAACCTCAGTCAAACTCTAATCACCAGTGTTAAAACTGAAAAATAATGGGATTAAAATGTTTTATTTACAGTAAATTAAAGAAAAAAGAAATATACTTATATAATGTCACATTTTTTTGATAATTAAGTTAAAAAATAGGTTAAAGAATTGATCAATTAGCCAATAGAAGTTTAAATAGTGATATAAGGTATTTAGTCAATACTGGGTAAGGTCCAATGACTTTATGGATTGTTTTATTGACCCTTTAGAGTTAAAGTGAATATTGGCTTTACTGTCATTTAAACACATTACAGTGTCTTATTGTTAGAGAGAGAGCTCAGAATAAATTTTAGTAGAACCGCTGTCCTGCTGCAAGTAAATGGCAAACTTTCTCGAACCCAAGACCAGTGGTAAGAGGTAAGTGCCTCACACCACCTGGCCACAGTGCACCCTTTATAACTGGAGGAAGACCTTAGAATGTGTCTGATTGGAAGCGTTTATTGTCCTTCCATAAGTCCTTATGATCCCAGAAGTAATTTCCGGCTCATATATTCTCCATGTAAGAAGACAATAAACTAGCATACAGCTTAAAATAAAAATTACATTAGAAATATTTGCAATTGTGATTGATTGAATGTTTAGTATCATATTTATGCCATTGAGGGTTGCAATAACATATTATAAATAATTCTAAATTGAAAAGAAAATTTTAATTTTAAAAGAAATCACTAATGCTTCCTTCAGTATATTTTAAAAAAAAAATGTTTTAGTCAAAACAAACACTGTATTAAAAAGTAAATGCTCCTTCTTCATAGGAGGCAGTACAATCTTCAGCAAACACCTGAAACATTAATTATTAAAATTCCAATTTCAGACCATACTCTCATTCGACGTAAAAACACATACTAATGGAACCCTGAATACCTGGACTTAATTATTCAAACCTATAAATCCACTGATGTCTTTCTGCACTGTTACCTTTGTATATAAACTTTTTTAATTCTACCTGCATCATAATGACATTATTCCCAGTTCTGAACCACTTCTGTAAGCCTTAATTATGACAAAACTGTAAGTCTTTCCACATGGAAACCATTTATTCAGTGTACCTTAAACAGCAAACAGCATTGAGAAAACAATGTACACTGACAATGATATAAACCAGCATCTTCGTTATACAGAGTTAGTTTCAAGAATACCGGTAATACAAAATGTGATCAATTATGCAAAGATTATGTTAAGTGGCGGTGATTTCTACAGGCAGCTTCTGTGTTATTGATTGGTTGACATGTCCCTACTGAGCATCTGTTACTTATCACTTGATGGCGCATGATTTGTGGTTTAGGGTAACAGGAATACTGTATATATTAGGTGTCCACTCGAGTCAGTGAGTGAGCAGTGTCATGGTTGTGATTTATAACTAGGATGTAGGTTGTTGTTTGTTTGAGAGGGACAGCCAGCTGTGACGTCATGGTTGTTTCTTAATGAAGTTTAATGCCATTTTCAACATGTTACAGGTGGTTACATCATATTATGGCATTAAAGAGATGAAGTGTGGACAAGATCTCTATTTTAAAACAATAAGAGACATAACTCTCTTGAAAATGAACAGTTATAATTTAACAATGAGATTTACCATAACAGATAATCAATGTTATCTTGCATGAACTGAGAAAATATCAAGGCTTAAATACCATCATTCTTTATCTACCTAATATGGCTTTTGAGTACTGGTAATATTTCATTATATGTAATTTTTGACACACATAAAATATATAATAATACTTAAAAACATACAAAGCTGGTTTATTAAATTTGTTCTATGAATAAGATAAAAGCATAATTGTTTTATTCATGTCAGTTTTAAGAATTATTAATAAAACACTGATTTCATCATACTTTAAATTAAGTACAAATGTATCCACATAAATAGTATGAAATGTACATAATATATGTTAAAACAAATGTGTAACATCATATGGTAAAATCCCACCCCCCATACATTTTTTTCTACATCCCGTCATTTAAAATATTGGTACATTGCCTAAAATAGTTAGAAAAATTTTTTTTAATGCTTTTCAATACTGTCACATTATAGAAGAAATACTACATACATACATTACTAAGAACGAAAGATTCAATGAGAGAGCAATTATAATAACTATATATACTTCACAAATGTTTGTTTTTTGCACGGTGTGAAGGAGGGTGGTCCTCCCCGACTTCATCATACCTATGCTAAGGGAGAATAAACAGACCAACCAATTGTGGTTAAAAAAGAATATTTCAATAACAAATCCAAGACTTGCATAAGGTTAAAAGATTCATATTTATGGAAGATTCAGTCTTATGGGGCAACTGTTTTGGTGGGAACAAGGCTGTCAAGGAGCCAGGTGGAAACAGTTATCCCTGTATCCAAACTGAAAAAGCCACCGATAACTGTTATTCTTGCATACGATTACCAAATACACTGAATTTCAAATATTTAATTCATCATTATCTTTTTTTACAAAATTGCATTTAATATGTCAAATCATGCCTATATTTTTTTCAACATCACATCATTAATAATTCAAATATCACAGCATGAGAATATTATCTGAACCCTACGGCGAAATCATTCTTTTTTTAATGCGGTTAAATGCCATTTTCAACACATTTCAGGTTATCTACGGCATATCCAGTCATATTGGCAGAGGAACACCTTAGAATGAATCTGAGTAGAATCACATGTCCTTCCGCAAGTAACTAGCTCATTTTCTCACATAAAGTTTTCTCAACGGACATACTGATCTGATCTGATCTGATATATATAACAAAAAAATCTGACCCAGATTCAATACTAACAAAACACCATTCATACCATAAGATGTGAATACATGGTTTTCAAATCAAATATATAATGTCGAAAACAAAATTAAGGCAATTATCAATTCTTCACTTGCACTGTTAATCGGCAGGTACGGGGTTAAATTATTTGGACATTTATAATATTTGTAATATGCAAATAAGTATCATCAGATAGTTTTTAAACATCTTTAAAACTATTTGATGATACTTATTTGCATATTACATCAAATCACTTCATAAATTGATTGCAAGAATTTAAACCTGTTGTTTTAAATACACATACATGTTTATACACATACACATACTTCAATGGTATCTCAAAGGTGAAGGGCCAGTATTTAATTAGGCATATAACAAAATATTTTATGTAAAGTTCACCAATATGGTCACTTTAAGGCCAAAAAAAGATAGTCAGGTTTACCACATATTACATTAACTTTATGTAACAACCATGTATGCCTATCTGGTGGGATTCTTCTGTGTATTTCAATATACCGGTACAGTTCAATGCAAACATCAGAATCCCATTGAATTAAATTATGAAAATCAAGAAATTAATCAAATGCTACTGCACACATAAAAAATCCACTTACTGATGTCTAAGTAACACAAACACTGAGAAATATATAGCTGTTGCGTGAGTATAAACCTTTTTATTCAATGTTTTGGCCTCACTAAGTACACTTACATGTGATACCTCATGGCGTGAGACAAAATCTCACAGTTTTTTTACCAATTCACGGTCTTACGGGTCGTGATCAAAATCTCACGGTAAAACCATATTTCAAAAGTAGAGAAATTGACCGCTATTTTCCAAGTTTTACAGTAACCTCCGTAACGCACACCTGGTAATTTGCAAAACAAAACATGTGTCCACAACAATATGCCTCAGGGAAGTAGGTGTTAATTGATTATGTAATTAAATGATTACAACTGGAAGATAATCTTTATAACTGAAGTGGGTTTTTGACTTAAAGGAATCCATTTGTCTCAGCAGATCATATAGAAAGCGAGTGTTTGGTAGATAGAGGATTTGCGAACAATCATCGGTGAGTAAACAGATACTGAGATAGAAAAGATTTGTATTGTATTTTAATAATTGATTATTAACGCATTGAATTGATGTTTGGTATTCGTAAGTCAGTCTTTGAAGTTTTGTTTTCGTATTTTTAAAGCAATATATACATTGCATTTACTCAGATGATTTATTTATGTTCTACCAGGTTGTTGTTGGAAAGATTATTACATGTTAATCATTCCATGAGGTTTTCTTTGATCCCTGGAGTGCCATGTCAAGAGACTAGATGTAAGGTGCCTGTTTTGGAAGGTGTGTATATATATATATATATATATATATATGGAGATAATTATTTGTGAATAACCAATATATACATTAGGTGAATTCACAAGACCAGGATGAAAAACATTCATATTGAAGTGGATGCTGGAAATGCTTAAATTATTTCTATCTAATATTATAAATGATAATGAATAAAAATAATTAATATCAGACTCCACCTGTAATATATCCTGTCACTTCCAAAAGCTTGTGTGAAACCACAAATTAAAAAATTGCAGATAAAAACAAATATTTATTTTATGATAATTTATATATTTCAGTTATGAAGCTGTGCTAATGATTCCAGACCAGTAATGTCTACCAACCAGCTTGAGGAAGAGACTGAATAATACACCCCCCTCCACCCCCCCCCCCCCCCCCCCACCCCCCAAAGAAACAGAACTACCAGTTTTAAATAGTGAAATTATTCAATCTTGAGTGTCAAAATCAATAATCAGTCAAAAGTATCAAACTGAACAAGACTGTGTCTTTTTAAAACTGCAGAGAGAGAGAGCATGTGCAAGGAATTATAAAAAGAAGTCCTTCTATACAGGAATTAAACTCAAAGTATGGAACTGAAATGCAATAGAAACAATGTAGAAATAAGTAGAAAAAGGACATAAATCATGAAAATAAAGTATGATATAAATAAAGAAAATATTTGTTTTTGAAACTTCTTTTCCTGTTAGACGTTGTAAGTTACTTAATTATACACTTTCTTAATTTTAAACATCATTATGATGCTCATAATTAAATCAATTTATCTACATATATGTAAATTTTTATAAGAATTATTGAATTTCACGCACTAAAATAAACGTTAAAAAACCTCACAGTTTAAGGCATAAATTCACAGAAATAATCACTAAATTCACAGGTTGGGGTCCTGAAAATATCACATGTATGAGTACATACATGATAAGAACAGTTAGGGATTGTAGTGGTGCCTCTTGCTGGGGAGTACTGCCTCTTGTGTAGCGTTTACCCATATTCTACCATGGCAGTGAAATCTCACGAGAATCGAAAGAGAGGAAAAAAATTAAATTCAATGGCGAGACAATACATCAACAACATAAGTCCCCCACCATGAGGGCAAAAGTCAAAGAGCTCTGTTTCCCTACCTTGAGGTGCAGAGTTTACAACTGACTGCAGCTCTGTGGCTAGTTTCATTAACTCTACAGTCAGACCTTCATCGTCTGATTGTTATGGGTACATATTATTTAAGCATTTCGAAAGACAAAGAGAATTATATCATTCAATGATAAGAATCTCACAAATGGTAATAGATGGGTGTGGTCCCCAAAGTCCAATTTATGATGAAAGTGGAATCATAAGAAAGTTCTTCATGAAAATTTATTGGGAGATCATATAAGCTCAAAGCATGATTCAGATTGATTTATAACCTGAAGATTTCATATAGATTTATATGTATAATGATAATTAGCAATGATTTAGAAAAACATCCATTTGTTTGTTTTCAACAAGTGTCATCGTGTGAATTTTCCTAGGAAAAATAAAGATCCACGGACGGTGACCATTTCAATATTTAATATTAATTTGAAAGTATATGAGAGTTTTTATCTGGAAGAGTAGCATGGCACTATTTAACGTGGTTCCGATGTGTAAACAATCGAACTTTACATTGTGATAGCGGACGATTGTAGTTGCGTCCCTTCCATAAATAAATGAAACATGAAGGCATACTTACATTTATATGGAAACGTGACAAAATAACCGTTTTTATTGATTCCCAAGTGTAAACATTTATGTTTTCATTCAATTAAGTAACTATCACTGTTTTAACAACAGAAAAACACACAAGGAAATGGCGGATTGACAACAGTGGTTTTTTTAGGGAGCAGTTCGTGTGTATGTTACAGTGGTAACATAGAATTTGAATATCAAGGGAGAAAAGAAGTAAAAAAATAAAGTGTGTATTCTTTTTATATATTCTTTAATTAACTTTACATTATATGTATCTTTTTTTCGATTAATTCGATGACGATGTATAATAGTTACTCCCACATAAAACTTATATACATAACGAATATATTTTCAAAATATTTTACCATCGTCACAACGTGATTACTTCACGTCTAACACCACTATTACATTTCCCATAGGGTTCCATTGTAACATTTATATCCAAAACACATTGAAAAAAAAAATCTGCCGCATGTGTCTTGGCTCAAATTCTTCACTGGTTCAGGATATACAATTATAAAGGGGAAACAATACTTTGACCAGGTTTTTTTCCTCAAATTCAATGCTTTTGTGAGACCTATCAATTTCCAGAGTAATAATATGTCCACTATTCTGAATAGACACAGAATTGCCCAAAAATCTGGTAACAGCCTCAAATTTTCAGTGGTGATTTTAAAACACTGACCTTTTTACAAATGACAGGAAAAATTAAATCACTGCTATACGAAGCCCTGAAAAATGAAAAAAAAAATGAACTAAAGTTTAATTTCTACCTCTTTCATCTGTAGGTCCGGAGTACTCAAGGCAGATAATAGTGGTGTGAGTCCTTCATTTTTCACAATCACAAATAATATCAAGATCATCATTGTCATCATCATTGTCATCATCATCATCATCATCATCATCATCATCATCATCATCATCATCATTTCTTGCTATTTAAAGAGGTTTCACCTTTATCGTAGATAATTTTTAGATCTTAGATGAAAAACTGTACATTTACATCAAACACCAATAACATCAAGATAACAAGGAAAGAATTGAAAAAATAACCAAGAAACCAAATTCAACAAAATCACAATGGGCAGACAACATACATCCAAAAATAATAAATGAATGCGTAGATGAATTCGTAGAGCCATTAGAAATCTTTAGACAAACAAAAACTACCAGAAATATGGAAATGTACAAATGTGACAGTGATAATAAAGGCTGGACCAATAAGTGTTAGACCAATATGTTGCTGTCTAACTGAGAGGTTGATAAGAGACAACAAAGTAGAACATATTTAAAAATAACAATAGCTTTTTTTCTAAATCTCAACATGGTTTTAGGCAGTGCTACTCCAGTCACAAAACTACTAGAATACATTGAAGATTGGACAGGAGTTATGGATAGTGGGCATGATGTGGACATCATTTACCTGGACTTTAAGGCTGCCTTTGACACAAAAGGCTACTAAGGAAAATATTGGGATTTGGAATGAGGAGAAAAGTATATTGGTGATTTTGTAGTCTTTTGACAAACAGCAAAGAGTTATGGTAAGTGGGGAAACAAGTAATTGGGAAGATGTAAAGAGTGGGGTAACCCAAGGAAGTGTTCTAGGGCCAATTGCTTTTTCTAATTTACATAAATGATCTACCAGAAGGAATAGATTGCAACGTAAGAATGTAAAAAGTAACCTAAACAAATTTTGGGCAGACCTAGTAATAAAATTTAATGCCTCATGCTTCAATAACTGAGAGATGAGTGTTTAAGTGTATATAAAAACAATAAATTGTGTGTACATGAACAATAAAAATCAGCAGGAAATCATGTATATAGTGTAAATAAATTAAAACAAATGGTTACTTGGAAATCTGAAAAAAGGCCTGTCAAACCAGTGTGTTTATGTGGAGAACATCCCAAAATGCCTTCTACAATGGTATAAAAATCATATATTATGGATATTCTGTTCAGTAACTTATATTGTATTGTCTCTGTAGTGGAAAATTATTTAATTTTGTTGACCATATACTAAATCTTGGTCCGTGATAAAGTCACTTATTAGCCAGTATTAGCTTATGCTAAATCATTGACGAATAAAACGGAAAATGATGACCTGTTTATCAACACATTTCTCATAAATAAGATAATCTACAAGGACGAAATCAATCATTATTTTTGAACGGAACCTTCCTGTTTGTGATTCAATAAACGTTCCATCATTTACTGAACAGAAAGTTAAAGGTGATGCATCTTTAATAGCAATAAAATATGTTTAAAGCCAGGAACTTCTCTCTTATTCCTTCATGAATTGAATCACACTTAAGCACACCCAACCATGCGCATTTTGAGATTGTTTTTAACCTTCTTTTATCTTGTTGAGTTATACTAACACCATTTATACTATTTTACCCTATACTTCACTTTTCTTTTTTCTACTTACTTAAGACACAATGTGCAGCTACCTGGATGTTTCCTGTGAAGGCATGTGGCAAAATATAAAGATAGATAAATTAAATCATTGACTGAATGTATGATTATCATGTATATTAGGAATAAACTATTGTTAAAACTAATATGAATAATAACAAGTGGCCAGTAAGGCCCTAAATCACTCACCTGTGGCAAAGGAGACAATGCCAAAGACCGCAATTTTGTAGATGCTAGAGTGTACATAAATTCACATAATGCATTTTTTGTTGATTCAAGGACCTTAACACCTAACATACATTATTTTTTTTGCCAGTTCAAGAACTTGTCCAAGACATTAGATTAAATAACAACTGTTAAAGTTTAATGAAGTTTAATCAAATATAAACTGTGAGTGCTGAGTGCACACAGCATCAAATACACAAAATATCAAATACACACAATTTTTGACAATTCAAGGGCCGTAGCTCTGACAATATTTATCTCTTTGGCCAGTTCAAGAACTCGTTCAAGATATTATGGTTATATAACTACTATGTAAGTTTAGTGGACATCAAGTGAAAGTTGCGAGTACTTGAATGCACATAAGGTCAAATAATTAAAATTTTGACGATTCAAAGGCCACAACTCTGACATTAGTTACCCGATTTGGCCTGTTCAAGATCTTGTCTAATATATTATGGTTATATAACTACTGTGTAAGTTTGGTAAGAATCAAATGAAAAATGCAGGTGCTAGAGTGCACACAAGGTCAAATAGTGCATTTTTAATGTTTCAAGGGCCATAACTCTGACATTAATAATCCAATTTGTCCAGTTCAGGAACTTTACGAGATATTATGGTTATATAACTACTGTGTTAGTTTGGTAAGAATCAAATAGAAAAAGCAGGTGCTAGAGTGCACACAATGTCAAATAGTGCATTTTTAATGTTTCACGGGCCATAATTCTGACATTAATAATCCAATTTGGCCAGTTCAAGAACTTGTCAGAAATATTATGGTTATGTACCTACTATGTAAGTTAAGTGAATATCCAATGAAAAACGCTAGTGCTAGAGTGCACACAAGGTCAAATAGTGCATTTTTAATGTTTCAAGGGCCATAATTCTGACATTTATAATCCAATTTGGATAGTTCAAGAACTTGTCCGAAATATTATGGTTATGTACCTACTATGTAAGTTAAGTGAAGATCCAATGAAAAACGCAAGTGCTAGAGTGCACACAACAAAAAAGTTTCGTACAGACAACAGGCAATCACAATAGCTCACCTTCAGCTTTGTTTTTTTTTTTTTTTTTTTTTTGTTTTTTTTTTTGAATGGGGTTTAACGCCATTTTCAACACATTTCAGGTTATATATGGCATATCCAGTTTTACTGGTGGAGGAAGACCTCAGACTGAGTCAGACTGAGTAGAACCACCGTCCTTCCGCAAGTAACTGGAAACTTTCTCACACAAAGTTTTTGGAGCGAGCGGGACTCGAACCTACGACCATAGCGGTGAGAGGTAAGTGATCTTGAGACGGCGCCTTAGACCACTCGGCCACGGAGGACCCTCCTTCAGCTTTGCTCTGGTGAGCTAAAAATACAACATTGTCTCAGAGTATAATTTATATTGCGAATCGTTTTATGGATGGCCCAAGAATGTTCCAACACAATGTTCCTTTGTTACGTACACATTATCCAAGTACATCTTACTATTCCGATGGTCCATGTTTCGTAATGACTTGACAGTTAAAGCTGACCCTCATTAAGAGTTTAAAATGTCATTTATCTTTTAATAAACTTTCATTCGAATGCCTTCAACTAAGTATAAAGCTGTGGCACTTACAGCTTCTGTTGAACATATGAGAACCACATAGCCGTATTAAAGAAAAATTCAATAAAAAAAATTGATTTATACAGAGGATGCCTTCTACAAGAGATTAATTTGTTTGAATAACAAGACAAATTGTTTCCCTTTAATAAGAATGAATCTGTTCTGGACCTCTAGATCACCGAGGACCTCTTTTTTTGGCTTAGAAATATCACATATTACTCTACATAACACTGCAAACTAAAAGGCACTGTCAGCCACCTGACTAATTGGTATAAAAGAAGTAAATCAATCAGTATGTATAAAACTCACACATTTTATTCAATAACAATTTAAATATTTATATTTGGATCGTGACACAACAGTGGTATAACAAAGGCCTGTGGGATCTTTGTCATATAAGCTATTGCACCACTCCCTTCATAATTCTGAGAAACTTATAAACAATCTCTTGCTTCTATATATACATCTATTACAATGTAGACAAAATTAACTGTTTTTATTCTCCATCCAACCTCAACGAGGAATTTTCTCTGAAACATCAAAGATTTTTTACAATAATGACCTGTCTGGATATTTGTTTCAGCAAAATTTTTATTTTATTTTGTGTAAACAATTGATGAAGTTTAAACAACAAAACAGTCTTTTAGTGATCAATAAAATAACATTTCTCAAAACTGGTTGAACACTTTAGAAAATATCAAAATAAAGATGAGTTTGGTAAAATTTTCAATGCAAAATTATGATGTACAAGAAGTTCCAAACAATATTTTTATGTGATATATGCCATGTTCCTATATCAAGAAATGCTGGAAGTTTTAACACAATAGTTATTACAAAACATCTAAATGATAGCAACATTAAATTCATATTGATTTTCCTCCATTCCAGGTTTTGCGGTAAAATCTGTTTTTCTTGACCAGTTTTCAAAAGTAGAATGAATGAATGAATAGGGTTTTACGACATACCAACACATTATAGATTATTCAACGCCAACAGGAAGGAAGATTCCAGGTTCACTCTACATGTACAAATACAACAAATTAACATACGGATTTTAAAAAAATACACCAACAAATGAATATGCAGAATGAACCTAGAACATTGATACCTGCAGAACTGCAGAGTTTCAGCAAATTCTATTGTATTACTCAAATTGTCGCCTCTTATGACAAGCATAAGCCACAGTGATCCTATTCTTGCCATCACTCATATGGCTCCCTGAAACCACACAGGGGTTGATAATTTAACCACAATAGTGAACATGACAAAAAATGATATAATGAACACGACACCCATTCGGAGGATTCCTACCCCTCTGCAGAGATTGGCAGCAATTCTATTCGTAGCTGGAACCACATGTGCTTTCAAAAGTAGAACATGACTGTTTAGTTACCACTTTTAAAACATTAATCTCCTGATACCTGATTTATTCATAAATTGAATTTGTATTTTTGAAAGCTAAACAAAATGCTGACTGAAGCAGACAGACATCCTGAACAATGTCTATGACCATGTAAAATTTTTATAATTATGCATGTAAGAAGAGGTCAATGACCTTTATGCACCTTCCTCGTAGAATCCAGCTGATTGTTTGATAATTATTTTCAGATGATAAACTTTAAAACTATGCCAGGGTTCCTTTGGAAAAAAGCAATTTGCCTATTAAATTTATCACATTTTTTTTTATATTAAAAGAGGAAAATCGCATTATTAAACTAATGACCTTTAATCTTAAAATAATTGAATTGAGTAGACACATCTGTTACAGTGGTCTTGACCTTGAGGTCACTGACCTAAATAGCAATGCCAGACTTCCTTTCTCACTGAGCAATTTACATAATATGAAATGTCATCATAACACCAAACAAGACCTCAAGTCATTAAGCAAGAACCATTTTTCTACTTTAAGTACCAGTAAATGACCTTGACCATTAAATGAGTGACCTTTAGCTTTCTTTCGAAGTAATGTACACTGAACATTTTATTTTCAGAAAGTATCACAAAGGGAGACAATTCAAAATGTGTTTTAAGCTTAATTAGATAAATTAGTTAAGCATCTTATATTTTTATTCCTGTTCATTAATACAATTAATTAAATGCATTCTGATTCTTTATTACAAATTTTAATGATGAATTTCCAAGATATCTTGAATAAGAATTCAGGGTTGTGTACCCGCGTCTGAGCATACTGACATCATTATACAACAAGTATGAATTTTGCATAAGAAAGTTGTAAATCAATATTAAATTTATATGTCATTTTTTAAGATACATGTTTGAACATTTATGTAATAAATAATTTATTCAATAGTTGTTTTCCACGACTGAAAAATAGTTCACGAGTAACAAGAGACTTATATTTCAATGCAATGATATACAACCTGTCATGTGTTGAAAATGGCGTTAAACCACATAAAAAAATTGTGTTAAGTATTATAAAAGTTGCTAAAAGTTTCCCTTAAATCATGTCTAATATATCATCAAACATCTTTCACAAACAAGTATACAGTGTAATTTACTGTTTATTTTTTTTATCTCATATACATACAGCAAAATAATTTGTTCTCACAATAAGTTGGAGAACAATGATGTTATCAAACAGAAATGTGTACATGCTGCTATGACTGGTGAGAGTAGAGCAATTTCTGTTTATCCATTCTTACACATGACTTACCAATTCAGATTACCAGTAGCTGAAATAGTCTTAATAAACATGTAATCAGATTGAATATTCTCCAAACGACTGACTGACAGCAATATCTGTTACTTACATTATGCTTCGACTAAAAAGCTTGTTTTTGAGTAAATATTCTAAACAACAATTTGAGAAGACTCTGTGATGTGCGATCTATCAAAACAAAACAGTTAGAACTATTAGTCTGTATCAAGAAAATTGATGGCTTTTTTATACTGTTGAACAGTGCAAAAATAAATAAAAATTTTTTTAGAAACTACAGGAATATTAGAAACTCGGATTTGATATGCAAGGCATAGCACTTTCAATAAAACAAGAGGCCCAAGAGGGTCTGAGGATGCTCTACTGACTCAGAGTGGCCATAGCACTTTTTGAAATTCTCCTATGCAATAGAAACATCGGGGCGGGGTCATTTTTAACCCTAGGGACACCATTTGAACAAATCTAACAAAACTATAGTTGGTCATCATTACTACATAAACATTTTGAAAATCTGTTGGGCCAATCATGAGAAGAAGATTTTTTAAGTTTTGGGCTTTTTTTAGTAATGATGGCCATCTTGAATTTCAGATCGAAAAAAAATCTTCTGTATAGTCTCCTATGCAATAGAAACATCCATGTGAAGTTTCAGTTTAATTGGCCTAGTGGTTTAAGAAAAGATGAAAGAAAAAGAGAATTTTTCTGTTTTCCCATAGTATCCCTATGTAAAATTGTAAGTCCCCTTACTGGGCCCCTATAAATTTTAGCCCCTAAATTCTTATCTGCAATCAAACCCCTACACAAAGGGATAATTTATGGCAAATATGAACAAATCTGAAAACGATTTCAGTAATCCCCAATTTTTACCCTTTTGGGGCCCCTCCTGACCTCTTAAGACAGTGGAAATCAGTCATTTTTACAAATCTGAACCTCCTTCACCAAACAATGCTTCTGTGAAGATGTAGGCAAAAGCATTTTCATTTAAAAAAAAAAAATATATATTATAATGACATGTGTCCCCTAATTGAACCCTCGGGGCGGGGTCATATTTAACCCTAGGGACACCATTTGAACAAATCTAACAAAACTATAGTTGGTCATCATTACTACATAAACATTTTGAAAATCTGTTGGGCCGTTCATGAGAAGATTTTTTAAGTTTTGGACTTTTTTAGTAACGGTGGCCATCTTGAATTTCAGATCAAAAAAAAAAAATCTTCTGTATAGTCTCCTATGCAATAGAAACACCAATGTGAAGTTTCAGTTTAATTGGCCTAGTGGTTTCAGAGAAAGTGCTGCTAACAGACTACATACGACGGACGACGGACAACGCGCCATCGCATAAGCACTTGTGGCCTTTTGGCCAGTAGAGCCAAAAACTGCCATAAGTACATAATATAGGGAGAGAATCAATCAATTATCAATCAATTATTTGTTTGCTTTTTGTTTGAATATTTAGACCATCAGTTAACCTAACCACTACTTCCTGTAATCCTGGAAGGTTAAACAGTACTTAAGCACACCCATCCCAGATAACTTTCTCACTTGAATCAGAGGTAAGAGACAAATGACAATGAGACACAAGGTTGTATACCAACCATCAAGGAGACTGTAACAAGTTGGGGATTCGACCTCACGATCCTGGAGTTACAATTATCAATCATAATCAGTCATCAGAGACACTGCTACGAGGAATGTAATGGATATATATCACAACTTCACAACATTGGTCACAGTGCTAACATGTTACACAAGTTTATTTTTATAGGAATAAGTGCCGTCGGCAGCACCTGTTGACTAGATAGAATATGCACTGGTTCCTAACATTACACTTATTAGTTGTTCAATGACGGTTCAGAATGTACATCAGCTTTAACAGTTTTAGAAACAGACTGGTTATCAACCGAAGATGGCTGGTTCAATTCTGACGTCTGCTGGTTTACACTCGCAGTAGGTAGGTGTTTGGAGTTGACTGTATCTGTATTTTGTTCCATGTTAAGTTCTGCATCCTCGTCATCTTCCAACAGTGGGGTAACATTACCACAAGCTGTAAAATAATCATGGTGGTGCATATTTATGAAGAGAAACACATGTCTGAGAGTGAAAACATCCTTAAACTGCATACATCATTAGTAAAAACTGAACACTAGATTTATTCCATGTTTGAAAACATTACAGCTTATAATATGGAATCCAAAGTTTTGGCAGTGGAAACCCCCGATCAAGAGGTACATGACCGCGACATGCTCTCCTGACAGAATATCACTGTTTTCACCAGATAGAAATAGGCAAAGGTTTATTGTTAATTTACCTTGCACCAGAAACTAAATCATTGTGCTGTAGACGGAACTAATTACAGAGGTGAAACAACACCGAGGTGGATAGTCTTTGATATTGAGATGGTTGACCGAGATAAACAGTCTGGTATTGTGTGAATATGGTTTATCACAGCTGTTTAAATATGGCAGAACCTCAAGGAAGCACAAAACTAATCAATGCCAATTTATTGAATTTTGAAAAGTGCCAAATTTGGAATTTCTAAATATAAACCATACACAGTACAGTAGAACTTACAGTATACAGTATTTATCACTTGACCATAACACAATACATTTCTCTTTTTCTATCATAAGTGAAACTATCTGCTGCAACTTCAAGAGATGCACATAAATGAATGTAAGCCAATTTACTGAAGTTTCATAACCGACAAAATTTGGCACCAACAAAGGTAAACCATATACAGTATTTAAAGTGGAAAACATTACTTCCCTTTTATCATAAATGCAAATACATTTCTGTTTAACAACTATAGTGCAGTTATCTTGAATTAAGTGCAACATTCCAGAAAAGTAACAATATTCCCCACTTACTAAATGCCATCCTACTGTCAGGCTGTCAAAACCAAGCAGACTACAAGGTTCTATCTATTATTTATCAGGTGAGACAGAGAAAAATATTAAGCACGAATCTTAAAAAGTGTTTAATTTTGTTCAAGCTGAACCTGACAAATTTTTAGACTGTCAGTGTCAGGCACTAACATGGTATTGTATTTATCATGTCATTATTAGCATGCTTTATTTATCTTTATTTACAAAAGGCAACAACTAGTTTTAGTCAAACGCCATCTGGGGTTAAATGCGCCTGAAAATTATTCCAAATTTGATTGGTGAAATGAAAACAAGATATATGTAGATTTTATGGGAACTGTCCGGCTCAGTTATGATTATTAATCTATATTCAAAAGGTTAATACTAGTATATATGCTGGTGTAGTGTAAACTTACTTCAGGGATGCAGCAACTATATTTTCAAGATCTATGGTTGCCAGAAAAAACATACCTTTAAATGCATCTGGATACACTTTTTCAAGTCTTTGTTTTACAACCCTGCAATGAAAGGCAGTATATCAGGAAAATGTTTAAAATATCAAAATTACTTTCAAAATGGATACAAAGCATATGATTATCATTAATGAATAAAATACAAATGGTTTGGTATATACAATCAGATCATTCAGTTAACCTAAATCAATCCCTGAAGGTTAACCACTACTCAGACACACACCATCTCTGTAAATACTGGTAATAATAATGATAACTTTTCCACTTAATCAGTAATAAGAGACGGATGATAACGAGATGCAATGTCACTATACATGCAACTGTCAAAGCGGTAGGTCGTGTTTTCTGGAGCTCCAGCTTTAATGATCTGTCATTATCAAATATAAAGGTATAGTTCTTCCGATCTACATTTCCATATATTGCCCTCTATCCAGGCTCTACCGGTAAGTATCACTGGAATCCCCATCAGTACTTTTGAAGTTATGTCCTGGACATGCAAGGAAGGACAGACAAAGCCCCAAAGAACGAGCATAAAAGCATTAACATCTTATATGTTGTGCCATTATCTATCATTTTGTATGTCATAAATGATTGCTAATTTATTGCTTCCCAACCTAAATGAATTTAAGATTTATTGTATCTAAGTTTTAATTGGCCAATAAGCATTATTTTAACAACATTGCTGAAATTCTTGAATGCATTGTAAAAGTTTCACTACAGCAATGTTATTTCTTTCATCTGTTACCAGGGTTCTCCACAGGAAGGAAAGAAAACTGTTTTAAAACAAAATAAGGCTTAACAATTGTTTTAACTTATGTCTATTGCGCTCAGTTATCATATATAACTCTTGAATGTTATTTGATTAAAAAAAAATTCAAAAAGGTTACGAGTTCAATTAATTCCTCCAATCAAATTAAATTCTTTAATCCATTTATTGAACATTTCATTTCTTTAATTTGAGTCCAGCAAACATCTAATTCATTATTAATTAATATTATACTATTATTGTCTAGCATTGGGCAGTTCAATGATAAAATGAACACAACTTACTTATTTATAATATGTAAGCTTACCTTATTCTTTTAAATATTGAATCTAGATCTTTCTTCATTTCATACATTAACTGAGTGTGTTTGTTAAACTGCTGGCTTGTCACTGTGAATCTGTCTGCAGACAAGATGTTAAAGTTGATCAGCATCTCATTTGTCTTCTCAAATCTGGACAACCTTAAATAAAGTAAAATTGGCACTCGGGTCAAATCTGGACAACCTTAAATAAAGTAAAATTGGCACTCGGGTCAAATCTGGACAACCTTAAATAAAGTAAAGTTGGCACTCGGGTCAAATCTGGACAACCTTAAATAAAGTAAAGTTGGCACTCGGGTCAAATCTGGACAACCTTAAATAAAGTAAAATTGGCACTCGGGTCAAATCTGGACAACCTTAAATAAAGTAAAATTGGCACTCGGGTCAAATCTGGACAACCTTAAATAAAGTAAAATTGGCACTCGGGTCAAATCTGGACAACCTTAAATAAAGTAAAGTTGGCACTCGGGTCAAATCTGGACAACCTTAAATAAAGTAAAGTTGGCACTTGGGTCAAATCTGGACAACCTTAAATAAAGTAAAGTTGGCACTCGGGTCAAATCTGGACAACCTTAAATAAAGTAAAGTTGGCACTCGGGTCAAATCTGGACAACCTTAAATAAAGTAAAGTTGGCACTCGGGTCAAATCTGGACAACCTTAAATAAAGTAAAGTTGGCACTCGGGTCAAATCTGGACAACCTTAAATAAAGTAAAATTGGCACTCGGGTCAAATCTGGACAACCTTAAATAAAGTAAAATTGGCACTCGGGTCAAATCTGGACAACCTTAAATAAAGTAAAATTGGCACTCGGGTCAAATCTGGACAACCTTAAATAAAGTAAAATTGGCACTCGGGTCAAATCTGGACAACCTTAAAAAAAGTAAAATTGGCACTCGGGTCAAATCTGGACAACCTTAAATAAAGTAAAATTGGCACTCAGGTCAAATCTGGATAACCTTAAATAAAGTAAAATTGGCACTCGGGTCAAGAATGGGTGGGGTGGTATTGCAGTAGATAGTTGCAGCCTCTCAAAAACAACGCTCTTTTTATACCAGTATATTTCATGCGGGTAGGTAGCTTTTTTCTTTTGATAGCATTTGCTTTTTCAATCTCATTTTGAACAAAAATAATGAAAATACATCAACACTGAAAGTCAATAAACAATGTTTTCAGGGGTTTAAGTGTAGTTTAGCTTTTACTGTTACAGTATGCACATAACCTGTTATGAGTGAAACACATGTAAAAGTCCGGCCAGCTCAGTCAGTTCACTTTAGGAATTTGCATTGTAAGCAAAACCAGGTTCGAGTCCCAGACTGGCTGCATATTTTTCTCATCCTGTTACATTGGCACCATACATGGGACTGTGACTTACATATATTTGGGGACGAATTTCAAATTAGTGAGGGAATATATCGCAGTGTGTATGTAACCTGTTACTGTTAGGAGGCACACATAAGTAAGTAATCAGCCCTGCTAGCTCAGTAGGTAGAGCATTGCCCTACAAGCGAACGGCCCCAGGTTCGAGTCCTGGACTGGAAATTTTTTTCATATATCAGGTTACGTACACACTGTGCAGTATATACATGCTTAAATTTACATGTATCATAATGTGAAAAAAACAATGATCACATCCCTGCAATCAAGGGTGTCGCGGTGATCTAGTGGTTAGTATGCTTACTCCAAGACCCAGAGATCCCCGGATCGATTCCCGATGAGATTTCATCAGGAATTTTTTTAAAAGTACTCTGACAGTACCTTATTCAGGAAAGGTACGATGAAAGCATTCAGGTATTAAAGCAATTGGCCGTGTACAGGAGTCATACCCAGTGCATGTAAAATATCTCACTGAACTTCTATGTTAATTATATGCCCGGAAACCTGTGAACTTTGTACCTGCACCTTACCTCGCAATAGTGCGTTGCAGTATGATCAAACAATATATTACTAAATGTAAACAAACCAAGGGAAGGAACTCAAACACAAAATCGCCATTATGTATTTGTATTCTATTCCGAGCTGAAACTTGAACAATATATACATATATACGTACATATCTCTTTGTGTTTTAACCATATTTCTGACATCTTCTCTGTTAATCTGGTCCATTAAAGACTCAGCAAATGTTTCAGCAGCATCAAAATCAGAACTACAAGACGATACTGGTGATGCCATCTTGTAAGTGGGTGTGAAGAGTGACGCCCCTTGCCAAGGTGTTGCTCTAAAACCAAGACGAATTACGATTGATATCATAATCGTTATGAAACTTTTACCTCCGTTTGTCCAGACGCTTTTCGTAAGCTTATCAAAGCTTTTCCGGCCTTCTTAATTTTTTTCTCAATTGCGTGTTAGTCCGATATATTTTACGTACTTTATAGAGACAGTACATATTTTTTATAGGTCGGGCTCGTGGGAGGAGGTACAAGATACAAGATACAAGAAACTTTATTTTAGGTTGAACCGGCCTCCCAGCCCTTAATCCGGCAAACATACCTGCATATATTCTTTAGAGGTATGAGCAGTTCTGTTGTGTGTGTTTAAAACCTCGCTTCACAAACTAAATGTTTATCATACTGAGTCGTGCTCGGTTACCCATTTTTGCTCATAAAAAGTAAAAAAAAAATCTTAAAATATACGTCAGATTTTTCAGCGGATGTCTTTGTTTTCAATAATTGTCGAAACAGTGTACTCCTGGATACTTCTAACGGTTACGCTCCACCGTTAATTAATTATGAACTCCTGACCCCTGCAAACATCATGTATAAAGGCATTAAACTGTTTTCAGATATTGTTATTACTTCAGCGTATGTCTTAATCTGGCAATTAAACTATATTATCCCTGCATCATTGTTTTATTATACATTCCTCTACTTAATTTAATCATTGACATATCCATGTTATTAAATCATTTAATAAAAGGGATACCGTTCAATACCCTTAAGTTTTTAACACACTAAACTCGTACTTTATGCTTAATGTACAGAAAATATATTTCTCTTTTTACGTATTTAACTTTGTATTTTTTAACAACTATAGTTATCCTCAAGAATAAAGGTAAATAAAACGCCTTATATTATAATATATAATCACAATATTATTATAACACTATAAAGTTATTATAATTTTAATGTTCAAACATTATATAAGAAGGGACACATTACAATATTGTTAAATGAAATCACAAATCATTATTTCTTAATGGGGCAAATATAAACAGTGGGGCGTGTGTTCCAGTGGTAGAGCATCAAACCAATACACGTGATGTGTCTAAGTTATAAGAACTTAATTTTGTTTCACAGTCAAAGTAAAATAAGATCATTTGAAAAGATACATGTAAACCAAATGTAGGGTCACCGGAGTACAATAAGGTCACCGGAGTAACAGGTGCTTACGACTCTGCCAATAAATAATTGATACAGAGATAAAACAATATAAAAATAACTATAAAGTTGCAATGCAATCAGTTCCTTTCACGCAATCACATAAGAATAAAACATAAGTAGACAATGTGACTGGATTGAGTAAACATGAGACCGAGATAGGGATGGAAAGTATATGGAGCACACGGTAATGGGTTAGCCCCATAATTGTGGTCGCACATGGCAGCAATATCTCTCCAATGTGATTGACCCTGACGCAAGAAAATGACAAATGAGATTTATTTTCATCATATTTTATCGTGAATTGGTGTCCGCGACCTTGAAGGAAATCCAGTAAATAGCGTTACCTTATCACAAAGTGTACTTGGTGCTAACGGCATCGTCTTTGATCGCGTCAGTTTGGCGCACTGAGAACAACGCCTGGTCATTTCCGCCTGCATTGAAACGGAACTCGGGGTTAGCTCGACACCTAGAAGGTTATGACATCCTAATCTGTTTGTATATGTGTTAATGTTAGTAACTGAACTTTATTGTGCTAATCAATACTTACAACCTATTCTATTTTATTCCAGATGACCGTGGTCAATGTTATACATAAATCGTTCTTATTAAATGACCACGGTCTGAGTTTATCAACATCCAGGGCGACTACCATCTGCTGAAGAGAAAATGCCTACCGTACATGGTCCTATCCTTGGCGGTAAATTTTGTAACCGTCGACATTGATGCAGCAATTGTCTCTGCACTCATCATCGCTCATAGTGTAACACACACACACGGGGACCTGTTACTGCCGCCAAAAGGCCTGTCATATCGGCAGCAGGGACAAGTAACGAATAGGCATACTTCGCATCACGTTGGTCTGAATATGTCGGCGCTACTAAAATTACCGGCCGTGACAAAATACTTAAAGCTGCTGGAATGTTATGACTGACTTAACGCGATCTGCGGGTGGCAGCCTTACTAACAAAACTGATACAGGGGTACCGACTGCAATTAAAAAAACTTGCCGTCCGTGAAGAAAACACTGATGACCAGTCACACTACACAACATGCGCCAAGACCGTGATGAACATGTGCGTAGTTTTTGTGCACGATTACATGGAAAAACAGGCGCCTGCAAATTCATAATAAAGTGCCACCATTTTGACACTGATGTATATTACACAAAACGCTTGTTCGAGATGAACTTGCAAGTGGCGTTGCCGATCCAAATATCCAGCTCGACCTCATCGGCGATAATAATCAGGACCTGACATTGGAGGAGGTTTTCCAGTTCGTTGAAGCTAAAGAAGCAGGAAAAACGTTCAATTTTGCAATCATCCATCGTATCTCTGGCAAAGACGAACAAGGTCGGCATGTTGAAACCAGACATATGACTTACGTAACCGACAATTCGGACAAGCTCTTCGTCAGCAGATAGGCCTGCATCGCTCTTGACATTATCTCTGACAGCTTTCCTACTGTGAGTGAGAAAAACGAAGTGCAACAAACTGCAAGGACAGCAAATTTGCAGAACGACTATCACAGCACTGAAACCATTAAAAGTGTCGGCAACCTGATGGCAATCTTTGAATAGCCTATACGTCATCTACCATCTCTACCCCATGAAAAGCTGCATTTTAAACCATTCTAATCCAATCGCATAAAACTGCAGGAATTCCTCATTTACAACTACAAATCTAGCACGTTCAACACCTGCAACCATTAACCGTTACCGTTGATGACTTGCCCACCAATGCGATTAATGGTGGATGCCAGTGCTGAACCTGTTGCTCACCACACACCTGTACCTGTTCCACTTCACTGACTGTTAAAGCCGGATTCGATCAGGATGCTTGAACCAGCTTCTATTGGAGAACCCGTCACTTGGTGTCACAGGATGATAATATGTGCTAAGAAAAATGGTAAACCACGCCGCACAGTCGAATTTCAGTCTTTCAACGCACACACATTTTGATATCAATTTGATCCTTTATACAGGTTTAGACGTAGTAAACATTGTTTTATCTTAGAAAGAGTCGAATGACGATGAAAAGGTCGTCAAACAGTATTTAAGTGCTGTCTATTTTTAGAATGGGGATTTTGTTTTAAGTTAACCACTCCACTTGCAATATCAATATTGTCACATTTTGATGGAATTGACATACCGAACCATTCGGATTTTATTTATAAATGATAATGAGATGCTTTTTATCCATTTTAATAATTATTTTATTTTTTAAGATATTAATAGCGTATTCTCCTGATATACTCCCTTTAAAGGGATTATTTCAGGATTTTTCAAAACTTTAAAATTGGCTAAAACTTTTATTTTCCAATAAATCATACATATATGTACTCACTGATATTTACTTAAATATGCAAAAGTAATACACTGAAAAAGGATTTCCTAACTTGGGCTACGCACCTAGGTTAGACTAATATATAGATTTCCCGCTTAAAATGGCAACATATTTTGTGACGTATTAAATGAGTCACGTGATTTCATTTTGATTTCAATTTGATCCGTAATACAGTTTACAAAGTAATTAAAATTGTGTCTTCTTCGAAAGAATTCGAATGACGATGTGGAGGTCGTCAAGCAGTATTAAAAGTTTGTCTATTGTTAGAATTGGAATTTCGTTTCGAGTTTACCACTCCGATTTAAATATCAATTTTGTTTGGTTGATTTGACCTGCCAAACTATTCGGATCTAATTTTTATTGATAATAAGACGCTTTTTATCCATTTTGATAATTTTCATTAAAAACAACACAACAAGTAGGGTCCGCCATAGCCGAGTGGTCCAAAACACCGTCACAAGATCACACCTCTTTCAGCAAAATGTGTAGGTTCGAGTCTATATGTGAGAAAATTTTACAGTTACTAACAAAAGGCAGTGGTTCTTCTCCGATTTACACTGAAGTATTCAAATTCAACCACCAATGAAACTGGGTATGCCATATATAACCTGAAATGTGTTGAAAATGGCGTTAAAACTCCATTAAAAAACAAAACTACACAGCATAGGGTTGGTGTCTCAGCAACTTCTTATAGAGTATTCAAGTCATTGCCTCTAATCTTACACAACTTTTGGTTGGTGTCTCAGCGACTGCTTATACAGTATCCAAGCCATTGCCTTCAGTCAAAGCACACAGCTTAGGGTTGGTGTCCCAGCAACTCCTTTTAGAGTATTCAGGTCATTGCCTCCAATCTTACTACACAACTTAGGGTTGGTGTTTCAGCAACTTCTTATAGAGTTTTCAAGTCATTGCCTTTAATCTTACACAACTTTTGGTTGGTGTCTCAGCGACTGCTTATACAGTATCCAAGCCATTGCCTTCAGTCAAAGCACACAGCTTAGGGTTGGTGTCCCAGCAACTCCTTTTAGAGTATTCAGGTCATTGCCTCCAATCTTACTACACAACTAAGGGTTGGTGTTTAAGCGACTCCTTATACAGTACACACGATATTGCCTTCAATCTAAGTACACAACATAGGGTTGGTGTCCAAGCAAATCCTTATAAAGTATTCGAGTCATTGCCTTCAGTCCAACTACACAACAAAGGCTTGGTGTTTCAGCAACTCCTTATATAGTATTCAAACCATTGCCTTCAATTGAAGTACGCAGTTTAAGTTGGAGTCTCAGCAGCTCCTTATAGAGTATTACGGCCATTGCCTTCAATCTATGTACACAGCTTAGAGTTGGTGTCTCAGCAACTCCTTATAGAGTATGCAAGTCATTGCCTTCAATCTAACTACACAACTAAGGGTTGGTATCTCAACGACACATTATACAGTATTCAAGTCATTGCCTTCAATCTAACTACAACGCTTATGGTTGGTGTCCCAACAACGCCTAATAGAGTATTCAAGCCATTGCCTTAAATTTAAGTACGCAGCTTAGTGTTGGTGTCTTAGCAACTCCTTAAAGAGAATTCCAGACATTACCTTCAATCTGAGTACACAGCTTAGGGTTTGTGTCTTAGCAACTCCTTATAGAGTATTCAAGTCACTGCTTTCAATCTAAGTACGCTGTTTAAGTTGGTGGCTCAGCAACTCCTTATATAGTATTCAAGCCACTGCCTTCAATCTAAGTACGTAGCTTAAGTTGGTGTCTCAGCAACTCCTTATAGAGTTTTTCAGCCATTGCCTTCAAACTAAGTACACAGATTAAGTTAGTGTCTTAGCAACTCCTTATAGAGTTTTTCAGCCATTGCCTTCAAACTAAGTACACAGTTTAAGTTGGTGTCTCAGCAACTCCTTATCGAGTTTTTCAGCCATTGCCTTCAAACTAAGTACACAGTTTAAGTTGGTGTCTCAGCAACTCCTTATAGAGTATTCAAGCCACTGCCTTCAATCTAAGTACGCAGCTTAAGTTGGTGTCTCAGCAACTCCTTAAAGAGTATTCCAGCCATTGCCTTCAATCTAAGTACACAGCTTAGGGTTGGTGTCTCAGCAAATCCTTATAGAGTACCCTAGCCATTGCCTTCAATCTAAGTACACAGCTTAGGGTTGGTGTCTTAGCAATTCCTTAAAGAGTATTACAGCCATTGCCTTCAATCTAAGTACACAGCTTAGTGTTGGTGTCTCAGCAACTCCTTATAGAGTATCCTAGCTATTGCCTTCAATCTAAGGACACAGCTTAGGGTTGGTGTCTTAGCAACTCCTTATAGAGTATTCAAGCCACTGCCTTTAATTTAAATACGCAGTTTTAGTTGGTGTCTCAGCAACTCCTTATAGAGTATGCCAGCCATTGCCTTCAATATTTGTACACAGCTTAGGTTTGCTTTCCCAGCAACTTCTTATACAGTATTCAAACCATTGCCTTCATTCTAAGTACTCAGTTTAAGTTGGTGTCCTAGCAACTCCTTATAGAGTATTTAAGCCACTGCCTTCAATCTAGGTACGCAGTTTAAATTGGTGTCTCAGCAACTCCTTATAGAGTATTCCAGCCATTGCCTTCAATCTAGGTACGCACTTTAAGTTGGTGTCCCAGCAACTCCTTATAAAGTATTCCAGCCATTGCCTTCAATCTATATACACAGCTTAGGGTTCATGTCTCAACGACTCATTATACAGTATTCCAGCCATTGCCTTCAATCTATATACACAGCTTAGAGTTCATGTCTCAACGACTCATTATACACAGCTTAGGTGTGGTGTTTCGTCAACTCCTTATAGAGTATTCAAGCCACTGCGTTCAATCTAGCTACACAGCTTAGGGTTCGTGTCTCAACGACTCATTATACAGTGTTCAAGTCATTGCCTTTAATCTAAGTACAGAGCTTCGGGTTGCTGTCTCGTCAACTCCTTATAGAGTATTCCAGCTATTGCCTTCAATCTAGCTACACATCTTAAGGTTAGTGTCTCAGCAACTTCTTATACAGTATTCAAACAATTGCCTTCAACACTACTTAGGGGTGGTTTCTCAGCAATTGTCTATAGAGTATTCAAACGTTATTATTGCTTATTACTTACAAGGATTTGGATTTCTTTCGCTGGATCAATGACTATGCCTTCGTTATTCAGTTTCCAGTTCTCAAAGTAAGAAGTGCAACGATATTCAGTTTCCAGTTCTCAAAGTAAGAAGTAGTGCAACGGTATTCAGTTTCCAGTTCTCAAAGTAAGAAGTAGTGCAACGGTATTCAGTTTCCAGTTCTCAAAGTAAGAAGTGCAACGATATTCAGTTTCCAGTTCTCAAAGTAAGAAGTAGTGCAACGATATTCAGTTTCCAGTTCTCAAAGTAAGAAGTGCAACGGTATTCAGTTTCCAGTTCTCAAAGTAAGAAGTGCAAGCAGTCGAAGTGAAGTTGACAAAGTTGATGTGCTAAGCTTTATCTCTGTATTCAGGTTCTAGTATTCGAGGCGAGGTGTGCTAACCTTTACCTTTGTATTCAGGTTCTAGCTGCCGAGGTGAAGTTGACAACGTTGGTGTGCTAACCTGTACCTCTGTATTCGAGTTCTAGTTGTTGAGGTGAAGTTGACAAAGTTGTTGTGCTAACCTTTATTTCTGTATTCAGGTTCTAGTTGTCGAAGTGAGGAGTGCTAACCTTTACCTCTGTATTCAGGTTCCAGTTGTGGAGGTGAGGTGTTCTTATCTTTACATCTGTATTCTGATTCTAGCTGTCGAGATGAGGTGTGCTTACCTTTACCTCTGTATTCAGGTTCTAGTTGTCGAAGTGAGGTGTGCTTACCTTAACCTCTGTATTCAGGTTCTAGTTGTCGAGTTGAGGTGTGCTAACCTTTATCTCTGTATTCAGGTTCTAGCTGTCGAGATGAGGTGTGCTTACCTTTACCTCTGTATTCAGGTTCTAGTTGTCGAGGTGAGGTGTGCTTACCTTAACCTCTGTATTCAGGTTCCAGTTGTCGAGGTGAGGTGTGCTTACCTTAACCTCTGTATTCAGGTTCTAGTTGTCGAAGTGAGGTGTGCTTACCTTAACCTCTGTATTCAGGTTCTAGTTGTCGAGTTGAGGTGTGCTTACCTTTACCTCTGTATTCAGGTTCTAGTTGTCGAAGTGAGGAGTGCTAACCTTTACCTCTGTATTCAGGTTCCAGTTGTGGAGGTGAGGTGTTCTTATCTTTACATCTGTATTCTGATTCTAGCTGTCGAGATGAGGTGTGCTTACCTTTACCTCTGTATTCAGGTTCTAGTTGTCGAGGTGAGGTGTGCTAACCTTTACCTCTGTATTCAGGTTCTAGTTGTCGAGGTGAGGTGTGCTTACCTTAACCTCTGTATTCAGGTTCCAGTTGTCGAGGTGAGGTGTGCTTACCTTAACCTCTGTATTCAGGTTCCAGTTGTCGAAGTGAGGTGTGCTTACCTTAACCTCTGTATTCAGGTTCCAGTTGTCGAAGTGAGGTGTGCTTACCTTAACCTCTTTATTCAGGTTCTAGTTGTCGAGGTGAGGTGTGCTTACCTTAACCTCTGTATTCAGGTTCTAGTTGTCGAGTTGAGGTGTGCTAACCTTTATCTCTGTATTCAGGTTCTAGTTGTCGAGATGAGGTGTGCTTACCTTTACCTCTGTATTCAGGTTCTAGTTGTCGAGGTGAGGTGTGCTAACCTTTACCTCTGTATTCAGGTTCCAGTTGTCGAGGTGAGGTGTGCTTACCTTAACCTCTGTATTCAGGTTCCAGTTGTCGAAGTGAGGTGTGCTTACCTTTACCTCTGTATTCAGGTTTTAGTTGTCGAGATGAGGTGTGCTTACCTTTACATCTATATTCAGGTTATAGTTGTCGAAGTGAGGTGTGCTAACCTTTACCTCTGTATTCGGTTCTAGCTGTCGAGATGAGATGTGCTAACCTTTACCTTTGTATTCAGGTTCTAGCTGCTGAGATGAGGTGTGCTTACCTTTACCTCTGTATTCAGGTTCTAGTTGTCGAGTTGAGGTGTGCTAACCTTTATCTCTGTATTCAGGTTCTAGCTGTCGAGATGAGGTGTGCTTACCTTTATCTCTGTATTCAGGTTCTAGCTGTCGAGATGAGGTGTGCTTACCTTAACCTCTGTATTCAGGTTCCAGTTGTCGAGGTGAGGTGTGCTAACCTTTACCTCTGTATTCAGGTTCCAGTTGTCGAGGTGAGGTGTGCTAACCTTTACCTCTGTATTCAGGTTCCAGTTGTCGAGGTGAGGTGTGCTTACCTTAACCTCTGTATTTAGGTTCCAGTTGTCGAAGTGAGGTGTGCTTACCTTTACCTCTGTATTCAGGTTTTAGTTGTCGAGATGAGGTGTGCTTACCTTTACATCTATATTCAGGTTATAGTTGTCGAAGTGAGGTGTGCTAACCTTTACCTCTGTATTCGGTTCTAGCTGTCGAGATGAGATGTGCTAACCTTTACCTTTGTATTCAGGTTCTAGCTGCTGAGATGAGGTGTGCTTACCTTTACCTCTGTATTCAGGTTTTAGTTGTCGAGATGAGGTGTGCTTACCTTTACATCTATATTCAGGTTCTAGCTGTCGAAGTGAGGTGTGCTTACCTTTACCTCTGTATTCTGGTTCTAGCTGTCTAGATGAGGTGTGCTAACCTTTACCTCTGTATTCTGGTTCTAGTTGTCGAAGTGAGGTATGCTAACCTTTACCTCTGTATTCAGGTTCCAGTTGTCGAGGTGAGGAGTGCTTACCTTTACCTCTGTATTCAGGTTCTAGTTGACGAGGTGAGGTGTGCTAACCTTTAACTCTGTATTCAGGTTCTAGTTGTCGAGGTGAGGTGTGCTTACCTTTAACTCTGTATTCAGGTTCTAGCTGTCGAAGTGAGGTGTGCTTACCTTTACCTCTGTATTCAGGTTCTAGTTGTCGAGGTGAGGAGTGCTTACCTTTACCTCTGTATTCAGGTTCTAGTTGACGAGGTGAGGTGTGCTAACCTTTACCTCTGTATTCAGGTTCCAGTTGTCGAGGTGAGGAGTGCTTACCTTTACCTCTGTATTCAGGTTCTAGTTGACGAGGTGAGGTGTGCTAACCTTTAACTCTGTATTCAGGTTCTAGTTGTCGAGGTGAGGTGTGCTTACCTTTACATCTGTATTCAGGTTCTAGTTGACGAGGTGAGGTGTGCTTACCTTAACCTCTGTATTCAGGTTTTAGTTGTCGAGGTGAGGTGTGCTTACCTTTACCTCTGTATTCAGGTTCCAGTTGTCGAGGTGAGGTGTGCTTACCTTTACCTCTGTATTCAGGTTCTAGTTGTCGAGGTGAGGTGTGCTTACCTTTACCTCTGTATTCAGGTTCCAGTTGTCGAGGTGAGGTGTGCTTACCTTTACCTCTGTATTCAGGTTCTAGTTGACGAGGTGAGGTGTGCTTACCTTTACCTCTGTATTCAGGTTCTAGTTGACGAGGTGAGGTGTGCTTACCTTAACCTCTGCACTACCAAAATATGGTAAGAAAAGTAAGGGTCATGTGTCACATAAGAGATTGTTTTCTTGTTCAGTGTGTATACTATTGTCAAAGTGAAAGTAGACTTCCGAAATCATGTATTCATACCCCAATGTCCAAGCATTCAAATAAAAAAAAATAAGCATTAGAATAAGGAAAATGCACTTTTAAAGAAATCCATAAATCGTCAAATTGTTCAAAATATTTAATGCGTGTTAAATGCTCGAGGGTAGGACACTCCCTATATCTTGGTTAATACATATGTGCCGCCGTTTTGACCCCTCTTTTGGACATATGAAAGTAGAGTTTTGGCCACTCTCTCATTTGGACATAACATGTAGAGTTTTGACCCTCCTTTCTGTACACATAATTATAGTTTTTAAAATGCCAACTGTTCTTAATAACAATGTTGAAATGTATAGTTGTGTCAATGTTTTACACTGCAATATATTTTCTTCTAATACAAAAAAAAATAATATTTTGTTCAAAAGACACATGTATTTTATTCTTAATGAAATCCAAGAGAGTTTTGGCCCCTATATAATTTGTACATTATGATGAACGCGGGGGATTTTACCGACGGTATAAATGTAGTTTTTAAAAGTTGCGTTAGTTTTTATTCGTCTGTTATACTTGTGTAGGAATGTATATTGCTAAACAGTGGCGTAGCTGTCTTTACGCTATAACGGACTTGAACATTATTTTTACTATTTTTTGCATCATTATATCTTCTGGAAATTACACCAGAACGCAGGAAATGCATCTTAAAAATCTATTTTCTAGGGGAACCTCCGATCGGTAAATATTATTAAAAAAATTTTTGATTTGAATAGAGTCTAGCATTATGTTAAAAAGACTGTCAAAACCAGTACATTGCAACAAGGGAATATATCAGGGGGAAAACGTTATAAATGTCTTAAAAAATAAAATTAGTTTTAAAATGGATAAAAAGCATCTCATTATCATTAATAAATGAAATCCGAATGATTAAGTATATCAAATCCACCAAAACGTGACAAAATCGATGTTTCAATTGGAGCGGTAAACTTTCCCATTCCAAATATGGACATCACTTAAATACTGCTTGACATCGTCACATCGTCATTTATACTTCTTTTAAGATGAAACAAATTCTACAATGCGTGAACCTGTATGATGGATCAATTTGAAATCAAAATGAAATCACGAGACTCATTTAATACGTCACAAAATATATTGCGTTTTAAGCGGAAAATCTATTTTAATCTAACCTAGACGCGTAGCCCAAGTTAGGAAACCCCTTTAAAATATGTTATTCAAGCATGTTTAAAAGATATCTTTTTGGTATTGCGGGCTCAATGAGTATATTTAGGCATAGTCTATTGAAAAAAAATGTTTATAGCAAATTTCAGAAATTTTTAAAATTCTGATAAATTCCCTTTAAACATATTTTCAATTAAAACTAAGTTTCAATTCATAATTATTTTTGAATTCTGAGAAAAAAAAATTATGATAGTTATTTAAACTTGATAATAATTATATTAACTTTACTTTGGTACCATAATTAGTTAATTCAGACATTGTTTCGAAAAGTTATTTAAGAAAATGCTAAATGTGACCCTAAATTGCAACCGTGTGTATCAATTGTTGTTAGCCTCCTCCGATTTCTGAAATGATTTTGGAACGAGGCTTCTGATTGACTTATCCCAAAGCGGTGTGACGATAGCGGTGGACCGATATATTTTATTTACCTTATCGGTGCACCGTTATAAAATACCAGTGAACCGATAGATAAATAACGGTGCACTGTTAATAAATCATCGGTCCACCGTTAAAATTTAGCGGTGCATGAATAAAAATATAACGGGGCATCTTTAAAATATAGCAGTGAACTACTGAATCCGGTTAGTGCCACATTGAATATCGTGCGTCGCCCTTGTACCGCGACGCACGACATACAATGTGACACACGATACGACACACGATATTCCAACGCGACACTCGATACGATACACGACATGCGAAGCGACACACGATATATCATGCGACATGCGATACGACGCACGACAATTGAATATAGGAATGTCGCGTTATCGCACTGTCGTGGTACAAGGGCGACGCACGAAATGTCGCGGTAAATATCGTGTTTCATTTCGCATGTCGTGTGTCGTATCGTGTGTCGCGTTGGAATATCACGTGTCGTATCGTGTGTCGCTTCGAATGTCGTGTGTTGTGGTACAAGGGCGACGCACGATATTTGATGCGACACTTGATACGACACACGACATTCAAGCGACACACGAAACGACGCACGACATGCGAAGCGACGCACGACATTATATCGCGCAAATGTCGTGGAATTGTCGTGTGTCGTGCTATAATGTCCCTGATCAAAAACGCGACATACGAAGCGACACTCCATACGACACACGACATGCAAGCGACGCACGACATTATATCGTGCAAATGTCGTGGATTTGTCGTGTGTCTACCGGTGTGCTAGTTAATAAATCACACGGTCATCACACTGTCCAATAAAGTAAAATAATATTTAATTGTATACGTGTACCTGATGTTTACTCCAAAATCCAATGCCATTAAAACTTGTATTTCCAGGTACGTATACCTGGCATTAAACAATCTTCTAATATCTTCATCAGCCATGTCTCTTCAAGGTGTACCATTGTATAATTATTGAGTTATGGACAATCCGGCCCCGCTACCAATCCAGCCCCTAGACAAAATGTCCTTGGTTAATCCGGCCCCATTTAGCATGATCAATCCGGCCCCACTTTTATTTTATAAATTATAGCATTTATTTTTTGGTATTTTTAATTAAAAAAGTAATATACTGAATAGTAATTATATAATTTGAAATGCACATAATAATTACAGCGGGATTGTTATTGAAAAAATGACTGGTAACGGGAATTACATAGTACACATATAATAATCAGTGATTGTTAATGAAAGTAACTGTTTTGGGAGATTAAATTGGACAAAACACACTTATGATTTATAATTCAATTTAATAAGAATGGCTATAGAAAATGAAATGAATATAATTATATACGTCACTCTCTCTCTCTCTCTCTCTCTCTCTCTCTCTCTCTCTCTCTCTCTCTCTTTAAAATCAAAAATATTTACAAGAAAAAGATAAAACACAAAAACTATCGTCTACTTCTTCGATTAAAATAGAGGGTGATAAACACAACAGGTAGGTGTTTAAATCCTCAGAACTAAATACATATATTTTAATAGTTTCTGAGGATGGACAAGTATAACGTAAACATTCAAATACTTTGTCAAATATATACTTGAGTAGATCAACACAAAAAGATATATATATCAAATTATTTAAAAGAAAAACACAATAATTTACCAGTTCTGCAAAGCCGGTGTTGCCACCTTTGACATTTGTCGCACTGTTGTGCCGTTAGCACGGTAATAATGGGGTTATCCTAAAAAGATAAAAAGAGGTCCTTTTCCAGTCCAATAAAACTTTATTACACAATTTAATAAAACGAGTCACAGATGTTAAGTGACTGGACATGGAGTAAGGTACCTTATATAATGAAAAGTGTCCTGTCAGTTTAAGCCAATGAAATGCTGTATATTAATTAGGGTTGATTTCTTGACCAATCATTTCATAGCGTATTAGTTGCGAAAAAGGGGCATCTACATAAAAATAATGCGATTAGGCTTAAACTAATCCCAGGAAACCCCAATTTTGTACATTTATAACATGTTGTTACATCAATTTACATGTATCGACTACCTTTGATTAAGCTGATTATTTATATCCGGCCAAGCTCTTCCAGTCAAAACACTTGCGGATAATTGCTTTAAGTCAAGACTCTATCGCTAAAATTGAACCCTTGTTTAAGTGATTAAGTGATCCGATTAGTATGTTCGACAAGCTGCGAAAATATTCAAAAAATGCAAATATCGAACTAGAAAAGTTTGTCACTAATGTTAAAATTACGAGTTTATTATTCAAAATACTCAAATCAAAGTTTACCGTTCGACACAATTTTCAGTTATTCAAAAATATTATAAACAAATTCAAATAAAATTTGTCGTCTTTTTCCGTGATTCAAAACAAATATTATAAACAAATTTCACTGAAATTTGCTGCATAACACTACCTCCCCCTTAAAAAAAAAACTTTATTTCTATAAAGTTGAAGCAGAGACACTATTGACTAATATTAACGAAATAAGCTTTACCAGACAAAGTAACTTGGGTCTTACAAAAACAAAACATGACTTGTGTATTCAAGGTATTGTATCAAGAAAAAAAAATCATGTACATATAATACCAATTTACAATTGTTTCAACAATAATTGATTCTTGCATACCATCATTATATAAATTCTTCTTACATGCCATAAAATAAAATGACGCTAAATATTCAATCAATCAATCAATCAATCAATCAATCAATCAATCAATCAATCAATCAATCAATCAATCAAACAAATAATCTTATATGTCATAAAATATTGATTCTCTTACTACTTGCCTCATAGTATATGAAATATCAAACATGTACATATACCCTTTATAAAACATGTTAACTAACAAAACTAAAACTAGACTAAGTATTAAATGAAAATCCTAAGACACATTGTCATTTCATGCATTGAACTATCCAATCTATTTAATACATAACTCTCTATTTCGTGACTGTGACTGCTTTAGTTCACCATACATCTCTCTATTTTCAATATACTTCACACCATTTCAATTTGTTTTCAACAATTAACATAGTGTAGATTCAATTCCCTGGCTATAGTAACTATTATTCAGATATAATTAAAGCTTCAGTCCATATACAAGTATCCAACATTAGAACACAATACTATTTTGTCTAAAAATTACTAATATTATAAAGATACCGACAAAACATTTGACTGATGTACTTTGTTTATCTGTATATTCATTACATAAGTTTATAGGTATGAATTTAAACATATCTAAAAATCCTCTCTACTCTCAACTGTCATTCCATTCCTTTCTAGTTTCTTCACCGTTCACACAAATCAGCTGTAAGTATTGTTATGTCATATAACCATAAATCTTAATCACTACGTGTACCATACAACTGACAATTTACAAAATATAATACATGTATGTATACCAGTATATTCTTTCGACTGAAAATATAAGTATAACAAACAATAAACACATTTAACAGCACACATGTTAATTCAATATTCTATACAAAGTTTTGAACAATATAAAAATATATACACAAATTATCAAGTTTAACGCTACCATGTTTATTTCATGAATATTTTTATGATTTATAACAGCATCATATATTTTATATGTATATAATAATTGTTATGTATGTAATAATATAATAAATAACACTGATATTGCTATATAAAACAGAAATAAAAAGTGGGGCCGGATTGACCATGCTAAATGGGGCCGGATTGTCCAGGGGCCGGATTCTCCATGGCCGTTTTGAAGCGGGGCCGGATTGTCCAGGTTCCAAATTATTTAACTTCACCATGTGATTTATTAACTAGCACACCGGTAGACACACAACAAATCCACCATTTGCACGATATAATGTCGTGCGTCGCTTCGTATGTCGTGTGTCGTATGGAGTGTCGCTATGATGTTGTGTGTCGCGTTTTTGATCAGGGACATTATAGCACGACACACGACAATTCCACGACATTTGCGCGATATAATGTTGTGCGTCGCTTCGCATGTCGTGCGTCGTTTCGTGTGTCGCTTGAATGTCGTGTGTCGTATCGAGTGTCGCATCAAATATCGTGCGTCGCTCTTGTACCACGACACACGCCATTTGAAGCGACACACGATACGACACGCGATATTCCAACGTGACACACGATACGACACACGACATGTGAAACGAAACTTGATATTTACCACGACATTTCGTGCGTCGCCCTTGTACCACGACAGTGCGATAACGCGACATTCCTATATTCAATTGTCGTGCGTCGTATCGCATGTCGCATGATATAGCGTGTGTCGCTTCGCATGTCATGTGTCGTATCGAGTGTCGCGTTGGAATATCGTGTGTCGTACCGTGTGTCGCATTGTATGTCGTGCGTCGCGGTACAAGGGCGACGCACGATATTCAATGTGGCACTAACCGGATTCCGTAGCATCTATATAATGTAACGGTGGACTGCCACTTTTAACGATGCATCGATATATTTTAACGGTGCAACGGTATATTTTATTGGTGCACCGTTAAAACAAAAATATCGGTGCAACAATATAATAGCTGTGCACCGGTACCGGTGCTATTGATCCTAATCGTACACCATATTATTTAGTACAAAATCGATGCCACACTGTTGTATGTTTGCAACTTTAAAATTACAACAAAAAAAAGTATTTAAACCAGTGACGTAGATTAGCCTACGTAATATCAGTGACTTATTTATGTTTATATGTATCTGGTAATGTACAGCATTGTTTAAACGTTACAGAACAAGTGTTACGAATGTGGTTATTTAGTGCTATAGCAGTTAAAATGTATTTCTCTGTGTCACTTTTATTCAAAGCAGTCAAACATATGAATAACATCCTTGCCCCATCTCTGCCATTGGTATATAGAAAAATCGGGAGGAATTTCAATGGCAATGTGAAAACATGGAAATATGATAATTGATTGTTTTCGCAGAGACATATAAACACTTATTAAGTTTCTGGTTTTTCACCATCTAACAAAATGCTTTATTTTAACGATATGTGGACTTGGCAGCTGTTATAAAGAGTGTCAGTGATTTAATTACAGAGACCGACAAGCTAATAGCATACGGCTGAAATTTAGGGTGACACCGTGAGTATATCTTTAATAAATCTGGAATCTTTGTCTGAATGAAATAATTTTTGTACTAAAGTAAAGCTGATAAAACTTATGACATTTCAAATTATCAATTATTTAATCTTTTTCTTCTGAAAATAAATTATTACTGATTGAAATTGTAAATTGTTGAAATTTTACGAAATATATATTTTTTAAAACTAAAGCCGGTAGTGTACTTGATTTAACAAATACGATTTAAAGAGAGTGTATCGGGATAAAATGTTGTAAATGTCTTACAAAATAAAATAATTATTAAAATGAACAAAAAGCATCTCATTATTATTAATAAATATAAACCGAATAGTTTAGTATCTCACATTCACCAAAACGTGACAAAATTGGTATGTAAATTGAAGTGGTAAACTTGAAACGAAATTCAAAATATAGACAGCACTGACGACCTTTGCATCGTCAGTCTGGCTCTTTCAAAGATGTACGTGTAAACCTTTATATGGATCAAATTGAAATCAAAATAAAATAACATGATTCATTGAATACGTTGCAAAATATGTTGCCATTTTAAGCGGGAAATATATTTTCGTTTAACCTAGGTGCGTTGCCCATGTTAGGAAAGTCCCCTTTAATACATTATATTGGCATGTTCAAATACATATCGTTTTGGCAATAGGGGGCCATTGAATATATATAATGTTTTAACCATTTTGAAATTTTGAAAAATCCGGATATATTCCCTTTAGCAACACACAATAGAAATAAAAAACAAATATGTAGAAAGATGAAGAAGGCGGAAATTTCATAATGATATTTAAAGACTTTTTTTATTATTATTTATTAGACTCTACTTAAAAATGGGCTAAAATGAGAAAATGATGACAAAACAATGACTGTAAGCGTAAAAAATATTCATTTCTTTAAATTTAGAATAGAAAAGTTCAATCAAGCCCTTTCTTTTGATACCAAAATCGCAAAAATAGGTTGATTGGGTCTGGAGGAGTTCTGTTTCCGAGATTTAGAAAAATGCCAAATGTGCCACCTGAAATTTAAACAGAGAGTGAGGATGATGCTGTATTGGTCAAGCTTTCCCAGAAAGCTGAACTGTGCGATGCCGGACCTTCGAAGCCTAGAACAGCTCAGCACGAGCAATATCGCGGGAACGTCTAAGCTGACTGTCTCTGTGTACCAGAATCGTGTTCTTCACTCGACCATCTTGTGACAGAGCTCAGTATGTTACATCAACTGACGGCACAACAGGGAGAGGGTGCTTTAGAACTTACATCAGCGTTGACCGTGAGAGCTTCCGACGAGAAGTATACTATATCCTGATATCATTTCCTGTCTGCTTGAACTTATAACCATGCCAGTGCGGAAAATCGTTCAGTGTCATGCGTACAGTAAGGATTATCTAAGACAAACCATGATATCTGAATGCCGTTCTGGACTAGTCATGCTACATAGTTACAGACGTGAGCAGATTGACAATGAAAATGTAATTATACAAGTTCCAATAAGAAAGCCCGGCAATGAGACTTTATCTAGAATCAGGTACGCTCAGTTGAGTACAAATTTTGACTTTGTCTTACTGTTTTAACGCCGATTAAGGTAACATGGATGTTTCTTTTTTTACGGAAACGGTAATGCCAGTCATTAAATAAAACGTCACCAAACTTCAAAAATGTTTAACATTTTTTGTTATTATTACGAGATTTATTTTGTTTTAAAACAAAATTACCCAACACCCTTACAACTAGACTATGGCACTCAATGCCATGGATCGATCACACAACCTTGTTCATTGCATACCCTGCAAGATGTTGGAACAAATCATAGTCAGCAGCATAATGCGACACCTTGACAAACACACTATTCTCACTGACTGCCAGCACGAGTTCAGAAGACGACGGAGCTGCGAAACTCAGCTTACACATATATACGCATATACAATATGGAATCCTCGACTGATTATGAATCTGTATATAATAAACTAACACCAGTGTTATTATCAGATAATACTGAGGCCAAAATTCCATTTGTACATAGTAAAAAGCCAAGGGATGCCGATTAAGAACTATTCTTGACTGAAAGACTGCGGTTGTGCTATTGCAATCGGCCATGCAAAATGAACTTAATGAAAATGATTTTAATTATCAGGAGATAGCACTTAATGATGAACAACTGAATCAGTTAAAGACCCTATATCGCGGGTTCCCAACGTCAATGTTCATTGGAATGGTCAGACGGGCCTATGTGACGTAAAGCTTGATAGCGTTCGAGTCGATCTGTTCGAACTGGTTAAACGTATACCAGATTTTTCATACAAAGATGTTGAAATGAAAAAACGTATTCAAACCCGGAAAGGTGATCTTATGGCAGATAAGCTTGGACGTGACATTCACACTATGGTCTCTGTCATCGAAGGTGAAGATCTAAATACAGTCGACATGAAAGAGCTCATGAGTAAACGGAAATCCACTCGCTCAGTTTCGGTACCGACTGAAAATCCGAATGTTATGAATCACTCAACTCCTGCCAGATAGAAGATTCCATCCCCGGATCTCGCCATTTTACAAGATTCGGTTTTTACTCTGAAAGCAGAAATGCTAAATCTAAAGCAAAAATATTCTGCTAACGAATCGGCTCGCAGAGAGCAAATCAATGTCCTTAAGCAAACTGTAATTAGTGTGAAGAATGACTTAACGGAATTGGGTAATTTTGTGTCAAACAGTTTAGAACAGATTGACATGTGTATTGAAAGGATTGAGTCGGACAAGCTAACTGGCTTGTGAAATCAAAGTATTAAAAGGCAATGCTAAATCATGTGAGGACAATTTTGAATTATCTATGAACATTTTCAACATAAAACTAGTTTCTCTCGAAAAGGTGTCAAATAGGAAATCGAGACAAGACATTAAATCGGGTAACCAAACTATAAATGGTTCCAAATCTGTAGCTGATATTAACTCAAGTGTGTGCCAAAATGAGTCACACTCGGTCGCTTTTCCACAGGATGATAGTGTTACTAAAAATTCACAGAGTAGCGTGCATGCTACTACCAACTATGACGGCTCGTCTTCTGTCAGTCAATCAGCATTACCCACTGGCGACACTTACTCGCCAGATGATGACTCGGACTATCTCACCTATGAGAACGTCAATTTGCAGCGTTGCATTTCCCAGGCAGCTCAGTTCACGCCTGTTCAGCCAGTAGTGTGTCTGGAAACGTCATCAAGAATGAACAAATCAACATTGAGACTGCTTCATGCCTAGAGTTTCACGTGACAGTAATGTATGTCCAAACATAACTGTTGATAGTGGCATGTTAAATAGCGGTGATAATGTGAATCGTTTTAACTATACCGCTGGTGTCCAGGTAAATAAAAACATGTCGTGTAAAAATGTCAGCAGTGATGTCACAAGACCACTTTACGGGCATTAATAGCAATAGGAAATTGTCGGCGCTTATTTCCGATAGCTATACTGAGGTTTCTGCTAGGCCGGTTAAATCACAGTACATACCTACTATAGGTGTCATCCCACCATTGATTTTTGTTCTTTATTCTATAGTAGATAATAAAAGTTTGAAGGCTTGTCATTCATAGAGAGACCCAAATGAATGAAGTGAAACCTACATTTTACTGTTTGTCAACCTCTGCACTATCAAAATATGATGAGAAAAGATTTTTTTTCTGCTCAGTGTGTACACTGGTGACAAAGTGAAAGTAGACTTCCGAAATCATGTATTCATACCCCAATTTCCAAGCATCAATTTTCTTTTCTAAATTCACAATTCAATCATGACAATGCTATCAAAGTGTTCAAAATATATCAATAATGCCATTCAAATAAAAAAATGAGCATTAAAATAAGGAAAATGCATTTTTAAAGAAGAAGAAATGAGGATTATTTAAAACCGCCATTATACACCACGGAAGCATTCCTTTTTGCGATGGTGGTACTATGCCTATAACGAATTATAGACATAAACCGGATAGCATATATAGCACTTCGCGTAAAACTCAAAATAGGAACGTGGAAACGGATGATGTCGACGATGATATGGTGATTTTACGACATATATCAGAAATCGGACAAAGAGTTTCTATATTGGGGGCTTCAAGCCGTCGATTACCGAGACAAAGATTGCTGAATTTGTCAGGAAGAGAGGCCTTAAAGTGACTTAGGTTTTCATAACTAGAAACTTGCGGTATGGGTTATAAGCTAAATACTGAGGATGATGAGTATTTCGCTCTGCTACATGACCCGAACTTCTGGACTGCGTTTCACATAAAAACTTACGACAAAAATCGTCGTAAACGTAAACCAACAATTATTCATAATAGTTTTGATTTTCATCTTAATGAAGCCAATTAGGCTAAAGTCATGCAGAAAGTTACATATATTCTGAAAATACAATGATTTTAAATGTCGATCAAAATTGTATCATAAAACGGAGAAATTGTCAAATGGACTTACGTCGATTTTTATCGTAAGTTTTTTTGTGAAACGCAGCGCCGGCCTCCAAGAGAAACATGCATACCTTTGGTAACGAGGAATAAATTGAAATATCGCCATAACCAGCGATTAGAAAGAAAGTATGCTCCTAGTCACCGGACGTCAAGAGTGAACAATAATAGTCAGTACACACGGTCAGATATTACGAACTATAACCCGTATCTGTACCCCGACTCAGAAACTTTTTAATGATTGATAATTTGAATATTTTAACATGAAATGCAACTGGAATCATGTCCAGCTGCACATATTTATGTGATATATTAAATGCCGAGAGCATTGATTTTTGCGGTATCTCTGAGCACTGGCTAAGAGAGATTAATTTACACTTTTTTGACTGTACAGAAAGCAAATATAAATGTCACACTGTATGTGACTATGACGCGTCCCCGTGTGTGCAACGTACGTAAGGGCGGGGTAGCTATCTTATGGAATGTTAAACACGCTCGCATTGTTTCAGTCCTTCAAATAGAGGACGATAAAATAACAAGTATTCAATTTGAATATTTTTATGTATACTTTATGTATATCTTACAAGTTTATTTACCCAGTTGTAACCATTCTTTAAAACGATTTCAGGAATCGGTTAATAAATTATCAGAACTTCTATATTACTACTCTAACCAGTAGAGTTATGTTAATGGGAGATGTAAATGCACATCTTAACTCTTCTAAACAATCCAAGAACATTGGTGACAAAAGTCTTTTATTGCTGACATTAATTAATAACCATACGCTAGTATCAGTTAACTCTCTTGACATTTGTACTGGAGCTAGTAACTCATTCGTTTCATATGATGGAACAAAAAGCTCTTTAAAAGATCATATTTTTATTCCAAAAGAGTAAACTGATCTTATCAATGCTTGTGAACTTATTGATGATAGCTCTGTTTATGTGTCTACACATAGACCTGTATTGTGTAGTGTGTGTGTTCGTTCCACAACTTGAGTTAAACACTTATAGTTTTGATACAGAGCCTAAACTAAAATGGTCAAAAGCGACCCCGAGGTTCTGCTACAGTACACTGTCTTTAGGTCAAAATGTTGATTTGCTTCATTTATTACAAGATGATATTGTAGGTTCGAATGGAACTGGTGTTCTATACGAGACACTAGAATCAACTTTGATTAGTTCGGCACATACATATATCCTAAAAGCTAAATTTAGGCATTATTTAAAGCCATACTGGTCAGCAAAATTGACCAATTACCGTCGTAAAGTCGATGGTTGTCGTAAAGCCTGGGTCGCAAATGGTACACCTCATGATACTAATACAGATATATATATATCTCATATAAAAAATAAAAAACAAATTTTCGCAGGGAACATAGACGCACTATTGAAGAATATTTACTGTTATTAAACCGCGAAGTTGACGAATCCCTTGAACTTGATAGTATGACATTTTGGTAGGTTATAAACAGCCGACGGCAAAAATTGTGTAATTCTGTATGTAATGAAATGAAATTTGGCGAACGTTTTTGTAAAAATGCAGAACAATTTACAATGCACTGGGGTAATTACTTTAAACAGTTATACACTCCATTTGATCAGTTACACTATGAGCCAAAGTTTAAAGCAGACTTTGAGAATAAAATGACAAATGTTAATTCTGAGATATTTGTTTATAACTGTTCGACTGTATCAGTATCCCATGCGTCTTTAGAATCTGTCAATCTGGCATTGCGTAAAGCAAAAACGACCAAAGACGGAGGAATAGACAAAGTAGTTTATGAACATATAATATATAGTGGTATAGTTGTCAGAAAATTACTTTCTAAACTATATACTGCTATGTTACAATTATCATATATACCTAAAAGCATGGAAAGGGGTGAATTATCACATTATTTAAAGGTGGTAACAAACCGAAAAAAAGACCCCGACAGTCACTGTGCTATTACATTATCCTCCGTTTTTTGTTAGACTGTATGAACATATACTTTTTAATTAAATTGAAACTGATGGTAACTCTTTAAAGTTCAACAGTCTTCAATGCGGTTTTCAAAATAATTTAGGCTGTGTTATGACATCTTACACTGTAAAGGATACATTTGCCTAAGTAAGGAGTTAGACTCTAAGCTGTTTGTATGTTACCTTGATGCACAGAAAACATATGATAGGGTATGGTATGATGGTTTGTTTAGTAAATTGTATGATCTTCAATTAGATATGCAGACTTACAAAGCTTTCGTGAGCCTACACTCAGGTTTAGAGAGCTGTTTAAATTTCAGGGGTTTTATTCAGACTGGTTTCAAGTTCTACAGGGAAACCGACAGAGTGGGGTAACCAGTTCCATGCTCTATTTATTATTCATTGATGGACTAATAAAAGAGCTGCATGATTCAGGCTTAAGTCTATGCTCATTCGATTTAAATATTTCCAGCCCGACTTTCGCGGATGATATGTGTTTGATCTCCCTTTCAAAATCCGCTCTAGATCAAATGATGAACATTTGCTACCGATATGCCTGTCACTGGCGTTATGATTTCAATGCAAAAAAAATGCGCAGTAGTTGTTTATAACGAAGACTATCGTGATTTTAGAAATATTAAACGCACATGGCGATTAAGTCCCAAACATGTAGCTAAGAGTGACTAATGCACTCATTTGGGAATTGCATTTCATAAATATTATGATACAGAGTTGGCCATAGATGAAGCCCCAAATAAACCAAGAAGAGCTTTTTTGGCGTTGTGTGTAGTGGTGTCCATGAGCAATGCTTACATCCTTTAACGTCATATAATATTTATAAATCTGTTGTTCTTCCAAAGGCTCTTTATGGTTGCGAATTATGGAATTCCATGAATGGCGCACAGATATTAGATACGGAACGCTGTCATCGAATGTGCATTAAATTTTTGCAATGTATTTCTACAAATACGCGCACTCACGCATCTTTATGCATGGTAGGCAGTATGTCAATAGAATCAGAGATAGATTACCGTAAACTGACATTTTTTGGTCAACTGTGTAATCTCCAGGGTCATTTCCTTGCAAAGAATATATTCCTTAATAGACTGATCCGATATAACGATGAGCCATATCGTAAAAGTGGATTCATACCTGATATTTATAGGGTATTGGCAAAATATCGTCTTCAACATACATACGATGATTTCTTAAAGGGTGGAAGGTTCCCATCAAAACACTGTTGGAAAACTATGATTAAACATTCTATCCGCGTATACGAAAATAATGTTCGTCAAATAGCCATGCTAGAAGATCCTCAACTTACTGAATATATCGCCGCTACTGATGTGTTTTCACCGTCAGCACTGTGGCTGTTGAGTAAAAGATATACATTGCTTTGGGTGGATGTCAGAGTACCATGAAGCTATTAAGTATGTTGTACTCTCGTAATCCTTATTTTCAGCATTGTTTTAAGTGTGGTACAGTTGTTAACTCGCCAGCAATACACGTTGTCTTTGAATGTATAATCAATGAAGATTTGCGGGAGGCACTGTGGAAGGAAATTTACATACAGTTTGGGTCGATTGTTTTTAACAACTTTATCAATCTTAACATAAAAAGCCAAATAACTCATCTATGCGCTGGCCTACGTCAATTTTTAATATGTGACGAATTACAAGTAAAATGTTTAAAGATTATTGTAAGGTATTTCCATCGCATGATGGATTGAATGACGAGTCCTTGCTATATCTTTAAGTTCGTTTGTATAACTATTTTCTCCTCATACGGTTCGTTATTTCGTTTTGTCTTCTGTTTTTTTTCTTTTCATTTGAGGTCTTTCTTCTAGTAATATTTACATACTTTTGATTAATGCACGCGCGTGTGTGTATGGCGTGCGTGTGTTCGGGCGTGAAAATGTGTGTTAGTTTATCAATGTATTATATTGTATTGCATTGCATTGCATTGCATTGCATCGCATTGCAGTATATTGTATTGTACTGTATATTTTGTTTTGTATAATCATTGAATGTTGCTTTTTCATTTTCTCATATGTTTTGTAACTCTTCAGTACTGGAGATTAATAAAGATTATATACGGTCCCGCTTGCTCCAAAACCTTTGTGAAAAAGTTTCCAGTAACTTGCGGAAGGACTGTGGTTCTGACACAGTCTGAGGTCTTCCTCCAGTAAAACTGAATATGCCATATATAACCTGGCAAGGGGGCGGGGGACGTTTTTGGAGGATATGCGTTCTTAGGCGGTAAAAATGAGCGGACGCGTAAAAAATGGCGGATTTTTGTTTGTAAAAGAAACGTCAAGGCACAGAAAAACACGGTAGTTTATTTTATAACTCATTATTTTTTTTAATGTATACTTCAGAGATGAAACTAAGTATATTGTGTTCCATTGGTAGTTCAATCCTACCTTGCAGCTATCATCATAAAAGACACAATTCGAGAAAACCGAGAGTGTTTACATGTGCCGAAATACATATTCACTTAATGACACCTTTTGGATTTTTCTATGATATCACTGTTTTTTTTCATGAATTTTACTGTCAGTACTGTTTTCACCACCAATTGTTTCCAAATCTGTTTAAGACCTCCATGTTTTGAAATTCATATGTGTACGACAATATATGAGGGATTTTAATCAACCATTCAGAAACTTTATCAGAGTAAAGTTAATTGTTTTCAGAGAATAAATGTTCAAGACGTTACTCATTTAGAAAAGAAAGCGCCGCAGATGACCAAGACTTAAAATTAAAACAGTATATTTCGTTTTGATGACGTCATATCAACATTCTCACCACCTTACGAAAGATGGTTGTAATTTACTTTTATTGAAGTCATATTTCACTCTGTTTTATACCAAATCAGGCGTGTACCTGCCTTTACGCAAGTACGCAGCTGGATCCACCAGATGTTGATTTTTTAGCTGATATCAGAAAATTCGTACGTAATATGTTTGAACTTTAATACTGTCCAACAGATCGCATTAGCGTTTAACTAGTCAGCGAAACGTCTACTTGCATTTAAAAATGAATATGAAAATGATAATCTTGATGGAGAAACGGACCGACTTCAAAACCTATGTGAAGCTAGATTGGCAAGTCGGACATACTCCTTGTACACGTACTTTTAAATCGACTATTCTACAATTGTGAGTTCACTCGATGTACAGGTGTAGCATCTTGAAGTTTGACATAGTTTCACAGGATGTAATGCCTCTTAACAAGTAGTTGCAGGCAAAGGGCAATTGGAGAGCAATGTGTTTACCACACAGATTTATAAAGTACGTTGCATCAGCTGACGACACAAAAGAGAGACAGTGCTTTACTGACCTCAGCGGTGACCATGAGAGCTTCCGATCAAGATATCCTTTTCGTCTGGTTGAACTTATAACCATGCCAGTGCGGAAATGTCGTTCAGTGTCATGCGTGGAGTGCGGATTATCTAACGTCAACCATGAGAGCTGAATGCCGCTCTGGACTAGTCATGCTACATAGTAACAGGCGTGAGCAGATTGACATTGAAAATGTAATTTTAAAAAATGCCGGTAAGAATGAATGAATGAATAGTGTTTTACGGCGTACCAACACATTATAGGTTATTCGACGCCAACAAGAAGGAAGATTCCAGGTTCACTATACATGTACAAAAAACAACAAATTAACAAACAGATTAAATAAAATACACCAACAAATGAATATGCAGAATGAACCTAGAACCTTGATACCTGCAGAACTGTAGAGTTTCAGCAAATTTTATCGTATTACTCAAATTGTCGCTTCTTACGATATGCATAAACCACAGTGATCCTTTTTTTGCCATCACTCACATGGCTCCCTGGAACCACACAGGAGTTAATAATTTAACCACAATAGTGAACATGACAAAAAATTATATAATGAACATGACACCCATTCGGAGGATTCATACCCCTCTGCAGAGATCGGCAGTGATTCTATTCTTAGCCGAAACCACACGGGCTTGTCGGTAAGAAAGCCCGGAAATGTGACTTTATCTAGAACCAGGGGCGCTCAGTTGAGTACAAATTGTGACTTTGTGAAGACAGTCTTACTGTTCTAACGCCGATGATGGTGACATAAATGTTTCGTTTTGCACTGAACGGTATTGTCGGTCATTAAATAAAACGTCATCAAACTTAGAAATGTTTAACTTATTTTGTAATTATTACTAATTTGTTTTAAAACGAAATTACCCAACACCCTTACAACTAGACTATGGCACTCAATGTGATGGATCAATCACACAACATCGTTTAAGTGAAAATGTGAATTTATTCGAGTTTTCATTATTTTTTTTGGCAATGCATACTCCAGTAGAGAATGTGCTACTAGTATCTTGAAGAAAATGTGCCAAAATTTGTTCATGCCAATGTCTTTTCTTTATAGATGATAACGGAGAATCAAATTTTCTTTTTGATGTTCTTAGTGACATTACACTAGGTAAGGGTAAAATAAATTTCCGCTTCTGCGGTTGTGACCGCTTATTTAAGGAAATGGCTTATTTTTTCTGTAAGGCATTTTACCGGGAAAGGAAGTCTCATAATACAGGACACACTATGCTGATTTTTTTATTAAATTAAGTATTTTAACTGTTATAGTTTCACAAATACACAGTCTTGTTTTTTAACGTACACGTGTAACTGGCAATATCTGTTATTGGGAACGAATCCATTCATTTATGGCATACAGTTGACGAAAACCCTCATATATTGTCGTACACATATGAATTTCAAAACGAGGTGGTCTTAAACGGACGAATCAAGTGTAATTTGGAAATACTTGTTGGTGAAAACGGTACTGACAGTAAAAATTTTGAAAACACAGCGTGATATCATAGAAAAAACAAAAGAAGGTGCCATTTAGTGAATATGGATTTCGGTACAAGTAAACACTCTCGGTTTTCTCGAATTGCGTCTTTTGTGGTGATAGCTGCATGTAGGAATGAACTACCGATGGAAGACAATATACTTAGTTTCATCATCGGAGTATGCATTAAGAAAAATAGTGAGTATAAAACAAATTACCGTGTTTTTCTGTGCTTTGATGTAATTTTTACAAACAAAAATCCGCCATTTTTGACGCGTCCGCTCATTTTTACCGCCTAAGAACGCATACCCTCAAAATACGTTCGCCCCCTGATAATTGTATGTTACTTTTTCATTTTCTCATATGTTTTGTAACTCTTCAGAATTGGAGATTAATAAAGATTATATATGGTCACGCTCGCTCCAAAAACCTTTGTGAAAAAGTTTCCAGTAACTTGCGGAAGGACTGTGGTTCTGACACAGTCTGAGGTATTCCTCCAGTAAAACTGATATACCATATATAACCTGAAATGTGTTGAAAATGGCGTTAAAAGGCCATTCTAAAAAAAAATCTTGACCTTGCACAACCTGTCGCGAAGGCCTAGTAGTCAAGTGTGACTGCGTCAGCGTACGATGTAGATGTTAATTGTTTTAAGGGATTATATTGGCATATTACCGTCACATATAATACACATATTAATATGGCATTTTAATACACACGCCCAGCATGAAGATACACTTCTAACTTAGACATATACGCGTCTAAAGTATCTTATTGCATAACCTTTTTATTACAAACATATCGGGTTTCTGAAGCCATGTTTATGTTTTTGTTTACATTCACCAATTTCAACGAACCGCTTTCGGGTTTCCGATCAATCATCGGATAACATCATGAAGACTCGGTCCCGATCTCGTTTTCGAGGCTTTGTTCGGGAAGTTTACGGAGTTCTATGTAAACATTGCGCAATACTTTATTGCAGGGCGTATTAAAGTTTTGGCCATTATTCTATTACTGTTAATTTGGTAACTTTCAAGTAAATAAAGGCTATACGTCAATACATATAAGCATTATTTTGTGCACACTGCATACAGGAAAAGTCTGGATAAACAACGTGTTTGTGTTACTTAAATTAAGTGTTACAAACTTACAAGTCTCTAGTGCTAATCTCTCACGCGTCCTCTTCCTGGGTAAAAAATAATACTAAAGGGTTTTTGCAAGTAAAAAGAGGCAATCAAATTCCTATCCGAGAGGGGCTCTCGGGCCGGCGAGATTCCTGAATCCACAATAAAGCCTGGGTACGCGTCTGACGTATATAATATAGACTGGTTATACATTATAAATAAATAAATAATAAATCAAAAATTATTGTATAAAGGTACAGTGTCATCCTTGATCCGCCCCTGACATCGGTGTTACACGGCGTGGCAGCGGATAAATTCGACGGCCAGGTGAAAATATGCAAATGAGAGAGAGAGTTACTCACCGTTGATTATCACGTGACTCAAGAACGCGGGTTTTATCGCGAGACAGAGTCGGCCATATTTACCGGTAGCTTGTCGGAGTAGTGGATTTATGTGAGTGTTTTAATCTGAATATTCTATATTAAGGAACTGTTTATTATATCATTATTATCATAATGGCGTCCCGGACCAGTAGGAAATCGGTCACGACGACGACAACCACGTCGACAGGCATGGAGACGCCGACAACATCAACATCTCCTGGCCGACGCGGACGCTCCCCATCCCCAGCCCGAATTACCCGAATGCAAGAAAAAGAACAACTTCAGAACCTCAACGACAGATTGGCAGCGTACATTGACAAAGTCAGGTACTTGGAAGCAGAGAACAGCAGGCTTAATGTCCAAGTGAAGTCGACAGAGGAGACTGTCACAAGAGAGGTTACAAACATAAAGAGTCTGTATGAATCTGAACTCGGAGAGGCCCGAAAACTTCTCGATGATACTGCAAAAGAGAAGGCAAAACTGCAATTAGATGCAAATAAATATAAGACAGAGTCAGATGACTGGCAAACTAAGTAAGTTCCACTAAGTACTTGTTTTTTTATCAATATTATTTGTTTATAAGATTTAATTAGTTGCTTATACTGCCTCCATATAAAGTTATAGTCTGTTTCAATATATATGTTTTGAGGATGGTTGGGCAGCATAATGCTGCCACATGGCTTTTGATAATTGGGATTGACAGTGGAAGATTAGAAGATAAATAATAGAATATGAATTATATTTCAATATTACAATATAAACATAACAAAATAAACATGCTGATAACAAATAAGAGTAAAACCTAACTAGGATTATTTACTATTATTTATTGTTATGTTAAGGATAGGCAATGTGGATTGATTTAATTACATGACTTCATTTTTTGGTCTAGCAATTCATGTCATTTAGTTTATCTAGATACTGCACAGTCCAGCATTCCGTCAGAAAGATTACTCTGAGCTACCCAAGCTAAGAAAACTGGGTTGATCATGGAAGTGACCAGCACCCCGTTTATCAAATACTTCAAGGAATTATAATTTATAGAGAAGGAAAGGCAAATGATTAAGGTTTTGTGAATGCTTGCATATTCACATAAAATCTCACAGTATCTCATTTTCAATTATCTTAATTTCCATTCTTCTCAGGAACACAAATCAAAATTATTGCATTGCAGAATGAAATTAACATTAAATTTTAAAACAATACCATTCTTAAAATTGGTGAAGTAACTTTGATTATAAAATTTGTATACTGCAGCTAAAATAATGACAAATTACGAGAAATTTTCCTTCAAACCTCAATATTTTTAATTCAAGATCATTTTGCATTGTTGAAACATGTTTAAACATCTAAGATTAGATACAACTTACAGTTTATGTAAAAGAAATCAGATGCCTGTGAATTATGAACAATGAATTGCCAAATATTTAATTCTTTGTGTGCTATTTTATCAACATTAAGCCAGGATATGCAAGTTTCCTATCCTCTATACAAGTCCTTGAATACATCAACTTCCCTCGAAAATGGAAAAACGATGTGACCCCCCAATTAACTAAAAATTCTTGATCCATCTATAGTTACAGTCAATTCCAAGATTGTTGATAATTGGGCAAATCTGATAAAGCCAGTAATAAACATGTTGAATGCAAACAGTTCCATAATTTAGTATACCTGTCTTACCTGTATAGATGAATCAAAGAGTATAACATGTTTACAGTTGTTCTCAAATAAACAATTACTTACTAATTCTATACCATTTTGATCAGTATCATTGATTATTGTCTTAAACTGATCAACTAGTTCAGGCGCTGGGTAATCAAGAGATATTTGTTTATATCATATGTTCAACAATGGTTAAATCTTGTTCTGCCATGACATGTTAGTTATGTTACATTAAGGTAGTGGGACCGTAATGGGCTATATTTCAAATCTTTAAAAGCCTTTTATTTTTATTTACTATATAATATCACTGACTAATTTCCAAAATTTTAGAAACTTTTACCGTTTAAAAAAAAAGTTATCCACATTTACTTTACCATATCCCACTTTTAAAAGGCCGCAAAAAAATTTCAAAGTCCAAAATAGGTAAAATTGCTACAATTTTATTAATTTTCAATATTTTTTACATTTTTCACCATCAGTGTATTCTAAAAGCATATGTTTTAAGAAATAATATGAGCATGCAACATTAAATTGAAAAAAAATAATCTAAAATGAACTCATTTGTATTATAGCGGACAGGAGAAATCCATATTTTTGATAGTTTTGAAAAAAGTTGTTCTAAAATAAAAGTGTAGAGAATCCATTCTACTATTGGGGCATCAATACTACATGACTAACTTTTATATATATACTATTCCATAGATGATATCAAAAGATTAGGAAGTTTTACCATACGGTTTTTTCTCAATAACTTTTTTAATATGATAGGGTCAAAATTTCATAATCGGCATTTCTATAGAAATAAATGTTTATCTTAAAAGTAATGTTAATGTTTCCAAGTTTATATACAAAAACTATAATGACAAATATTATTGAAATAAAGATGTTCCCACATTATACAGAAATAGCATAAAAGCAATAATATGTCCAATAATATGTGAAAATAGAACATGGAATCAGAACCCCACCCACCCCAACCCCATTACACAGATTCATTCTCGTGCTTAAACACTTAAATTACTAATCTTGCGAAAAGTGTCAATTTCAAAACAAACATAGTATGACATAAACTATTAAATATTAATATTATGTAAAAAAGTTCACATTAACAGTATAACAGAATAGAACCCCCACCCACTCACTTGACACACACACTTCAAGTCATAAAGAGTCATTGTTTGAAATATATAGCAATCTTTGATATAACCTCATCTAATACTTTTTTGCTTTGGTGACCCTTGGTACACCATCACCATTATTGGCAGGAAATCTGCCTCTCAGTCCATCCTCACCAGAATGTTTATAAATTGTTTTCATTTGGAGCGAAACTGTAGGTTAGGAGCTCTTTCGGTGTCAATTATTTCAGAAGTTGCCCAAGTGACTACGAATCGGCATTTTGTGCACTGTAGCTGATATCGCACAGCAATTTCACAAGGTCTTCCATTTTATGTGAATGATTTGGAAACAGTTTCCTTAACACTGTCAGGGAATAATTAATCCTGATACACATTTGAAAATTGCTCTGTATTGTTGGTACGTCATATACCACTGGATAATAAAATCATTTTCCATTGAAAGCAACTAATACGACTTTAGAATTCTTTTCAAGTCATTTACAAAGTTTCTGGATAGCTGTTTGAATGTAGACTGGTTTCACACTATTACCATTGACTCTCATGGTTTCAGAATCATCATCACTATACCAGTAACCTTCTGATGGTATAGGCAATCCTGGTCTAACATAGGTGGCAAATGATTGTGAAGACTCAACTTCCACTGCAGCTATCATAGATGTAATGTGTGGCATCAGTCCACCACGTACTACAAATACAGAATAAAGTACTGTTATTATTTGAGACTGCTTTGAGCTAATATTTTCAAGAAGTGAATTATAATTGAATACTATTATTTTCTCTTTATCTTCTTCATATGTCATTTTTTGCTCATCCTAATGTCCCAAAATGACTGACCTCACTGTTGTAAATACAAATTCTCAAAATACTCAAAGTGAGACGGTAGTTTCGTGGATAGTGTTGGCAGCTCACGCCAAAGATTGCGGGTTTGATCCCCAGCTCGACCCAGTGCCTATGAAAAAGCAACACGCAGGACTGGTTCTAATCGGGAAGCGGACTCAAGAGTGCTTAATAAAAGCTCAGAGCTTTCTTCGCAATCGAGCTAAAATAAGTTGGTATAAACCAATTCAATTCATTAAAGAGAGTTTTTCATAAACAGTTCGCCTGGAAGTTTTGCATTGATTGTTAATATGAAACTAAACATCTACACGGATTATCTGACTGCATTCTATAATAGAACATATGGCAGAGAGACAATGACAGATAATGGGTATCTAGTCCTGGTTAAACTATTGCATATCTACAAAAACCCGATGACTATGTACATCATGGACTTGTATAGCTCTATATAATTCCTTGCGTACATGTAAGGACATCAATACAATTGTCACGTTAAAAAAAGCGTAAAATTCAATGCAATTAATCAATTATAAATTATTAAATACATACATGTTAAACTTTCAAAGTCTTGTGTGTGCCATTCAGCGTCTACTGCACAGAACATTGCACTTCTTGCCGGACAGGAAAACGTGGCTTACTCTGTGTGTTGACCTGACAGACCTCCAGACAGTAGAGAGCTGACAGTGAATCGCTGTCTTCAGTGTAACTGGATTACTGAAATCAACATACACAACATTCTAACTGCAATATATTATATCTTATATCATTGTATCTACATGTATATAAAAACAATTCTTACTACTTGTTTACATTTTAGTTTTATGTATTTTGTTGATATGAGACAATGTGTCTCATTATCAATATCATTCGTCTCTCACCGCTGATTGATGTGGGAAAGTTATCAACTACTTTTAGAAATGAGTGTACTCGAGTACAGGTTAAGCTTCCAGGATCCCTTAAAGAGTGGTTAGGCTAGCTGGTCGTCCGTTTGGTCTCGATGGCACGAAAATGATATTCTATATATTCAATCATCAATCAAAGTCTAGCAAAAAAAAAAAAATATATATATATGTATCTCAGCATTTTTTAAATTCTGGATAATTGAACAGTTTCATCGCAACTAATTACTATCAGTTCTAATAAAAAAAATCAACGTTATACAACAGATAGTCATCAATACTATCTTACCTGGCTTAGTTTTGTGTTGGCTGCAAAATAGGGCATTCTTTTAGATCTTTGATGGTGTGTTTTTGCCATAGGCAACTCTGTTGACATGTCCACAGTCACTGTTCTGACGCACAACATACACATATTCGTCTAACCCTTTCTGAGCAATGCTGTCATAAGTAACTGGTACAGAGCTAGGTCTGCATAATTGACAACGTTTTAGGTTTGACAACAAAACTTCGAATACAACCAATTTTCGATCACTTTTTCCAACGCACTTCGTCGATTCTTCATTTGATATTGATACACTGGCTCTGACACATTACAAGCGGTCTGATTGCTATATGTGTGATCAATATTCCCACCAATCGAAGGAGACTTCGCTGTTTTTTTCTTTTTATTCGAACAAAAACATCTTCGACGATCGTAAAAATCCATTTTTGTTTACAACCGGAAGTGAGCAATTATCGTTTATTTATTTTTTTTTTTTTTAAATTTAAAGTTAATGACGCTAAAATGATATTAAAAGCAATAAAACAAAACAGGATATGTGATTTATTGTTATGAAATAAAAAAATATCCATACATTATGTATTTATAAGTTTATTCCGATCTATACCGAGATGCTCCGAAATCGTTACGGAGGATACCGACATCGCACGAAAGTTAACGAGCCCATTACGGGTCCACTACCTTAAAATACCGCTAATCAAGAGACACTGATACTATTTAATGTAAGATTTTTTTGTTGTTCAAAGTATACATGTACATACTGGAAACGAATACAAATTGATAAACAAGGACTTACTTTATATATTATTTGAATACTAAAATGAAAAAGTGAGTGCTAAATTTGCAGTCATCAGTGAATAATTTTTAGTGTTGAAACTAAGTATTAAAACAAGATGCAGTGTAATTTTTATCAAGATAAAATTAGAGGTAACCATATAGATAGTAAAAATTCATTGAAATTAGCTAGTTAAAGTTTTGTAAGTAATTTTACAGAACTCTGTTTGAAATTGTGGAAGTAAGTTGCTTATATAGTTTTGTCTAGAGTAAAAATCAGTTGAAAAAGTAGTGCAAGATTTATGTACATGATCATGTTAACAGGTGAGCAGTTTCAAGGTTGCATTTACGTTACGCTTTATTGGCATTATAGCGTGGGTCTCAATGTGTATGACTTTTAACGTTAACTTCACTAGTTAGCATGCGTTTATGTGTAAATTTGTTGTTTTAGTGGTAAATGATTGAGAGTTATGATTTATGTTTCATTGGTTTATTGATATACATAAATGTAATAACATGAATATAAATTTCCTCTACAATTTTACCACACAAATCTCATAAATCATATTTTTTTAGAACTGCCCCAACCTATGCCTATCTCTTGTTCTCTTAAATTTGCTCCATCACTACCTGGTGTTACTATCATTAAATGATGTTTACATTCTATAAGCTGGATCACCTCGAGTGTTTGTTTGGCAATACAACCTGCTGTTTATTTGACCTCAAGTGGGCAAGATAAGACATAAGTCATCATTGGTTGCTACTCTTTGTCTATAATTGGGGAAAGTAACAGTGAAGATGTGTACATGGCATGTAACAGTATCCATTATTGCAGATCTGGAATTCTGGCAGGTTTGAACAGGAATTTTGCCTACACAATTTGTAACTTTGCTTTCAAAGGTTTTAATTAGAATTTTGCCAGCAAAATTTGTAACTTAACTTTTAAAAGTTTTGCTGGTAGGTGGGCTGTGATGTCATCACCAGATCACTAACCTGCCATTGCTGAGGATGTGTTTTGATCCCAGCTCTTGTCGTAACACATTAGGCCATTCTAAAAAAATACTTTATTTGCCGTGCTTCTACCTACTCACTCAAAATTGCAGCTATCCTAACTTTAGCGTTGTTTTCCTCAACCAATCAACTGATTGTTACGTACGACAATCATCATGTAATGTGTTAAAAATGATATTAAAACTATTTTAATAAAAAACATTTGTATTGCATGAAGATGGAAAAAAATCAATATTGATGGGAGGAAAGATGGAGACAGATTGTGACTGCATGGTTAGAGTATAATGGAAGTTTGTCTTCAACTGGTAACAAAGAGTTGGCCACGGAGGGGCTCAAGCTGTGACTAAATTAAATGACTGGTTTTCATTTACTTTACGATTTCTTTGTCATTATTTTTGGTGCTTTAGTCTGGCAATTCTTATAAACTAAACTAGATAGTAGGTGTATATGACGTAATGTGTATTTTTTTTAATGTTACTTTAGATTCTTTGTCTGCACTTTCTCCCCAATCACTCCACAAAGGTGTAGGAATCTTCCAAATGTGTGGATGTCATGTCCATTTTACCATTTTTGCCATGTCCATTTTAATATTGTGATTAAGGTATCAACCCCTGTGAGTGTTGGCAAGAAAAGGGTCACTGTAGCCTATAGCAAGTAATGATAGACAACATGAGTTATTGCATAGAATAACTAAAACTCTGACAAGAAGTTTTGCAGATATAAAGGTTCTAGGTTCATTTTGCATATATATTCTTTTTGTACCTGGAGAGTGAACCTGGAATCTTCTTTCATGTTGGCATGACGGTAATGTGTTTGTACTCTGTAAGTCCTCAGTTCATTCTCTTTGTCCTTCAGGGAATTAAAGTTTGTCCAAGGTGCTGTTTATAATGTATGCAGATGACCTTTCATTGACACAGCCCAGTTCCTATAGGAGATTTTATTGTACCAGTATTATATTTATGGCAAGACAAATTGAATATCAACAGATATTTAATCAATAATTATGACAAAGAGACTTTGGAGCCTGTTTTTATTGAATATAAAATACCTTGTTTCGATATGGGCTATGAATTAATATTGATGAAAATATTGTAGTCATTGAACTTGTGAGGAATCTGAGATTTTTTCTCCAATATTGATCCTTGCACCTTTGTGGTAGTATGATATCAGTAAAACAGTGAAAATGCTTGATGAGCAGCTGGTTGGTAAAGTGCATTTCTGATGTTCAGTGTTTATTAATTAACAGAACATTTTCAGTTTATGTGTCAGTTTTGTTTAAGGTTCAACATTATTATTGTATTTATTATTGTATTAACTCTTATGTGCATATACATCAATGGCTGTAATACTCTTAACACATCCATAATATTATTAACAGAGAGATATTAGCAATTAATTTGTTGTTTATTTTTTTTAGCACTAGATATATGGTAATAGGTGTGAAATATGAGTAATTGTTTTAAAAACCTGCTTCATGAAATGAATAGAACACAATAAAAAAGGTAACTTGACTTTGGTATTTATTTTTAGAATTTTAGTGTAAGTTTATGCTAATAATGTGAAGTAAGCTTATGAGCTGATATTAATCTCTCTTGAGTCCATTCCCTAGGCAGAACCAGTACTGAAGTGTTACTTTGGAAAGGTGATTGGGTCAGGTTAGGGACCGAACCCGTGATTTCTGATATACAAAGCCAACACTTCTCTCCACTGCACTGCCGCACTTGCAAGTACAATTATAACTCATCACATTACAAGTTTATCTGGAGCACTGGTGTTACTTAGTGAACCTTCAAGTGATACAACTGTCATTAATGAAGATCACTATCTGTGAGAGAACAATGCTACCATAAATAAAGATTTTATATCAAGATAAAAACAAGGAAGTGTAATAAACCCAGTATAAAGAGGCTTTGTAAAGATAGACTGGTGACAACAGCAGTTGTGCATAACTTGTGACTGTAGTAATAATAGGCAGTGACTTAATATTGCATTTATATGTGTGTCTATGTTATCGATAACTGTAAGATCAGTTCCACTTGCTTGCCTCGGTACAATGCTGTCATGTAATAGTACAATATTACTGGTGCATGTAATATGATATATCTATACACACTTTGTCATGTTAAGACAAGAGTATTAGTCTTTGTAAATACAGTCCTTGTAATCTTTTCAGTATTGAATTGGTAGTAAGTTAATACATACATTAAGACTTTAATTGTACAAATACTTATTGGGATTTTAAATTACTGAGCTTTTGCCATGCTCAGTCATGAAGAACCAATAGCAATTTATTAGGATCACAGGCTCTTTATTTGGAAGAAAAAAATTAAGTTGACTTGTTGTCATTACAAAGTTCATTATAAATTTAAAAAGGAATAATACAGCCAAACAAGTTAAGCAAGGCAGTATGAAGCATCTGCTCAAACTTGTTTTATTGTCCTTACTATAAACTATATTGTCAATAATGGCAACATCTTTTGTTTCACTGTACTTCATCAGAAATTCTTAATGCTATGCACCTGTCCTGTAACAATAGAAATATATTTTTCTGGCTGGTTTGGAAAAAGAACTCAAATCATACCGAAGTCCTTCAACTTTTTGTAAGAATTCCTATAACATAAAAATGCTAATTTCAATAATTTATTAAGGATGTGTGTGAATGGATATTCCAGAAAGCAGATGTTTATTTCATGAAAATGTGACCTTCACTCAAGGTACAATATTTTGCAAGAGCTTTATATACCATTTTTTTATAATTCAAGATAAGATCATGTTGGTATGAGTAATTAAATTTGATAAAATTTTCAGTTAAGAACCTTTAAATCAAATTGTCAGTTTTTTACATGAAGGTGAGCATAGTCTACATTTAGTAAGTTCAGCACTGAGGCAAAACGATGAGATAAAAGAGTTCACACTAGATACAAGGTGCAACCATTTATCAGAGAGACCTGTTAATGACTGATAAACCTCAGTATGTGGTACTCAGTACACTAGCTTCTGTATAATTAACTTTCTCCTGTTGTCATAGAGAAGAAAGTGATTGACCATGATAAAGAATGTTGAGTTTGCTATTAATGTCAGTAAAACCTGTGTGCATACAACTGTCAGTCTGATCATTGTTTGCCCTTCAGTCAGTTGCTTCTTAACCTACTAAATGACAATGGAATGGTATTATTATATAACTTGAAATGTGTTTAAAATGGCAGTATTATTCAAATAAAATGATGAAAGAAATGGAATGGTTATAAGGTAGATGGAAGCGTCTACTGCAAAATTGCAGCAAGGTTGGGATTAATCACAAATTTATGGCTACTTTTGCTGTTAAAAAGGTGTTGAGGAACATGAGGGGTTGAGATACAGATTTATACTTTTCACATTACTGAGTGAGATACATCATAAAACGATGGTCGATTGGTGGACTCTGTCAGAGATTTGGGTTCAACCTCTCATCAGGTTAGGCTATAAATAAATAACTGATCACACTCCTCTAGTGTTTGCATATCGAGGATAAGGCTCAATTTACTCTAATGTGACTGAATTGGAGTACCATACTGTTTATCTACAGTATTGTATTCAAATGTGCTAACGTTTTCAAGTTGTTTCAAGTTTGATATTGTTGACAAATTTTATGACATTTTTGTAAGTCGAGCCTCAAATCAATATTATGTACATATTTGAGTACATATTTCATCGTTAACAATGCCATATATTTGCTTATTCTGTCAGGCTGCTGTTTGTTTTGACATATCAGTTTCCACCAGACCAGAAGTAATTTTATCTATCAGCTTTTCAAATAGTTTTCCTCATTGTTCCACGGTATGTATGAGCAGTGACCCTGTCCTCTTTGTTTAAACTTAGCCAAAGTTCAACAGCTGAAATACATAAACAACTTTGAAACAGACTATAGATTTTCCAATTGTAACATTTTAGCTGTATTGGTAATTTTATGCCTGAGGTAGCATTTTTAGCGGCAGGTAAAATGTTCATTTGACAACAAGAGTGTTTATTCAGGTATTTTGGGGGTATTACAAGATTTTAAGTACTTTGTTTGGCCTGAGGTTCTGCAGTAATTTATAAATAATGTATCACTCTGTCCAAACCTGGGGTTTGTGTAAAGGCAGTGGACAGGTTTGGCAGTTCAATATACTTGTTATTACAGTAGGCCAGGTTAAAATGATTGATGTCTAGTCACAGTGTGCAAGCAGTGAAACAGAATGATGTTTTGATTGGTTGCTTTATATATCATTCATAACTGGCACACATTTGAATATATTAAGTGGGTGATTTGGAAATATGCATACATGTGTAAATTTGGTCTAGATAAATTGCATATATCGTAAGATAATAAATATGATTAATCATGAATCAGAGGCCCCCCACGAACCAGAAAATAATGCTAAACATTTAGTATTCTGATTTATATTTAGATATATTGCAGTGAGTGTATAGTCTATGATGATATCGTATTATTATGTTATATGTTTTATTTAAACCCAAAATGTTGCACAGATAGTGAAACAAGTTCTTACAACTTGTATACAAAATTATGCTCAACTGCCTTCCCGGGTAGTACTAGTACGGTATTTACGCAAATTTGTATTAAGTGCCTTTATCAAAGGGATTAGTCTTTCTGCATATGGCTCCTGAGGGGCATTGAACCCATAACCGGCTGATACAGGTCTTCACCACACCACACATTTTATTTGGTTGGCCTCGCTTAAGAAGAATGGCAATGCTAATGAGTCATTAGGATATGGGCGTGACCAAAAACATGAAGCATTGCTGTATATGTCATACATTGACTGGATTTAACAATTAGTTTAAGGAAAAATATGCTTGAGTGGGTATTACAGAAATAGATACATACATATTGCTTGGTGACCTTCGCCTCACCAGTCAGACTCTTTGTAAGGAGAACATACTGAAAGGGGATTTATTTCCACAAACAGCAAAGGTGTAAACTGTATGATGAAAGTAATGTCCGTACATAATGTCTATCTAACAACAAAGAAGAAAGGTTATATCTATTTTCATTGTGGATACTGCAACATCCACTTGCCCAATTGTGCAGTGGACCATATATCTAAATATACAGGCTGGCCTTCTGTGGAAGCAAGAAATGAAAAAAGGTTATTAACTGCATGTGAGCGTGTTTATCTCTGCCTTTAATAAGCTTGTGCTCAACCATTCTAGTCAGGAATTTGGCAATCAAATATTCTGTACAGTTTTCGGCATGAGTGGCACACTGTATGGGCCTATGTCTTTGCCCCGGAGGTCATGTCACAATATCCAGTTAGTCAAGTTCATGTAATGGTGACCAGATACAATTAGATGGTAATCTTTATTGTAGTCGTTGAACCTTTCTTTACTGTTTGGTTATGGGTACCTATGTGGTGATTTGGACGTTTACTCGGCTGGAAACTAATCTCAAATAATAACATAAAGTACACAGTACTATGGAATTATATGGAGGTACTATACTCCTTAGTCACTGGCATTGTGGGAGAAACTAAAATAAAGTCCTATCACAAATTTTATTGCAATCTTGCTCTGCTTGGGGCAACCCAAATGTTTGTGTTTTGGGTACTGTTAACCCTTTACTGCATATAGACACCTTTTGACACCTCTAATATAGACACCTTTGGACACGTAATATAGAAGGCTTTTTAATCATTGGGTGAATTATGTTTATATTAACTGACAGAGTGGAAAACAGTGCAGGAAGTGTTCAGATTGCTCGTTACGAGCAATCTAGACTCTTCCTGCACTGTTTTCAAAGGCCTTCTGTGATTGGTGCGGGAAAACGCGTATCTATGTATTAAAGGGTTAAACACTGCTGTTTTTATCTTCTTCCTTATCTTTCAATGTATTCACCTATAAAAATCCCCTCCCCCCTTTTTTTTAAAGAACAATTTGGATGATAATCTTGCAATTGATTCATAATGGCCTAACCTGCAATGTATTAAAAATAATGTTTACCTTAAATGTTCATTCCACATCATGCTCCTTTTGCCCTCGGTATCATTCCCCCCACCCCCACCCCATCTCTGTCTCCTCTGTTTTATCTACATTCTTTACAAAGTTTCTGCTCTTCTGTACAGTTAATAACAATTTGTGAAATCTAAAGCAAGTCAAGATTTAATCAAAATTACATTTTTACCTTTTAAATAGAAACCATGAATAGTAACTCAAGCAGAACCTTAAGTTGTAAGGCAGCAACTCCAATATATGGATGATTAAACTAATGTGTTCAGTGCCCTTTAATTTTAATACAGATGTAAAACATGTAATGTATATCGCACATTTAAACAAGGAATTGTATAGAGAATGAAATGCCTCTGATTGAGATTTTTTTGTGCTTGCAATATGTCGTTATCTTGACTTCCATTCATCCTTGGAACACCAATTAAAATCCTTACATTGCTGAATGAAATTCTCACCAAAACAATACCATTCCCAGAAATTTGTGTTTAAAATTGTTAAAAAGCTTCTGATTACAAAGTTTGTATACTGCATCTAACATAATGACACATTACGAGAAATGTTCCTTCAAACCTCAATATCTTTAGTTCAAGATCACTTTGCATGATTGAAACACGTCTAAGATTAAATACAGCTTATAGATGTAGAAAAATCAGTTGCCTGTAAATTATGAATGATTAATTTGCCAAATAATGAATTCTTCGTGTGTTGTTTTATCAACATTTAGTCAAGAGAAGCAAGTTTCCTATCCTTACATACAAGTCCTTGATTTAAAGAAAACAATATAAAGATAGTTATGATATTGTGTTTGTATATATTGATAGAGAATGAAGCCGGTAATTAAAATGTTTACAAACCAAGTGAATCACTTGCCCTAGTGAAATAGTTATGATTTGTTATCTGGTTTATGAGATGGATGGTAAAATCTTGATGTCTACATTATCTGGAAAGTTGTATTGTAAATTAGGTGCTTAGTTTTATATAGTGCAATTAGGCCACACCCATAATCCATGTGGGCTGAATTATAAAATGTTACTACATAGATTAGTGACTCTGTAAGTGCCTTTGAAAATGAGGTGCTGTGAAGTAGGTGAAATGATAAATATCCTCAAGTCAAGTACTGGTAAACAGAGTATAAAGTACTTGATGTAATTAAATTTGTGATTTTGATCCATGGTATCTTGACATGTAATGTGTATGTTGAATTTAGGTCTATGACTTCTGGTAAGAGTGTTTTGCCACATTTCTTGTAAAACAATGTAATTATATCCAGAAACATGTAATGTAGATGTTGAAGTTCAGGTTTTAGTCGGTGGAGTATTTTACTCCTCAATTTCAAATTAAAGGAGTACTGACCAATCTGTAGGAGTACTAATACTCCAGCAATTTGAATAAATGGAGTATATAAGTGATGGTATAATATATCAAAGCAATTGATCAAAGTAGTACAGTATTACTGTGATCAGTGGTTAATACAGTGAATATAAAACAGGCTGCATAAACAACAATATGATTTTAATATTTTACATAAAATATTAGTTGATTAGGAACATGTCGCCCTCAATTCAGTTTACGACTAACCATGGAAATTTGACTTTCCTTTCAGTGAAGGTCTTGGTTCCACATTTATTCCGTGTTACGGGTATGCAATTGATTTCTTTCAAAATAATCCTGTTAAGTATTTGTTTGTTTTTTGTATATTTCGTGCACGCGGCACTATTTAGAAAATAACATTGACTGGTGTACAACTTTTCATATAAGCACAAGCGTATGGAAAAGACGAAAAACCGATTACCCGCCAATATCCCTGTTGGACCTTATGGTTTGATACTTAACTTTTCGGTAATTGTTACAAGACGAAAAATTGATAACCCGCCATTTTGCTGAATACTTTACTTTTCAGTAATTGTTATAGTCGATCATCGATCATCTCCCAAAGTAAACAATGAATTATTAGTTACGCTATACTTAGATACGATTGGAAATCAAGATCATTGCAGACATGGATATTCTTTAAAAGTATTTATACGCTTGATTTTCAAAACAAATTGGTACTTGATCATTTTTGTTTGCGTATTTACGAAAATACGCACCTTATCTAGATCGCTGGATGTTGTCATCTTTCTCCTATTCATTAATCTCTCAAAGATGGCCAGTAAAATATCTTAAATATAAGAGACCTTATTAGAAAAAGTTTCTGAGAAAGTTTAACAACAGTTTCATTTTAATGTAGCTGTAATATAACACACGCTCAGCCTCACATCTCCACTTTTTGTAAGATTAACCAAATACACTCGGGGTCCCGTTATAATGGGATCTTGGGGTCCACAAAATGAAAATGCCATTGCTGCATTTACTCTAAACAAAGCGAATTGGGAATAGAAGATAAGCGATGATCCAAATCAAAACAGGGCAACAATATATTGTTTGGTTGTTATTAATAACATAACAAAGTGAATTAATGCCAAGAAACCCCTTTTCAAAATATAATTATTTTTGCATGTTTTATAACCATCTCTATGAAAATTAATGCTCAGTGAGGTATATTTCAGTCTGTGACAACACTTTTCAGGACTATAGTCCTCCCAACTAGAGACATTCCAGAACTACAAAGTATGAAATCAATTCTTAAGTTATAGTCCGTAAGTAACAGAAGACAAAAAAATCTACATTAAGTTTCATTTTCTAAGTAGTCAGGCTATACGTTTGAAAAAATGTTGTAGTCCGATCATAAGACTGGGTCTCGGACTTATCTTTTTTTTCGCAGATTGATATTGGGATGGGGAATGTGTTTTGCTCATTCTAAAATGACGAAAAAAGACCCCGTACATACTACATTGAAACACGACATTAATACCTTTGAAGAGCTATTGGAACCACTTAAACATAATTTTATACTAGTACTGTAGAGTTGTTGTAAATTTGTTCCAAATGTAAACAAAACCAGAGCAGTCTTTCATCTCCATCTGACATAAAAAACAGAAAAATCCACTCCCATGTGTAATCTATGGAGGAATTTCGAGGGATTAACATAACATGCTGACAAAAACTGCAGTAAAACTTTTATAACCAGATGTACAAAGGAGTTCCTGTGAATAACTGATGTCAGAATACTGCAAAAGTATGCACACAATATACTGAGCCCTGTCAAGTATATTTGCCTAGTGCAGTGTGGCTTTAGTTAGCTGAGAACATATTTTATTGCTGTGTGCCTGCCTTACCTGCTTATCTGTGTGTTTGTTTGCTGCTTAACCCTTTACTTCATATAGAGGCCTTTGGACACCTAATAAAGAAGGCTTTTGAATTATTGGGTGAATTATGTTTATATTAACTGACAGAGTGGAAAACAGTGCAGGAAGTGTTCAGATTGCTCGTTACGAGCAATCTGAACTCTTCCTGCACTGCTTTCAAAGGCCTTCTGTGATTGGTGCGGGAAAACGTGTATCTATGGAGTAAAGGGTTAATATATGCCAGTTAGAATTAATTATATGTATCTAAATTGTGATTTTAATGGGGCGTGTCCTGATGATACCTGGCTCATTTAACTTGTGATGAATACAGTTTCCCTGTATAAGTAATCAGTCAGTTTGGAGTGAAAGTCTATATAAAGATAATGAGTTAACAAACAAGTTTGCAGAACATGGATTGTATGAACTGTTGCTAACAGCAACGTTAAGCTAATACAATGAAATGTTAGTGTATGATTATCAAGTGCTGGAATTCCTATTTTAAGTTTATTTAAGAATTTGTCCCATCTGTGTATCAAAAGTGCACCACTCCATATTTAGAGAGATTGGCAATCTGGTGAATGACTTAAGTGGAAGTTGTAAAAAGACACATGTACACACACTACTGGCAGCTGCAAATGCATTGTTGGATAACAAGTTGGTGCTGGTTGAGAGGAAGGTTTCTTTAACTTTGAAGTTGTTTTCCACAAAAAGTTGAACTTATTTTCATATAATTTTGTACTGTTTTTCAGATACCACAAACGTGATCGTGATGCCAAATCTGCAGAGAAGAAGAATTTGGATCTTCAGTCACAGCTCGGGGAACTGCAGGCGAAATTGAATGATGCCGAGAACAACAGGAAACACGCTGAGGGAGAGGCAGCAGTATGTTTCCACTCTTTAACTTCATGCACTTATAGTAGACTCTTCCATAATTATTTATGGATCATTCCATAATTTTAGAGTGGGTTCAAATGAGAATTTACTGATTGAGAGGCAAACAATTGAATAGCAAACTAAGAGTTAATACTAATTGTCCTATAGTCGTTTCCAGTTGATTTATTTAAGCTGGGTCTGACTAGCTCAGTCAGTAATGTTCCTGTCTGTCAATGCAAGACCATAAGTTGGAACCTTCTTCCGATCTAAGTGTATGTGGTGATAGGTCATAAACTTTTTCTATGGCCATTAAGATCTGACTAGTAAATAATACCAAAATAAAACTTCAGAAACAGAAAATAATTTTTTTGGAAATATTTACCAGTATTATGTTTTTAACACTTTATACGCACATCATAAAAAAAGATAAATTTGTGTGTTGACGGGTTCTTGTTATGTAATACTATGTTACTTATGAAACCAGTAGAGTTAATGTTGAAATGATCATTATTATTCTTTGTTTTTTTACAGCGTCTGCGAGGTGAGGTAGCTACACTTGAGCGCCAGTTGGCAGCTCTGAAGAAGCAGTTGGAGGAAGAGACCCTCCTACGTGTCGACCTGGAGAACCGTATACAGAGTATGAAGGAGGAGCTAGCATTCAAGAATCAGATCTATGAACAGGTACGTAGAGAAACATCATCTAGTGGTATATTTGTGTGTAAATGACCACCACTCCCTTCCCACATGTTTATGTAGTCATTGACTTGTGTGTTAATGGTCACAGACGAAAGAAAAGAAAGAAAATTAATTTAATACAGAAGACTGACTTTGGGTTATACCAAGTGTTACTCTTAATTGATTCACATAGGCAAAGTAATGATACTGGATTTGTCAATTATTTAAATAGAATTATCATGTTTTAGCTAAAAGCCATATAATTTTGTTGACAAATATATCAGATTCTAATAATTCTTTATAAAATGGCCTGTAGGGTTCTATATAAGATATAGTGAGAATTACTCGATAAGATAAGAATAATACGCAGATCATAGAAAGTGTGCGTCAAATTTGTAGATGGCTGTAAAACTTTCAATTTTTTATGCACACAGAAGCTAGTTTCCTTAAGTTATCAAAGCATGCAAAAGAACGAAAATATTACTAAAATGTAAGTAAGAAGTTACATAACTATATGTGAGTAATGTAATAAAATAAGACAGATAAGATAGATAGCAAAATTAAACTAGATTGATTTTGTTCCAAAGCAGCAGTGTTCATATTTAATTTACTTGCCACAGAATCTGGCTTTATGGCGCAGCAAGCTGTGTTATAACAGGTCCAGAGTGTATTATGAACACTAAGATTAATATAATTTTAGAGATATTAAAAATTGTTTAATCTGCCGGTTTAAAAAAAAGATTGAGTGACATGACAGTTACATTGGTGATTTTCAGGAATTGAACGAGACACGAACACGTACTACAACCCAATATGACGAGATTGACTCTGGCGTGCGTGAAGAGTACGAGAGCAAGATGCAGGATGCCTTGCACCAACTTCGTCAAGAACAAGAGGACCAGCTACGTGAAGTTCGCATTGAAGTTGAAGACCTGTTTGAGAGAAAGGTTTGGCTTGTTTTCATCAAAACTTCTGTAGGTTATATATGAATTGGAACTACGGATGCAAGAATACAACCAAAATGATTCTTTGATATATTGTAACATTTTATAAAAGCAAGTGAGTGAGTGTTTTGTTTAGAAAATAATGATTATGGGTGAAAATATTCATAAATATAGCGGGGCGGTAGTGTAGTGGATAGAGTGTTGGCTGCTCATGCCAGAGGTTGAGGGTTTGATCCTCAGCAGGACCCCATGCCTCTATAAAACAACACTCAGTACTGGTTCTATCCAGAAAGTGAAATTGAGAGCCATTCATATAAGCTTTGAGCTTTGTTCGCAATTGAGCTAAAATAAATAAGCGTAAACTAAATTCCTGATTTTGTGATAATCTTGGATGAAAGATGTAGTGTAAATATTATATGTATGCAGAATGATAGCTCCACAACATCAACATTTATACAAAGGATTATAGATAAGTTAGAGGTAAACTTGTATGATGTAATTCTAACATGTGGATGGTCATAACTGTCTGCATGAAGTGGGCAACAATCAAGTTGTAAACAAATAGTATGAAAACGACCATAAAGACAATAAAGGTGACTTACCCTTGTAATGTTATGCTATCCTATGAAGGTGTTGGCTGTGTTGTAGTATAGATGGTATCCTTGTTTGAGACAAGATGGTTGATTACTGATACGCATCTTTATAACCAGATTTCCTGTCATCACACCCAGTTATACATTGTGTGTTAATGAGTTGAAAAATTGGATTTCTGCTAAACTGAAGGAAAGTAAATATGGCTTTGGAAGATTTTCATAGGCTTAAAAAAATATTTGCTATACAGGTAACTTTTATTTAACTACCAGTCTGGAATTTGTGGAGAGACTTTGAAGCAGAACAAGCTTAAAGTGATCTCTTGGAGAGAGAATTTTGGCATTAAAATCCAGTTTCAAACAGTGAAATTATGAAGAAAAAAAAAAAAAAAAATATATATATATATATACATTATATATTTTTGTCTTTGAATATTAATTTAAAAAAAAAATAGTTTTAGAAAAAAGACTTATTTATTTTATTAATCCAATAATATCTAATGTCAAATTGTGGTTAAAATAAACAAAAATTCATGTAAATGCATAGAATAAAAAGAAAATTTGTTTTAATGTAAGGTCATCTGGTGATCACCAGAAATGATATTGCTTGCCACTTGTGAAATATGACTTTTGGTGATCACTTGATGAAATATAATTCGATCTTACACCAAAACACACAAATATCCTCTATTTTATGTATAGTTTGCAATGGAAGTCTTGAAATGCTTTATTTCTTCAAATGTGTTTTTACCTGTCACTTTTCTTTTGACAGTTTTGTTCACCATTTTCTGTTTATCTTTCCTTCATAATTACATTTATTATCAAGTGCTTTTTTCACCAATTTGGGAAGATGACCCATAGCCATGGTATTGGGAAGTTTAGCAGCGTTTTCATTAACATTGGGAAAACTTTTGCATTAAATATATTTCATAAAAATGTGTACACTTGCTTCCCTGGCCATTTAATTAAAGAATCAATGTCCTACTCAATTCATAATGGGGAAAACTTTGTTTAATTTATCAAGGAATTATGGCAAGTTTCAATTTACAATGATTGAAGCTTTTATTTGCAAATTTTTACCACTCAGTTGGGGAAAAAAAGATCCTATTTGTCATTGGAAATATGACCCAATAACAGCTATAAAAATGGCCAAAAAACCCCACTGTTTTCTCAGGGCTGAGGTCGGGTTTTGAACCCAGCTTAGTCCTATAAATAGCAAGTTTGGAAGTTAGTTTAAGGACATTGGTTTTACTCAAATGCGTACATATGCTTCTGAGGTGTCTCCACCAGTACCACTGGGTGCCATGAGGTGTCTCCACCAGTACCACTGGATGCCATGAGGTGTCTCCACCAGTACCACTGAGTGCCATGAGGTGTCTCCACCAGTACCACTGGGTGCCATGAGGTGTCTCCACCAGTACCACTGGGTGCCATGAGGTGTCTCCACCAGTACCACTGGGTGCCATGAGGTGTCTCCACCAGTACCACTGGGTGCCATGAGGTGTCTCCACCAGTACCACTGGGTGCCATGAGGTGTCTCAACCAGTACCACTGGGTGCCATGAGGTGTCTCCACCAGTACCAATGGAAGCCATGAGGTGTCTCAACCAGTACCACTGGGTGCCATGAGGTGTCTCCACCAGTACCACTGGGTGCCATGAGGTGTCTCCACCAGTACCACCGGGTGCCATGAGGTGTCTCCACCAGTACCACTGGGTGCCATGAGGTGTCTCCACCAGTACCACTGAGTGCCATGAGGTGTCTCCACCAGTACCACTGAGTGACATGAGGTGTCTCCACCAGTACCACTGGGTGCCATGGTGTGTCTCCACCAGTACCACTGGGTGCCATGAGGTGTCTCCACCAGTACCACAGCATGCCATGAGGTGTCTCCACCAGTACCAATGGAAACCATGAGGTGTCTCCACCAGTACCACTGGGTGCCATGAGGTGTCTCCACCAGTACCACTGGGTGCCATGAGGTGTCTCCACCAGTACCACTGGGTGCCTAGCATAAACCCGATATAACTCCACCAGTACCACTGGGTGCCATGCATAAACCCGATATAACTCCACCAGTACCACTGGGTGCCATGCATAAACCCAACATAACTCCATCAGTACCACTGGCTGCCATGCATAAACCCGATATAACTCCACCAGTACCACTGGGTGCCATGCATAAACCCTAATATAACTCCACCAGTACCACTGGGTGCCATGCATAAACCCCGATATAACTCCACCAGTACCACTGGGTGCCATGCATAAACCAGATATAACTCCACCAGTACCACTGGATGCCATGCATAAACCCGATATAACTCCACCAGTACCACTGGATGCCATGCATAAACCCGATATAACTTCACCAGTACCACTGGGTGCCATGCATAAACCCGATATAAAATAACTATGTACTCAGAATAATTGAATTGTTACCATTTAACTTCTGCATTGTTTATTTCAGGTATCCGACCTTCAGGGAGCATTGGACAGAAGTATGTCTGTGGGTACGTCATCAAGAGAAGACTACCTGCTTACCAAACGCCGAGTGGATGAACTCTCATCAGAAGTGACTAAATTGAAGGCACAGGTATGTCATTGTTGTATATGTTCATTTTTATTTAGCTTTTATGATCAACCTGTGTCCCTATATAATTATTTTATTATCATCTATTTAAATGAAATGTTTAAATGATCTTGAGATCTGAGCACTGTTTATTGTTAGAAATAACAGTTGAGATTTGGTCCCTTTTTAAAGGGGATTTAATATCTATAATGTACTAGCAGGGGCCCAAAAATAGATAAAAATGTGAAATAAAAAAAAAGTATTTCTCAAGAACTTGGTCCTCTGTGGCCTAATGGTCTAGGCACCATTCTCAAGATCACTTACCTCTCACCGCTAAGGCCATAGGTTTGAGTCACGCTAGCTCCATAAACTTTATGAGAGAAAATTTGCCAGTTACTTGTGGAAGGACGGTGGTTCTACTCGGGTTCAGTCTGAGGTCTTCCTCCACCAACAAAACCGGATATACCATAAATAACTTGAAATGTGTTTGAAATGGCGCTAAACCCCCTTCTCTGATGAGTCAAATTTGCTCATATTTGGTTTTAAAGATTCCTATGAGTAGCGTTTCTAGTTTATTGAAAATAACGGACTAGTGAATTGGCAAGTGAGATTCAGATGAACAACTTCTGCTTTTTGTTTCATTTTATTCATCATTTCTCAAGTTCCTAAGCCTTTGGTAAAATACAAAACAATGTAATACAAAACAATGGTAAAATACAAAACTAATCTGCTGTGCTCAGACCCAGTATTTTTCATGTGGGTAGGTAGGTAGCTGATTTTTAGCTCTACTGGCCAAAGGCCAGAAGTGCTTATGCGATGGCGCGTTGTCTGTCATCCGTCGTCTTGTCGTCTGTCGTCTGTTAGCAGCACTTTCTCTGAAACCGCTAGGCCAATTAAACTGAAACTTCACATGCATGTTTCTGTTGCATAGGAGACTATACAGAAGATTTTTTTTTTTTATCTGAAATTCAAGATGGCCGCCGTTACTAAAAATAGTCCAAAACTTATAAAATCTTCTTCTCATGAACGGCCCAACAGATTTTCAAAATGTTTATGTAGTAATGATGACCAACTATAGTATTGTTAGATTTGTTCAAATGGTGTCCCTAGGGTTAAATATGACCCCGCCCCGAGGGTTCAATTAGGGGACACATGTCATAATATTTTTTTATTTTTTTTTTTTAAAATTGAAATGATTTTGCCAATATCTTCACAGAAGCATTGTTTGGTGAAGGAGGTTCAGATTTGTAAAAATTAATGGGTTCCACTGTCTAAAGGGGTCAGGAGGGGCCTCAAAAGGGTAAAAATTCAGAATTACTAAAATCGTTTCTTGACAACCGGTATGTCAGATTTGTTCATATTTTGCATAAATTATCCCTATTTGTAGGGTTAAAAATGACCCCGGAGTCAGTAGAGCGTCCTCAGGCCCTCTTGGGCCTCTTGTTATTTTTTTGCTTAATTTTGATATTGCATAGTCTTTTTAGAGAAAAATCGACAGAAATGGAAAAAAAACACAAAAAATAAAAAAGTGTGGGTAGCTGCAATTTTGAGTGAGTAGGTAGGAGCATGGCAAACAGTTTATTTTTTAAGGATGGCTTTGGTAAAATTAGATATTTTCTCTAAAGTTAAAAACCCTGAATGCAGTTGATGAATTTCTTAACAGTTCAATAATTTTGTGGATGGAATAACTAAAGGATCTTTTTAAGTTTTCCCAGTCTTCCTCCGTCTGAAAACAAACATGTTTTATGCAGTTCAAAAAGCCAAAAATGGGCTCCGTTGTAGTGTTTTCAACATTGAATAAAACATTATACAATGATACAATATTTGTCTTGACTCCTGTTTGAACTACAGTACTGGCAAGGCTTCTGCCTTGCAAATAAGAGGTTATGATCTTGTGGGCCTTTATCAAGACTTTCCCAATTATTTTTATGAATGCATAAAATGTAGATCAGTTTCTTAGCTTGCACGTCCAGCACTGCATTATGTGGTCATTACAACTACAAATGTTACTATGGTACTAGTAGCATTCTTGTTTGATACCCAAGTTACGGTATAATCTCACAGGAATCATCTTAAGGCCTGAATAACTACTGGCCAATGGGACAACACAAAATTAAACTGGTGTGACAGAGCATTGCCATTTACATGATTCAACATTTCAAAACCAATTCCATTGTCACGATTGTGATTTAACAAGTAAACATTTATGTTACCATTTTTGCAAAAAAAGATCCTAAACAGGTATGGAATTGTGATGAGCTACAATCACCAATAGACATTATTGTTTTATAATTGAAATCCTTAAGAAAGGCATGCCAACATAACATGATTCAATTTCATCCAATAGAATGCTGCATATGAGGCCAGAATTAATGACCTGGAGAACCAGCTCCAGAGTGAAGCCGACCTATTTGAACAGCGGCTGCTCCAGAAGGACACAGAAATCATGGATCTCCGTCAAGCCCTTGCCGACCAGACTCAGGAATATGCTGATCTCCTAGATGTGAAGATGAGGCTGGATAACGAGATTGCCGCCTACAGGAAGTTGCTGGAAGGAGAGGAGGACAGGTCAGTTATAACAAGAACTGTACATAATGTTTGATATGTGCCTAACTGTAGAGGCTGGTATGATAATTACAAGTCTAGCCTAGATTATTTGCTCAATTATATTGAGAGAGTGGATTTTATATTCAGAATGAAATGTTGACTGGGTAGTAATATTAATTTAAGTTTTGTAGGTTGATTGAAGCTATGAAATCACAAATTTAGCTTGTATATTTTTAGGTGTAAGTTGTTTTTTTGTCTTAATTTGCTAATTTTTTTGCATAAATGAACATATCTATTGCTTTTATGTTGGAAACAGCAGCCATTGTAAATGTTTTGTGACCACAATACCATCTGTTGCTTTTATGTTGATAACAGCAGCCATTGTAAATGTTTTGTGACCACAATACCATCTGTTAGTTTTATGTTGGAAACAGCAGCCATTGTAAATGTTTTGTGTCCACAATACCATCTGTTGGTTTTATGTTTGAAACAGCAGCCATTGTAAATGTTTTGTGACCATAAAACCATCTGTTGCTTTTATGTTGATAACAGCAGCCATTGTAAATGTTTTGTGACCACAATACCATCTGTTGGTTGTTGGAAACAGCAGCCATTGTAAATGTTTTGTGTCCACAATACCATCTGTTCTGTTGGTTTTATGTTGGAAACAGCAGCCATTGTAAATGTTTTGTGACCACAATACCATCTGTTGCTTTTATGTTGATAAAAGCAGCCATTGTAAATGTTTTGTGACCACAATACCATCTGTTGGTTTTATATTGGAAACAGCAGCCATTGTAAATGTTTTGTGTCCACAATACCATATGTTGGTTTTATGTTGGAAACAGCAGCCATTGTAAATGTTTTGTGTCCACAATACCATCTGTTGGATTTATGTTGGAAACAGCAGCCATTGTAAATGTTTTGTGACCACAATACCATTTGTTGGTTTTATGTTGGAAACAGCAGCCACTGTAAATGTTTTGTGTCCACAATACCATCTGTTGGTTTTATGTTGGAAACAGCAGCCATCTGTTGGTTTTATGTTGGAAACAGCAGCCATTGTAAATGTTTTGTGTCCACAATACCATCTGTTGGTTTTATGTTGGAAACAGCAGCCATCTGTTGGTTTTATGTTGGAAACAGCAGCCATTGTAAATGTTTTGTGACCACAAAACCATCTGTTGCTTTTATGTTGGAAACAGCAGCCATTGTAAATGTTTTGTGTCCACAATACCATCTGTTGGTTTTATGTTGATAACAGCAGCCATTGTAAATGTTTTGTGTCCACAATACCATCTGTTGGTTTTATGTTGGAAACAGCAGCCATTGTAAATGTTTTGTGTCCACAATACCATCTGTTGGTTTTATGTTGATAACAGCAGCCATTGTAAATGTTTTGTGTCCACAATACCATCTGTTGGTTTTATGTTGGAAACAGCAGCCATTGTAAATGTTTTGTGTCCACAATACCATCTGTTGGTTTTATGTTTGAAACAGCAGCCACTGTAAATGTTTTGTGTCCACAATACCATCTGTTGGTTTTATGTTGGAAACAGCAGCCATTGTAAATGTTTTGTGTCTTGTGATCACAATACCATCTGTTGAGGTAAACCATGCTTGATTATGACTTGTATCTGAGAGAAACAATGGATTTTTTTTTTCAAAATTCAAAATTCTTTGATGACCTGTAGTGATAATAGCAAATATGTATAAGTAAGTCTTTTATTAAAGTGACATGTGCATTAACAAATCAATAAAAAGTATATAAACAATATATGAGAATGAAGCATCCGGCCCAATGGGCGTATAAGTCACTGTCGATAATACAACGTACCATATTTAAAACATGATATAAACAGTTATGGTGATATTTAATTCAAATAAATATACAAAATAGTTATACTGAAATATATAAACGAGTTTTTTAACAAAACATACTGAATAAATGAATGAAGTTAGAGTTATTGTAAGCAGGGTTTCTTCTTTTTAGGAACGCTTTGGATAAAAACATGGCAACTTATATTTGATCATTAAGTATGATATGTTTAAATTTCTCTGTACAATTAAGAGTTTAATAAGTACATACAATTTGACTTAGTAATTATTAAATCACCATTACATAGGTTGAACCTGTCGCAGACTTATCAACAAACCACACCAAAGAAAGGTGGACGGGGCGCTAAACGTAAGCGTGTGACAATTGATGTAGGAGAAGAAAGCATTGAGAAGTCGAGTCATGATTATTCCTCAGAGTCACAGTCCAAGGGAGCAATTGAAATTCACGATACTGACCATAATGGGAAATTCGTTAAATTGTTCAACACTGGTGATGAAGTATGTTTAATTTTCACAATACAGTGTTCTCTTATTTTTAAGCTTACCTGGCCCAAAGGCCAATATTACCATCACTTTTTGTCCAGTGGCACAGTTTTAAATGTTTAACATTATAATCTTCTTCTGAAACTATGAACCAAATGGAAGGAATTTAGTTTTACAGAAATACTTCTTAGGTGGTGCTCTGCAAAAAAAAATAATTGTGCAGATCAGAAAAATATGCCTGGCTGCCAGTGTTAAAAATGCTTTCTAATTGTTTGCAGTTTAAAAAATAACTTTCTCTGGAACCACTTAACCTGGCAGAGAAGTGGTCTTTACATGTTTCAACAAATGTATAACATCTCTAGAATCGGTATATTTTGAAATAAAACATAAAAGTGACAATTTGTTAACTACAAATATTCAGTGCAGGAAGTTAAAAAACATTTTGCAATATTTGTTTTTTACTCTTTAGTTAACAACAAATAAGTGCTGTTATAACATGGTATTGTTTACATGACAGGACATTGTGTTGGGAGGCTGGATCCTCAGGCACACAGCTGGTGACAAAGAGACCTCATACAAATTCCACAGAAATCTTCATCTTAAGGCCGGCCAGTTTGTTACGGTATGTTTTAAAGATGATACATTTATAACTGAATTCTGAATGTTACGTCCCAATATGTTTTATCATAGACCATTGTATCATGTAGAATCACAGACCATTGTTATGCCCTCGCCATTTTCAATGGGGAGGCATATAGTATCACCGCTGTCCGTCCCGTACGAAAATTGTTTCCGACTTGTATCTTTAGTTTAAATGAACGGATTTAGACAAAATTTGGTGTGTGATTTCACATTCAGGTAATACAGGTCATGTTCATGTTTCGTTCTGGTCTGATGATTTTTGATGGAGCTATGCCCCTTTTTGGACTTAGATTATTGACAAATGTCAAGAAATTGGTTTCCACTTGATATCTCTTGAAGGATTGGATGGATTTGATTCATATTTGGTAGAAAGCTGTCTAGTGATAAACTAAATCAAGTTTGATTTCCGTCAAAATCCCTGCATATTAATTAGGTGTTCTGGGCTCTGATTGGCTGATAGTTTTCGACCTCTAAAGTCTTTATTTATGGATCTATTTTGATGAAAATTTATATTTGGCTTTATATCATCAAGACCCAGGTCAAGTTCGACAAAAGATGGAATTGGGGCATATTATTTAGGTGATCTGAACTCTGATTGGCTGACGGTTATTGACCTCTAAAATCTTTATTGATGGACTGATTTTGGTGAAACTTGATTTTTGGCTTTTTTGATAGCTACAATGTAGTTACAAAGTGGGGGCATCTGTGTCCCATGGACGCATTTCTAGTATCATTATGCAATATCACAGACTATTGTATCAATATGCAATATCACAGACCATTGTATTATGCAATATCACAGACTATTGTATCATTTTGCAATATCACAGACTATTGTATCATTATGTAATATCACAGACCATTGTATCAATATGCAATATCACAGACCATTGTATCATTATGCAATATCACAGACTATTGTATCATTATGTAATATCACAGACCATTGTATCAATATGCAGTATCACAGACTATTGTATCAATATCCATATCACAGACTATTGTATCATTATGTAATATCACAGACCATTGTATCAATATGCAATATCACAGACCAGGGCTTCTAAAATTCCAAAATGCAAATTGGTCCAGGGTTTTTATTACCGTAAGAATCACACTTTTTCCTTTTAAAACCACTCTACATTATGCCCATGCATGTATATATATCCCAATACCCCACCCACCTTGCAATTTTATCAGTTTGTTTATTTTTTTATGCTGTTTGTGTTTAATTTGACTAAATTTTACTAAATATGTACATTATTATTACCAACATCATGTATTATTTGAATGAACCTATTTCAATCAATTTCACGCAAAAAGTAATTTCAGGATGTAAACCGTGTATACCAGATATAGCCTCGGTTTGTCTCGAGTCGATGCCACATTCAGTGCTTTGAGCATTGTCAGAAACACTTTTTATTTGCTCACCGGGATGAAGTCCAAGGAGAGCTATTGTCATGACCCCGGCGGCGTCGTCTGTAGACACCCAGGTTAAACTTTTGCGTTTAAGTTTCAGTTATATATGCAACCACTTATTGAATGTCAATGAAACTTTGCATGTGTGTTTACCATCATCAATGGAACACACAGAGATAAGAACCATAACTCTGGATTGCATTTTGGCACAGTTATGGCCCTTTTTGGACTTAGACACCAAGGTTAAACTTTGCGTTTAGTTGCGTTTAAGTTTAAGATATCTATGCAACCACTCATTTGATGTGAATGAAACTTCAAATGTATGTTCACCATCATCAATGGAACACACAGTCAAGAACCATAACTTTGGATTGCTTTTTAGCACAGTTATGGCCCTTTTTCGACTTATTTTTTCAGGTTAAAGTTTTTTATCACGTAAGATATCTATGCAACCACTCATTGGATATGAATGAAACTTTGCATGTGTGTTCACCATCATCATTGAAACACACAGAGACAAGAACCATAACTCTGGGTTACATTTGGGCAGAGTTATGGCCCTTTAAGACTTAATTTTTCGTCTGTACACACCCAGGTTAAACTTTTGCGTTTAGATGCGTTTAAGTTTTGGTGTTTGCCTCCAATCTCAATTTTTGCTTTGGTGGTGATTTTTATCCCATCGGCGAGCTTTGTTGTCTTCTGACAACTCTTGTTAAATAGAACATTTAAACAGTACTTTTCTCGCTAAACTGAATATGAATATATGTAAATTTGCGTACAACCACTTTCAACTCTGTGTCTCCTATTATATTATTATCAATTCATTAAAAGAAAATGTTTGCATCTAATGGAAGATATTTATATGGAATATAATACTTATTGACAAAATCCTATTTTAAGTGAACACAATTTTATTGCATGTATTGAATGAAACAAGATATTTGCTGTCGTCTCTTTGATGTCTGTGACGTCACTGTGCGTCGGCTAACATCAAAAGGATATTGTAAGGGTGAAACGTACATGATTTCAAGTACTTGAAAGTGACATGTTAATGTTGTTTCTTTTTGTAAAATTGAAGAATTTTTTGGATTACGAAGCTAGTAATATGGAGTAAATATATCAAACTAATGGATAAGAAATATAAACGGTATGGAAATTTTATATTAATTATTAAGTTAAAGTTATGTTGATGATGCACAGATATGAACTCTGTGGACAACTATTTTTCAAAACGTTATGGCTAACGCAAACAATTCCGGTCTGACATCAAAATAAAATCGGTTCAGGTTTGATCACTTTCCTTAATTAATGTTATTAATATTATAATTAGAGTCATTGTTAAAAAACTCAAACAGCAAGTAAAATTGCCCGTTTTTATTAAATATTTTAATGACGCAAGCAATTTTTGGTCTGAAAGTCCCAGCTTTCACCACTTGGGCCGGGCCCGATTAGCTCCGTTGGTTACGCGTCTGACTATCAATCCAGGGGTCATGAGTTCGAATCCCCCGCCCGGCAACAGTCTCCGTGATGATTGATACATTGTGTCTCATTATCATTTGTCTCTCACCACTGATTCAAGTGGGAAATTCATCAGTTACTTGCGGAGACGAGGTGTGCTCGAGTACTGGTTAATCCCAGGAAACAGTGGTTAGGTTAACTGATCGTCTGTTAGCCCTCGATGGCATAAAAATGACGCTAAATATTCAATCAATCAATCAATCAATTGACTACTTGGAAAAAAGCATGATACGAGCAAACAAGTTAACACGTTACGGCAAACGGTATATCAAAGAAATTACTGAAGCAAAACCGTTTTAGTGAATCGATAATGGTCGCTGATCACACATTGAAGGCATGTTACATAGCGATTGACTTTTCAAAAAAAACTCCCCTACTATCCTTAATGGCTTATTGAAAATTGACCTCCTTTCGCACAGCAGGTGATAAAACAATTGAATGATATTGCCGCAAAGCATATTTCACAGCTTAGTAAAGCATGATAAGGGTTATTTATACGTCCAATAGAAAATATTTGGACTGATTTTTTATTAGATATTGAAATGAAAACCGGTTTTGAGCAGAAGAAGACGGTCCAAAAACCGAAAAACCATGATTTAAGAAGCCCTGTCACAGACCATTGTATCATTATGTGATATCACAGGATCTAACCTGCGCGATCTGTTGCTCTACCACTGGGCCATGTACTCCACTCATAAATTTGTCTATCCCAAACTTGATTTAAGATTTTAAATGTCCAACTATTGTTTGTAACACAGGTATGGGGTGCCAATGCAGGAGAAGCCCACAACCCACCCACAGATCTCGTCATGAAAGGTCAGCAATGGTTCACTGCTGATGAAATGAAAACTGTACTTATACATGATGAGCAGGTCAGTGATTGTTTTAAAATTGCCCAATTTTGTGTTAAAACTAGGGCTGTGCATTGGCATATTTTTCATTGCGATTCTTATCACGATACGTCATTTTCAGAATGATACATATTGCCTGTGGGAATAAGAGGCGATGCGTATTGCAATATTTAAGCCCCGATGCAATGCACATCACGATACTTATTTTTTAACTGTATTTCATGCAAGCACCATTTTAATAAGGTGTATGTAATAACTATGCTCATATGCTTTTTAAAACAAAAATGTTTTTTTTGTTTGTTAGTTTTTATTAGTCAGTTTAAATGTCTCATCAAGAATGAAATTGTGATGCACGATATCTGACAATCGTACTGATGCATCGTAGGTCTAAAAAATGCATTGCATTGCGATCTATTGGAAGTTTTACTTAACACACATCGGCGGAAAGGTGAATCGCGATCCATTGATGCATCAGTGAATCATTACACCTCTAGTTAAATTTCATTTTAGGAGAGAAGTGATTTCTCCCTCCAGACAACATAGGGAGAAGTGAGAGAAATTCATTGAGAAGTGACTATATCTTTATCAATATGACAGACATACACTTAGAATTTTGTCTTTGTTGGCTTACTACTAGATAGTCGAGCTGGTATTTCATGATATTTTAATTATATTCAATTATATTCAGAATTTTATCAGTTGCATTTATGATACTGTTGGACAGATTCAGTGTATAAGTTATAAATAGTTTGTATGAAAAAAAGAAATTGATGTAAGTATTATAGCAAATGAAATTCTAAAAATAAAACCACTTCATATGAATTTTTTCTTTGAAAGCCTTATCCAGATACGAGGTTGTGAAGTTTTCTTCTGGGGGCTTTCAAGAAATTGATTAGTAATAGAGATCCTACATATGTTCTGTATACTATTACTTCCAACAGTTGTTAAGGCATGCCATATGTTAATGTGCTTTAACAGAAGACACCAAATCCAAATTTTATTTTATTTTTAAAACTTGATTTGAGCTGAAGGTCACTATATCAATTATGCTTATTTTCTGGTTACTAAATGAATAATCAGAATTTAAAGTGAGTTTTAATTTTGTTGAATTTTAGGAAATGGCAACTCGTGAACTTAAAAAGACCATGATGCGTACAGTATCAAGCCGATACAGAAGTTTAAGGGATGGAGATGGGGATGTGGATGAACGAGGGGTAGGTTCAAATAAATAACTGCTACAACTTTAACTGATGCATAATTTCCTTTGTATATTAAGCTGTTGCCTAATTATTTTTTTTTCATAAAGTTTTATATTGTTTTATGAGTTTTATAAACTGGGTAAATATTGGACCCAGGACTATATGGCCTTCTAGTACAGGTAGGATCCACAGCCCTATGGTTTTGTGGTAAAGATTGGACCCAGGGCTATATGGCCTTCTAGTAAAGATAGGACCCATAGCTCTGGGGTTTTGTGGTAAAGATTGGACCCAGGGCAATGTGGCCTTCTAGTAAAGATAGGATCCATTGGACCCAAGGCTATATGGCCTCTTAGTAAAGATAAGACCCACAGCCCTGTGGTTTTGTGGTAAAGTTTGGACCCAGGGCAATGTGGCCTTCTAGTAAAGAAAGGACCCACAGCCCTGTGGTTTTGTGATAAAGTTTGGACCCAGGGCAATGTGGCCTTCTGGTAAAGATAGGACCCATAGCCCTGTGGTTTTGTGGTAAAGTTTGGACCCAGGGCAATGTGGCCTTCCGGTAAAGATAGGACCCACAGCCCTGTGGTTTTGTGGTAAAGTTTGGACACAGGGCAATGTGGCCTTCTAGTAAAGATAGGACCCACAGCCCTGTGGTTTTGTGGTAAAGTTTGGACCCAAGGCAATGTGGCCTTCTAGTAAAGATAGGACCCACAGCCCTGTGGTTTTGTGGTAAAGTTTGGACCCAGGGCAATGTGGCATTCTGGTAAAGATAGGACCCACAGCCCTGTGGTTTTGTGATTAAGTTTGGACACAGGGCAATGTGGCCTTCTAATAAAGATAGGACCCACAGCCCTGTGGTTTTGTGGTAAAGTTTGGACACAGGGCAATGTGGCATTCTGGTAAAGATAGGACCCACGGCCCTGTGGTTTTGTGATAAAGTTTGGACCCAGGGCAATGTGGCCTTCTAGTAAAGATAGGACCCACGGCCCTGTGGTTTTGTGCTAAAGTTTGGACCCAGGGCAATGTGGCCTTCTAGTAAAGATAGGACCCACAGCCCTGTGGTTTTGTGATAAAGTTTGGACCCAGGGCAATGTGGCCTTCTAGTAAAGATAGGACCCACAGCCCTGTGGTTTTGTGGTAAAGTTTGGACCCAGGGCAATGTGACCTTCTAGTAAAGATAGGACCCACAGCCCTGTGGTTTTGTGATAAAGTTTGGACCCAGGGCAATGTGGCCTTCTGGTAAAGATAGGACCCACAGCCCTGTGGTTTTGTGGTAAAGTTTGGACCCAGGGCAATGTGGCCTTCTAGTAAAGATAGGACCCACAGCCCTGTGGTTTTGTGGTAAAGTTTGGACTAGGGCAATGTGGCCTTCTGGTTAAGATAGGACCCATAACCCTGTGGTTTTGTGGTAAAGTTTGGACTAGGGCAATATGGCCTTCTGGTAAAGATAGGACCCACAGCCCTGTGGTTTTCTGATTAAGTTTGGACACAGGGCAGTGTGGCCTTCTAATAAAGATAGGACCCATAACCCTGTGGTTTTGTGATTAAGTTTGGACACAGGGCAATGTGGCCTTCTAGTAAAGATAGGGCCCATAACCCTGTGGTTTTGTGGTAAAGTTTGGACACAGGGCAATGTGGCCTTCTAGTAAAGATAGGACCCACAGCCCTGTGGTTTTGTGGTAAAGTTTGGACCCAGGGCAATGTGGCCTTATAGTAAAGATAGGACGCACAGCCCTGTGGTTTTGTGGTAAAGTTTGGACCCAGGGCAATGTGGCATTCTGGTTAAGATAGGACCCACAGCCCTGTGGTTTTGTGATTTAGTTTGGACCCAGGGCAATGTGGCCTTCTAATAAAGATAGGACCCACAGCCCTGTGGTTTTGTGATAAAGTTTGGACCAAGGGCTATGTGGCCTTCTAGTAAAGATAGGACCCACAGCCCTGTGGTTTTGTGATAAAGTTTGGACCCAGGGCAATGTGGCCTTCTGGTAAAGATAGGACCCACAGCCCTGTGGTTTTGTGGTAAAGTTTGGACCCAGGGCAATGTGGCCTTCTGGTAAAGATAGGACCCATAACCCTGTGGTTTTGTGATAAAGTTTGGACACAGGGCAATGTGGCCTTCTAGTAAAGATAGGACCCACAGCCCTGTGGTTTTGTGGTAAAGATTGGACCCAGGGCAATGTGGCCTTCTAGTAAAGATAGGACCCACGGCCCTGTGTTTTTTTTGGTAAATATTGGACCCAGGGCTATATGGCCTTCTAGTAAAGATAGGACCCACAGCCCTGTGTTTTTTTTTGGTAAATATTGGACCCAGGGCAATATGGCCTTCTAGTAAAGATAGGACCCACAGCCCTGTGGTTTTGTGGTAAAGATTGGACCCAGGGCAATGTGAGCGTGCAGTAAAGATTGGATCCAGGGCTATGTGGCCTTCTTGTAAAGACCCACAGCCATGTGATCTTGTGATAAAGATTGTATCCAGGCCATGTGATCTTGTGATAAAGATTGGATCCAGGATCATGAGTTTGATTCCCACCTGGGATATGTGTTGTGTCTTGAACAAGACCTTTCTCTTATCTGCATATTATTTGATCTACCCAGGAAAACTATGAGCATAATTTATCTTGGTTGCAAGAACATGTTTCACAATTGGTGTAAAATTAATTTTAACTCGTAACTATTAACTATGGAATGCTGTTAGTTGGTATTTGTAAATGTTTGAATTTATTTTTACATTTTAGGAATTTTTGAATAAAAGCACGAAATAGTAAAGTTTTAGTGCATCTTAATCTACGTAAATGTGATTATTATAATTATGCAACATCTATTATTGCAGGAGAAATGCTCCATTATGTAAAGAAGACAAAATATTAGGCAGCTATAAGAACACAAACATCTTCAACATCACTTAAAAACACCATATAGAATTACAACACCTGACAGCTGACTCATCTGTTCATCACGCTGCAGCTGAAGGGAGATAACTCGTATGAAAACAACAACAAAGTTTAACTGGCAAATGAATTGTGTGTACAATGCCCATATGCTACATCTGGATATGGCATTAATTATAGTTGATGGAATGAGAACAGTTATATGCATAATGTTGATTGGAACAAAGTTGGAAATGTAGATTGTACAAGAAATTATATAATATATAGATAGATGATGGACATATTGAGGAATATGGAATCTCATTTTTATCGTACAAAGATGAAATCAAAAGTTTTATGAATAGTTCAGAGTTAATGCCTTGTTTTGATTTGGAAAGGGGGAGGGGTTGTATCGTGAATATCATGAAAATGTTTCTCAAGTGCAATTATAGAACTATGACAGATAAATCAAGATATTTTGAATTAGTTTGTTTGGGAATGTTTTTAAAATGGAAGAAATACTGATTTGCTCTGCGTGCCTGGTTAATAAAGTAATACAGTATGAGTAGTAAATACATGTAACATCATTGTAATAATAAGTAGGAAAACGTTATTGTGAAATGGTTACGTGTATATCTATATTGTTGTGATGTTAACATATCTTCATGATACACTTCATATATTCACACATTTTCATTGTATAAAAGAATGAAAAAAAAATACCTGAAAAGAATGCATTTATATATAAACTCATATCTCATGTCAGAATTTATTTCTTTTATAAACTTTTTCTATGTTTATTGTGGTTGTCTTTTAAGATTATATTTAACAAAATCTAAATTCACTCGCAATGCTGTAAACTTTTTTGTGCTACTCCTATACTTAATCTCTAAATCCCACCTATCTGCCCCACCTGCACATTGAGTGGACCAATAGGTATCAAAATCAGCATTGGTTGGTGTGTGGACCAACATTCTGGCATTTTAGAAATGTTTATCTTTAAGAAGCCATCGGTGCCTTATGCGTAACTTTTTTTAACAAAACAATTCTTTTAAACTTTTGGACCTCTTTGAGATTGTAAAGATTGGGTAAAACTTTGAATCAAATATTAAGGAAGACCAAGCTTGTCTTGATTTTTTAAAACCAAAATAGGACCCCTAGCATTTGGAATTGTAATGTTGCGAATCGCAGAATTGTAAAATAATTTGTATAATATATCAGTCAAAATCAGTTATAAAATTTCTTTTTTTTTTTTTAAAAAAGAAAAATTCTTTTGTCGGAATGATGAAATAATCTACATTTTGCCTAGCAAAAAAAAGCTCAAAAAGGAACATTGATTCCTGATAAAACCCATCTGGTAGAAATTTAAATTGTCCGTTTTAAATTGAATGGGGGAGGGTCACAAACAGAAAGTTATATCATTTTTAACTATTTACTTTTTATACTTGTCACAGTTTCCAATCTAATTATAAAGCCATGACTATTGAAGGTTTGAAAATCATTCTCTCATTTTTCTTTTTAAATTACGAGTAGATATAACATGACATTTGTTTCTGTATAACGATTTGTTTGATACATGCTTGTGCTGGTTGCTTCACATTATTCATTCATTGTTTAGGCTAAGTACTTTTTTTTTTTTACTTGATATATATGATTTGGAAATATTTATTTATATAGCCATGTATAGATTTAATTAATCTTTTAATATATCAAACTACTGAGGCAGCATTTCTCTTTACACTTTAGGTGATTAATGTAAGAGATTGAGATGTAGAGTGAATACGTATGATGCTAAATCTTGCTGTTTGAAGTTTGTAACCAAATTTACTCTTCGATATTATGTTGAATTTCTTAATTTTTGCTATCTTTTATCAATAAATAGACTACTGCTTTCACTAGTGCAATAACTTATACCAGTGAGACATTACCAATATAATTGATCAAAAACTGTAAAAATATGACCTTTATTTCCATTATAGTCGGGCGTCTTTGATTTTTGGGCTATATGGTCACCAATCAATGCAGGTCATAATGGCGACACATCACTGAGATGCATACAGTACACTTGCTTTATTTCATACATTTTAATTTTGTTTCACATTAAATGTATTGTTTTACCCTGTTTTTAGATTGGTTTTGTTTATAAGATATAGATATTATGATTTTTTTTGTTAAATTTTAGGTGCAATTGAATGTCTGAGAGGATAAATTTAGACATGTCCTTTATGGGGGAGGTGAGTGGGTGACATTGTTGCAGCATATTTGAAACCTAGTCTTTTTCTTTTTTTTCGTTATCGAGAGAACGTCTTATTTTTTATTTAGTGTGTGATAACTACAAGTTTAAAGCAGTTAAAACTTGTATATCTGTTTTGTTCTTGTTTATAAGTAATAAAATTTAATGATATTTGGATTTTTTTAATTAAATTACTCGTGGTATCAGAAGAAGTTGTGTTAAAATTTTCTCTTTAGTATATTTTAATTAGCTTTTAATTGAAGCAGGAAACTATGAATTGGTGTTGTGTATTTTTTATACCTCTGATATAGGTAGCTAAAAACTTACAAAACAAAGTTGTGAAAGTGTAAAATATGTACAGTAATATTTGAACATTGGAAAGGTATAAATCCCCCAAAGGCTTTTTTTCTTTTCAGTGACATCTTTCTTGTAGGAATCTCTCCAGATTAACCTGCGATATAATCAAATAGCATTTTAGCCATTAACATTTTAAGAGGTTTAAGACCTTTGTGGTTTGTCAAACTAGTGTGCAACCATTCTATTGCATTTTATCTTCCAACATATCCAACAAGATCATAACAACCATTATTTCGCATTTTTCGTATATTTTGGTGGATTTACTTCATGATTAAAATGCTCTGCAAATGGTTGCTCCAATGGAAGAAAAGTACAGTATATCCATACATAAGAGGTATAACATCATGATTAGCGTGAAAGGGATAATGTACAGTTAATAGTACAATTATTTAGGTAGTATTATTAGAATTTAGTGGTACTTGCACGTAGAAGAAATATTTATAAATTTAACAAGAAGAAACATATAATAGCAAACTTTTTTTATATATTTCAATCAACCGCTACATACCTCAAAAGTGTTGAGATTGTTTAATTCCATTTGCTCATCATTTTTTTGTACTTTCCTAGAAAGCATTTGCGGGGAATTACTTGGTATCAAAACAGTACGCTTTCTTGACTTTATTTCAATGGATTTTGAACAACTTTATTCCTATCTATTACTGATTTAAGGATATCTTATTTTTAAGAATAGTCTTTTTTTTTTTTTTTGCTTTTCATTTATGTTTTCCTGTATGTTTTTATATGCTTTGCACTTTTGGTGAATGTCATTCTGTCATATTCGAGCTTCATGTTAATACATTCATAACAATCAAATATTTGTGTTCTTTATTTATTGCATTTGCAAATTGCCAGAAAAGGAATCTGTATAAATTATGAAAATTCTTTGAAAAGTTAAAAGTTGTATTCTTACAGTTTCCACTTTAGTCACGTCTCTCTATTACAGAGGATTCAATGAAAGAGTGGTTAGGTAACAGATCATCTGTTAGCTTTTGATGACATAAAAATGATGCTAAATATACAATCAATCGCCTCTAGTGAGTGGTCACCTGTATTAAATTTGGTCTAGCTGGAATTCCAATTGTACTTTATTAGTCATATTTAAGTAACACACCTGTTACAATTGTGAAAACATGAATGAATGGGGTTTTATGGCGTGCTAACACAACTGTGGGTTATTCAGGGCCAATAGGAAGATCCTAGGTTCATTCTACATGTAGAAAAACAACAAATTAACATACCAATATAAAAAAACACAAATGAATATACAGAATGAATCTAGAACCTTGTTACCTGCAGAACTGCATAGTTTCAGCAAATTCTATCATATTACTCAAATAGTTGCTTCATACAACATGCATGAGCTACAGTGATCCTATTCTTGCCATCACTAGTATGGCTCTCTGAAAATACATGGGTTGGTAATTTAACCACAATAATGAACATGACAAAAATGTCCCATGTTTAAACATTTAATTTAGTTCTCACTGATGTAGCAGCTTATGCACATTCGATGTAGGGGTTGCGATGAAAGGATAATTATAAATGGTAGTTTGTATAATTTCATAAGCAGTGGAACAATATTTTTCACATCACACTGCAATTAACTTTGAACTTGCAAACAAAGTATGAATCTGCAAAAAGAAATTGTTTGACATTAAAAGAACAGGATGGTTGAACCTTTCAGTTGAGCAACTATTAATGATTCTATAAAAGGATAGCATTTATCAGGAATATCATTAATATACATGAAGTTGATATCAAATATATTTATTTACATTTATATAAAATATTTTCAAATAGTATTACTTGTTGAAAGCCTGTGTGGTTCCGGCTAAGAATAGAATCATTGCCGATCTCTGCAGAGGGGTAGGAATTCTCCGAATGGGTGTCCTGTTCATTTTATCATTTTTTGTCATGTTCACTATTGTGGTTAAATTATCAACCCCTGTGTGGTTTCAGGGAGCCATATGAGTGATGGCAAGAATAGCACCACTGTTGCTCATGCATGTCGTAAGAAGCGACAATTTGAGTAATACGATAGAATTTGCTGAAACTGCAGTTCTGCAGGTATCAAGGTTCCAGGTTCATTCTGCATATTCATTTGTTGGTGTATTTTTGTTTAAATCTGTATGTTAATTTGTTGTTTTGGTACATGTAGAGTTAATCTGGAATCTTCCTTCCTGTTGGCATCGAATAACCTATGTGATGGTACGACGTAAAACCCTATTCATTACTTGTTGAAATGATACCTGTACATCGATTTCTTACGACAATAGCAGGATATAGCAATAGCTTTTTATCCATGTTGCTTAACATTGTGACTTTTGTTTCTCAAGTAAAAATAGACACTCCATTAAATAGAGTATATTGGCAAATTACACAAAAGCTACAAGTGGAGACTGTTGTGAACATCAAATAGTTAATTAACCCAAGAGTTATAAAATATACCCTATTAAAATATTTACAATAATTTATCGTTCTGGTTGAAATAAATAATATAAAACATGTACAGGCAATTGTCACAAACAATATTTTGAGAACTATTGTTTGTTATTAGGTATAGGTTCCTATGTCCGCATGTCAGTAACTTAATGGAAACGAATAAATGTAGGTTTTGACACGGTTATATTTCTTGCGTTTTTCTGACATTGAAATGTAGCATGGTGAAATCTGCCAGAGAATGGTACATGTGTATTGTGGTGTGCACACACTTGAAAATGTATTAGTGATCCGACTTCCTGTTCTGCTGTAGACAATATGTCTGAGATTCATCAAGTACCTTAACCTAAAAAAGCAATTATTTACTTGTATATTAATTCTTCAAAAAAATTTGACAATTGCATGTATATAAATGTCTACATCAGACATAAAATATGTACCTATACACAATAACTGACGCCGCCATGGTTTATGAGAGTTGAGCAGAATACAGAGGGCAGTTTCTTCAAAATAGGAATGGTAAAGAAATCAAGTAATGTACATGAAGCATCAAAAAACGGATACCTAATAGTGATAATATGATCATATACTTTAAATACACAAATGAGTCGAGTTATATTTATATCTTTGTACTGGCAATGTTTATTTATTTACGACATATTAAAGAGTTAAATGCCACTTGAGTTGAGCAATCAGTTTGACCTCTTCCCTTGGGGGTCCTGCTTGATACACGATATACTGTATTCCTAATGTAACAGAAAAATTATTTTAGAAAAATAAGTGCAATCCCTACAATTTTTCTGGTGCGTGTGTCTATCTACACCACCGCCCTGCCTGGCTTGTCTTTTAATCTCAGCCGCAGTGGTGATACTTTGGTACAGCATGTGTGCTCTGTATACAGGAGGTTACAAGTGTCAGGTTGTGCCATAAATATCAGTAATAGGGCCAGTATTGTGATCACCTGATATGAAATATTGGTGTGGAGATTTTGAACAATTACAATGTTTTCTCATGTCAGAAAGGTGCTATAGTGTTCACAAAAGAAATATAAAGTTTTAATGTTGTGCAAAATGAAGAATTTTTGTTTCAACAAATTGAAAGATTACCTTTTAACTATTCAAGGGATATAACTCTTAACACTACATACATGTACACTCATGAAATATTGTTAAAACCTGCAGAATTGTAATCACTGTTTACATCAGTAGAGCTAGAAGTTAATCTAGAAAAGAGATGTACCAGTCGCACTCTGGAAGAAAAATACAGCTACGAAGTATTATTTTGATTATTTTTTATTTTAATATATAAAATGTACATATTTTCTTTACATATTTACAAGCTAAACATTGATATCAGAATATTAAGGAGAACAAATACGACAGGTTTGCATAGAACAGAGTAAAAGTAAAGGAAAAATGCATTGGTTGAACAAGTCTAAAAAGGGCCACAACTCCTGTGAAAATTGACAAATGTTGACCAATATTGAAATAAACTTACTAGTATACAGCTACACACACAACATAGACGGATGAATGAATGGACAAAAGGAGGGAAAGAAGTTACATTTTATGCCCCTTAACCATTCTTCAAATACACATCTGGTGACCACAGCTAACATATATACAATATTGTGCTGATTTTAGAAACAAAATAGCTATATAAGTAAATATTCTTAGCCAAAACTGATTGTTAATGTAGATTAATCCTGTAGGAAGGTAAATTAATATACCTAGGATCCATTAATGTTGGAAGTTACTGGGTCAATTTCTAACCAGAGGTTAACTTTTCCAGAATAGCTGTGGAATGTATGCCTAGTGTCTGTTATATGTGACTGTGTGGGCTATTATGTTTTGTGTATGTAGCATGGTAACCAAATGTAACAGCAATAAATAATATCTTGAACAATGCACAGTCACAATATGATCATTGAAGACAACCCTTGGTAGCATACAATTGTAATATTGGAATTTTATACTCAAAATGTGACATACTTAATCTGAAGAAAAAATTATCATTTCTATAGAACAATTCTTCCAATCATCCAATATCACTGTTAAAAAATTTAAGTTTGAAGTCAAATCTATTTAAAAATATGTTTAAGCTAATCAGTTAAGTAAGTTACATTGTGATTTAAAAACATAAATTGATTTTCTTCTTTAATGGTAAACAAGAGTTGAGAAAAGTTTTTGAACATCAGATTTAATATGAATCATGATGCTAGCCATATTGTGAGGTAAAAATGTTCGTCAACAATATGGTTTATACATTTCACTTGATGATAAAAACCATAATAGTAAATCCCATTATTCTCAGCAAAACTTCACTTATTGTATTTGTAACTAAAACTACAAATGTATCCAGAAGGCATGAACCCCCCTGCTACATTTTAGTAAATTTTACTAAAAATAAAACAATTTTGATCGACATTGACAATTATCCTACTTGACCTGTATTTTATAACTATACAACTACACACCAAATATTAATTAAATACACAGACCCTTTAAGAAGTAATTCATCGCAATTGTAAAAGAAAAATAAGTAAAAAATTACTAATTAGAAATCAATTTGACAGATGAACACACGCACAATTGGACAATGGTAACACCTAATGTCCCTTCACCATTCACTAATATTGGAGGCATAAAAATTAACTATCATACCGATAAATTAGGAAATCACTTTTTTGACAAAAACTGCAACAAAATCTTTGTTCTCATAAAACTTCATACCCCAGGCAGGTTTTCAATTTACCTTGGGTATGAATCGGTATTTGTGTTCGAACATTTAATGAGTATAGGCCAAGTTCGGATGTATTGCATTGTGGTGTATCAGTTCAAAAATGCAGACAACATAACAAAAATAGGCAAACAGATATCAAATAAATAGATATATTCTACTTTTATCTTTTATAAAAGTAAATAAATATTACAAACATTAAAGCAACATCACAGATAACGCTTCTATACAACAGTCACATATTCCTGTCATTGTCCAGTCTGTATTCAGAGACAACCTTGACAAATCAATATGTGTGGATACATCGGGCATATTAATTTCTTACATGTCAAAGTGATAAAAGTATTTTTCGTCTGTATATATACATGTAAATACAGAATGTTAGTCTATTTAAACACTTTATTTTACAATTGGCCGCTTTTGGCCCTAAAAATAATAGGGTCTTTGATGCCTTTTCAAACCCTATGACCAGGACTGATATCTCAGTAAGGTTTTTATACCAAAAATATGTTCATATACAAAGTTTGATAAGGAAATAACAGAATAAAACCCAGATTCGTTTTCTGCAGGACCAAAAACAACAACCATGCCAGTCTTCCATGTGGGCATAAGGGCAATCTCATCTCTATAGTTTTAACAGTAACATGATCATATAACTTTTAAACCTTCAATTACCACTTTTTGAAAAGTTAACAACAAAACAGATTTGATGCAGTACTTTTTAGCTTAAGGCATTCAACTTAAAAAAACACAAATCTGCTTTATATACAATAGTTCCAAGCAGTTTTAAACTGTCCCGAAATATCGAAAATGTAAGTCATCTCTTGCTTGGACTTCTTCCTTACTTTCACAGTAGTGTTCTTTATATCTGACCTGTACCGGTAAAAGGTATAGTGCACATTTGTAAACAAGTTATTTCATCAATCAGTTTATCTTGTTCTACATTTCTTCTATTTGGCAAAAACGCATCAGCCAAATTAATGCTAATTTTACCAATGTGTCATTGCCATCCTTAAATATCAGCTACATGTAAAAACTCTGTAAATCCTGTGGTACACTGTTTTCCCACTGAATTGCTTATTCTTACAGAATACCACAATAGACTTCATTTGTCAGTTTCTATTTTTCTACATTTCTTCTAATTGACAAAAACACATCAACAAATGGCAATTTTATTGACATGTCATTGACATTAACAGAAATCATCCAGAACTGTCACATTTTTCAGGTTAACGCCATTATTTTCTTTCGTCACACATTGCTGAGTTTTTTATTAGCCATGGCCTCGCGAATCTGCTTATCAAGTTCAGCTATAATTCTATCTTGCGTGGAATACACGCCAGTCCGAAGAAGAGTGTCACGTTCTTCAATCAAGCGTGAGATGTGTTCCTCCAGACTATCTGCATCCGGGTCAGACTTGCCACTGATAACATTACGCGGAGAATTGTCTGCAGACTTTAACCTATCTTCCTCCATCTGTTTCAACCTGTAATTATAAATATAAATTATGAATATTAATTATGATATTAATTATTCATCAATTATGGTATTAATTAATGGACATTCATTATGAATACTAATTATGGGTATTAATTTAATTGAGTATTGCAGGAAATGAAAGGCAGGTGTTTTTTAAAGGGCGCATGACTCTTTTCTATGACTACAGTTTTGTAACTTAATAACTAGCCAATCCAACTAGTGGAGCGCGTGGTCTAGTGGTAGAGCACCGAAACCATGATCGGAGGGTCGTGGGTTCGATCCTCTGCCACGGCTTTGTGTGGTGTCCTTGAGCAAGACACTTTTTCCACATATGCTTTGTACTGGTTCTACCCAGGGAGACTTCGAGCAAGATTTGTCTAAGTTGAAAGAACTTGTTTCACAATCAAAGTAAAATAAATAAGTTTAAACTAACTAGCCAATCAAAATTCGTCTTTAGCTTTCACATAGACTTCAAAATGAGAATAAGTGTTATAAGCCTGCTTGTTGTAAAAGGAAACAAACTTTTTTCACCAAATTTGGTTTCTAATTAGCCTGTGGGATACTCTCGTTTTATTTTATTTTATTTTATTGGATAAACAAGAGTAAAGAGTTTACAGAAGAACACGATGATGGTCAAATTGCTATAGCATAAGTCTGATTCTCCAGATACTGATATTCTAATTATGGAAAAACTAGGATCTTTATTCAAATAAATATTAAAGATAGAAGAAAACACAAGCTATCAAATAATAAGCTATTTTGAAGTTTGTATAGATTAACTGAATAGGGTTTTTAAAAAAGATACAAAATTATACCACAATAATACCAGTTTCCCGGCAGGAATATTAAATTTTAAAAATCTAATTAAAGATTTTATGTTGCCGTTCTTACAGTATACATTATAAATTCTAATTTTGCCACAAAAGTAAACCATACAGACATGGTGTTATATTTTAATTTCAAAAACTTATGGTTTAGAAGATAATGTTTCTGGTGATAAAGTTGACCCTACTTGTTCAGCTCATTCTTTATGTCCTCAAGTTCTTGCTTTTCATTTGTGACAACTTCCTTCTCCTCTGCTGCCAGGTACCGTAACCGCATGTGTTCTAGTTCCTGAAGAAAATAAAAACAAAAGGGTCAATATTATATTACTTAACACATACAGTTTGTTCGAAAATGTAATATTCAAGATACTTTCAAGGAAGTATATCAGAATTTTCAAGGAAGTATATCAGAATTTTTAAAACTGGTCAAGAACTTTTTTTATAAAATAATTATCCTGCCTGTACATACTCACTATCCCTGTTTTACCACAAGGATGGCTATTTAAACATGCCAAAGTAATATATTGATACAGGATTTCCCAATTTCCCCTATATGCCCACATTTAGTGACATCAAATGGGCCAGGTGACTTCATTTTGATTCCAATTTGATCCTTTTAAGATAATTGTTTCATCTTAAGAGTCAGAATGACAATGTGGGAACCGTCAAGCAGTAATTGTGAGCTATCTATACTTAAACTCTAGCATACGTCAATGTTACTGATCTATGACCTTTATCAGGTATAATTATTTTTAATAATTACGAGAGAAAAACTATTTCATGAAGACTTAAAAATTAATAAAAACTGAGATAAAACAGGCTAAAAATGACAAAACTTCTAAAATCTAAATTCTGCAACAACTCATAAACCAACAAAGTTGATTATCATATACCCAAGTTTGTTTCGTTTAAGGTTCTCTGTGACCATGTGGTCTTGGGCCCAGCTTGGAAGAATGGTGGCTCTCTTATATACATTCAGAGGTTTTTCCTTCACCAATAAAACTGGATATGCCATATATATAATCTGTCATGTGTTGGAAAAGGAGTTCAACCCTATATACATAAATTATTGTTTTTGTAAATTAATATGAGCAGTGGAAAGTCTCAAACTCAGACTCAAAAAGATCTAAATAACATTATTGTAACCAAACTTACTTGCAAAAACAAGCAATTTGAATGATTATTTTACAGAAAATTTTGTAAATCACATTCCTTATGCATAATTTTGTCTACAAAGTTTTCAAAAAATTAAGATTTTGTGTCAGAGGTAGAGTTGAATGAATTTCATCCCTCTATCAGATGAACAGTATTTGGTTTTCTTATTCTGAATGATCATCATTTATTTACGCAATTTCCATTATCTCTAACTTGGGTTATTTTGTAGATCATTTCAGTATACATGTAGTTTTCTTTGGACAATGTCTCAAAAAAATAATTCTTAGATAAGCACATGGGTGATCATGATCTATGTAAATTTGGTCTTAAATAAGCACCTGGGTGATTATGATCTAAGAATGGTTTCAATAAAATTACATACAACTTATATAACGGTGATTAATCAGACTGATCCACTTTTATAAATCTTGAAATAAAACGTGACAAGATATTAGTGAAACTAGTCAGATAATGTATGTTTCATAAAAGAAAAAACAACATGAACCCTGTTTGTCAAGTATGACAGTAACCACATCATGCCAATATTTGACATAAACACCAATATAGGTACCTGTTGTTGTTTCATTAGATGTGCCTTGGCCTGGGCCTGCTCTTTCTGTTTTAAGCGGGCCAGCTCCTTCAGCGCTCGTCCCCACTGCTGTTTGTAATGAATCTTAGATTTGGTCACTGCATCTAACTTACGTTCCAATTCAACCTGAAATTATTATTGTTAGAAGAAAAATGAAAAAAATACAGAGTTTTGCACCTTTTTTCAACCATATTGCATTTATATAATGGAAGTCAGTGTGTCTAACCAATGTTCCTTGGACCTGCTAGGCAGTTAACAAGTACCAGACACATCTTATTTCTACAAGTCACTGACTACATCCTCACACATTCAGGTTATGGGATTCATCGCGGAAGAAAAAAAGTCATGGCCAACATCACAGTGTCCTGATGGGATTAACCAGACTCTGAAGAATGGACAATTTAACTTCTTCACCATACACTTTCTATACGGTTAAAATAAACAATAAACTGAGTCTTCGAACGAAAGTAGATCAACTTTCTATAGACAAGGACAGTCTAGTAGTGTGCTACCGGCACCCCCCCCCACCCCAAAATATGATGTTTTGGTATATGTAAACTTTGTATGCTGTTTTGGCATGAAGAAATAAACTAGAAATACCCCTGTGATATGCTGGTTACATTTAAGTTGAAAAGATGCCATAGCTCCAGTAATATTTGTAATATTTGCCCTATCACCTCTCTATGAGTGGCAGGAGTATAAAAATAGAACATTTGAATTTATTCTTTCTCCAGCTATATATACACATATTATAAACTGACCATCTGTTGTTCCTTCTTAAGTCAGATAAACCTAAATATAAACTAAGGTCTGAATGTTAACATTCTCTCTCAATCTGTGACTTACCTTCCAATGTGAGAAGGTTGATCTCTGACTGTAGTCTCACTTTAGGTTTTGTGTTCAACTCCTCCTTGTGCACAACAGTCTCTCTCAATCTGTCACTTACCATTTCCAATGTGAGAAGGTTGATCTCTGACTGTAGTCTCACTTCAGGTTTTGTGTTCAACTCCTCCTTGTACACAACATTCTCTCTCAATCTGTGACTTACCTTCCAATGTGAGAAGGTTGATCTCCGACTGTAGTCTCACTTTAGGTTTTGTGTTCAACTCCTCCTTGTGCACAACAGTCTCTCTCAATCTGTCACTTACCATTTCCAATGTGAGAAGGTTGATCTCTGACTGTAGTCTCACTTCAGGTTTTGTGTTCAACTCCTCCTTGTACACAACATTCTCTCTCAATCTGTGACTTACCTTCCAATGTGAGAAGGTTGATCTCCGACTGTAGTCTCACTTTAGGTTTTGTGTTCAACTCCTCCTTGTGCACAACAGTCTCTCTCAATCTGTCACTTACCATTTCCAATGTGAGAAGGTTGATCTCCGACTGTAGTCTCACTTTAGGTTTTGTGTTCAACTCCTCTGTGTACACAACAGTCTCTCTCAATCTGTGACTTACCTTCCAATGTGAGAAGTTTGATCTCTGACTGTAGTCTCACTTTAGGTTTTGTGTTCAACTCCTTGTACACAACAGTCTCTCTCAATCTGTGACTTACCTTCCAATGTGAGAAGGTTGATCTCTGACTGCAGTCTCACTTCAGGTTTTGTGTTCAACTCCTCTGTGTACACAACATTCTCTCTCAATCTGTCACTTACCTTTTCCAATGTGAGAAGGTTGATCTCCGACTGTAGTCTCACTTCACGTTTTGTGTTCAACTCCTCCTTGTACACAAGTCTCTCTCAATCTGTGACTTACCATTTCAAATGTGAGAAGGTTGATCTCCGACTGTAGTCTCACTTTAGGTGTTGTGTTCAACTCCTCCTTGTACACAACAGTCTCTTTCAATCTGTCACTTAGCTTTTCCAATGTGAGAAGGTTGATCTCTGACTGTAGTCTCACTTCAGGTTTTGTGTTCAACTCCTCCTTGTACACAACAGTCTCTCTCAATCTGTTCCTTACCTTTTCCAATGTGAGAAGGTTGATCTCGGACTGTAGTCTCACTTCAGGTTTTGTGTTCAACTCCTCCTTGTACACAACAGTCTCTCTCAATCTGTCACTTACCATTTCCAATGCGAGATGGTTGATCTCCAACTGTAGTCTCACTTCAGGTTTTGTGTTCAACTCCTCCTTGTACACAACAGTCTCTCTCAATCTGTCACTTACCTTTTCCAATGTGAGAAGGTTGATCTCCGACTGTAGTCTCACTTCAGGTTTTGTGTTCAACTCCTCCTTGTACACAACAAAGTCTCTCTCAATCTTTGTTTTACGCTTCTCAGCTTCACCCAACTGTTAATATAAAGACTAGATTGTTTTAAATGCCACCATCATAGCCAAATTGTAAGAGGCTATCATCATATGTAATCAATTTCCAACAAAAAATGGCCTAAATTAAACGGAAGTAAACTAAATATTGACTGAATCTAAATATACTGATCTCAGAAACATCTTGATATTGATCTCTCACGGAAATATTGTACTGGGGAAAAGTGAAATCTTTTATAGCTGTGTGAAATGTGTATTCCTTCTCAAAGTCAGGGAGGGGTCTGGACCACAATGAAGGATGATTTTAAAACTATTGTTAGCACATGATCATTTTTTGGGGAGGGGGGGGATCAGGGGAACTGGAGGGAATGCTGTGGGTCGTGTATTAAAGACAGTAAAAAACGGTTACTCAAACAAGGCCATTTACCGGATTCCTACTTTTAGACAAGTTTACATGTGTTCTCTCATGGCTTTTTACCATAGTTTCAGTCATATACTTCTTTATACCAGCAGTTTCCTTATTATACTTCCATTATTCATTATAATAAGTTTCAGTATTAAGGCTTCTATTATAAAAACATTGCCACTTTCATTTCAACTCTTATTTCATCTTCTTATTTTTTATTACATGTATATTCTGTCATTGAAAATACACAACTTAATGATAATTTTTCATTATATCTTTTTTGTATTCTTTTTTTAATATCAAAGCTTTATTATAACAGTTTCATTATTCATTATTAAATGTAAACACTTAAGATTTGCATTCGAACAGCTAAGAGATTTAAGGAAACAACAGGTCAATATGATCTTGACCTTTAAACTTTTGTTCTTAAAATAGAGCTAATACTCTAACCACAGGGATTGTTTGTATACAAGAACTGTATTCTTTGAAACAAAAATCGGAGTCATATCTATATACTTAATATCAATAGTTCACAATATTGTGACTTTTTAATCAGGCACTGGTATACCTATATATATAGAAATAATAATTACAAATAAATAAAAAAAATCCTAACCTTAACAACAACATTTTGCTATATTAAAAGGAAAGAGTATAATTACTAAAGATATGAGATAAAGTATTCATGTTAGGTATTCAAAATATTCAGTCTATTTATGCTTAAACCCTATTAAGAATTGAAAAGAAAACTTGAAGTTATTTAAAAATGAACCCTTGTTAATATCATAGTTATGAAATCATGTCTTTATTTAGAATCTGTCTCAGCCTTAAATAATAAAGATTACTGGGATTGTGAAACAGTTAGTGATCTATACTGTAATCTGATAGGTTAAATTCGGTCATTTTCTATGTTTGAGATACCAACCATCATAACAATGATTTTATGGGTACAATTTTTCTTTTATTAAGGACTATGCAGTTTATTTTACTTTTCCCTATTTTATAACAGTGTCAGAATGACAAAAAAAAAAATCGAATTTTATATCAATTTTATTTTCAAAAATGGAAAAATGGAGAAGGTTTATCCAGTAAACTGAACGGAACAGCTAACCTGCCACTTTTGTAATTTTAACATTTCCATCAAAATATTGAGAAGCATTATCAAAATTTCTGTAAGACATCACTTATGTATTGATTCTACAGAGCAATGTTTTTTTTCTTATTCAAGTCCAAATTTCAAGGAAATTCCTTAATACTTTTTGAGAAAATACATAAAATATCAGGTGGCAGGTTAGCTGCTGCGTTCAGTATATTTGATAGAACTATTTATCATATTTGACAGAAGCAGTCCCACTCACCTCATCTTTGTATCGCTGGATCAGGCTTTCCAATTCTTTTGATTTGGCTCTAAAATAGAATGTAGATGTTGATAATAAACCAAACACTAAGTACTACAATACCAAACAGAAACCAATTATATATATATATATGTATATATATATGTATATATATATGGTAACAGTGAATCTGGGTATCTGTGATGCGATCCTATCATTTATCTACATTAGATTGTCAAACAGAATGAGACATTATTAAGCATGGTTGTTTACCGTAACAAGGAACTAAACTTACTACAATCTATGAATAATTTGTCTTGGACAGTTAACCATTTATTACTGCCCCTTAATACAAATATTTTCACATTCATTAGGACACAATTTAGATACTGCCATATATATATATATATTATAAAGAAAAGGGTCCTGTATATAAATATGAGCCATGCAGACAAAAATAGTTTTTAACTTTAGCAGAGACATGCTCTGTGTGAAAGGGAATATATCAGGAAAAATACTGAATATGTCTTAGCAAGTAAGACAATTATTAGAATGGTTTTAAAAGCATCTCATTATCATTACCAAGTTAGGATATCACTTTTTAATATATTATTTTGGCATGTTTAAATATATATCATTTTGGCAATAGGGGGTCAATGAGTATATATAGGGGGGTCAGTGAGTATATGTAGAGGCATGTTAAAATAGATATCATTTTGGCAATAGGGGGTCAGTGAGTATATATAGGGGGGTCAGTGAGTATATATAGAGGCATGTTTAAATAGATATCATTTTGGCAATAGGGGGTCAGTGAGTATATATAGGGGGGTCAGTGAGTATATATAGAGGCATGTTTAAATATATATCATTTTGGCAATAGAGGGTCAATGAGTATATATAGGGGGGTCAGTGAGTATATATATAGAGGCATGTTAAAATAGATATCATTTTGGCAATAGGGGGTCAGTGAGTATATATAGGGGGGTCAGTGAGTATATATAGAGGCATGTTTAAATTGATATCATTTTGGCAATAGGGGGTCAGTGAGTATATATAGGGGGGTCAGTGAGTATATATAGAGGCATGTTTAAATTGATATCATTTTGGCAATAGAGGGTCAATGAGTATATATAGGGGGGTCAGTGAGTATATATAGAGGCATGTTAAAATAGATATCATTTTGGCAATGGGGGTCAGTGAGTATATATAGGGGGGTCAGTGAGTATATATAGAGGCATGTTTAAATATATATCATTTTGGCAATAGAGGGTCAATGAGTATATATAGGGGGGTCAGTGAGTATATATATAGAGGCATGTTAAAATAGATATCATTTTGGCAATAGGGGGTCAGTGAGTATATATAGGGGGGTCAGTGAGTATATATAGAGGCATGTTTAAATTGATATCATTTTGGCAATAGGGGTCAGTGAGTATATATAGGGGGGTCAGTGAGTATATATATAGAGGCATGTTAAAATAGATATCATTTTGGCAATAGAGGGTCAATGAGTATATATAGGGGGGTCAGTGAGTATATATATAGAGGCATGTTAAAATAGATATCATTTTGGCAATAGGGGGTCAGTGAGTATATATAGGGGGGTCAGTGAGTATATATAGAGGCATGTTTAAATTGATATCATTTTGGCAATAGGGGTCAGTGAGTATATATAGGGGAGTCAGTGAGTATATATAGAGGCATGTTAAAATAGATATCATTTTGGCAATAGGGGGTCAGTGAGTATATATAGGGGGGTCAGTGAGTATATATAGGGGGTCAGTGAGTATATATATAGAGGCATGTTAAAATAGATATCATTTTGGCAATAGGGGGTCAGTGAGTATATATAGGGGGGTCAGTGAGTATATATAGAGGCATGTTTAAATTGATATCATTTTGGCAATAGGGGTCAGTGAGTATATATAGGGGAGTCAGTGAGTATATATAGAGGCATGTTAAAATAGATATCATTTTGGCAATAGGGGGTCAGTGAGTATATATAGGGGGATCAGTGAGTATATGTAGAGGCATGTTTAAATAGATATCATTTTGGCAATAGGGGGTCAATGAGTATATATAGGGGGGTCAGTGAGTATATATAGAGGCATGTTTAAATAGATATCATTTTGGCAATAGAGGGTCAATGAGTATATATAGAGGGTCAATGAGTATATATAGAGGCATGTTAAAATAGATATCATTTTGGCAATAGGGGGTCAGTGAGTATATATAGGGGGGTCAGTGAGTATATATAGAGGCATGTTAAAATAGATATCATTTTGGCAATAGGGGGTCAGTGAGTATATATAGGGGGGTCAGTGAGTATATATAGAGGCATGTTTAAATATATATCATTTTGGCAATAGAGGGTCAATGAGTATATATAGGGGGGTCAGTGAGTATATATATAGAGGCATGTTAAAATAGATATCATTTTGGCAATAGGGGGTCAGTGAGTATATATAGGGGGGTCAGTGAGTATATATAGAGGCATGTTAAAATAGATATCATTTTGGCAATAGGGGGTCAGTGAGTATATATAGGGGGGTCAGTGAGTATATATAGAGGCATGTTTAAATATATATCATTTTGGCAATAGAGGGTCAATGAGTATATATAGGGGGGTCAGTGAGTATATATATAGAGGCATGTTAAAATAGATATCATTTTGGCAATAGGGGGTCAGTGAGTATATATAGGGGGGTCAGTGAGTATATATAGAGGCATGTTTAAATTGATATCATTTTGGCAATAGGGGTCAGTGAGTATATATAGGGGAGTCAGTGAGTATATATAGAGGCATGTTTAAATAGATATCATTTTGGCAATAGGGGGGTCAGAGAGTATATATAGGCATGTTTAAATAGATATCAATTTGGCCATATGGGGGGGGGGGGCGTCAGCTATATTAGAAAAATAGGTTTTTAGTCAATTATAAAAGTTCTGTGAATTCCCTTTAACTTAGGTTATGAATATGTTCGTGGGATACCTTTCCCAAATGTAATTTTTTTCTTTCTAGTTCTATTTAACATATGTAGTTAACAAATGTCATCATTTTTATGTTAGTATTTTAGATGGATGTTTATGGCAACAATGTGTACACAACTGCATGTTGCTTTATACATATAATTTTAATGTAGGATGAGTGAAAACTAAAGAATCAAGAACAAATCAAAGTCCTGAAGTCCTGAGAGGTGCCATTTATTATATTGAATATTTAAAGTCATTTTTATGCCATCTAGCGCTAAAGATGAGGCAAGTAACTGATTACTTTCCCACTTGAAACAGTGGTGAGAGATGAATGATAATGAGATGTAATGTCTTATATCAATCATCGCAGAGAATCTGTCTAGGTGAGTATTTAAACTCATGAATCATGGACTGATAGTAATATGCTCACCACTGTGTGAGGGAGATACTCATATTGACCAATTATGAAGCAATTCTTGTTAGAATCGTAGCTAATTAAATTAAAAACCATTGATACATTTGCATGAAACAAGAAATGAGAGGGGATTGGTATCTCATCCTGTGTTGAACAAAAGTTTGGTGTTCATTAATGCATCGTCGGATACCCTCAGGTGTCAATTCTGATACTCTCTATCTATCACAATGTATAAAATTGACCCCCGGAGGTACCCGACTATGCATTATTAGTGCACTTTAAGTATATGTTTCTATTTTATATTAGAATATTGTTGCCATAAAATATAGTAAACGAGTGTTTTTCAATGGACAACTTGTCATATTTCAAAGTTGATACAGTTGAGGAGTTTGCATTTTTAATGTTTGATTCTGTATTTTTAGGTATCTGTGCATTTCCAAATAAATATAAATTTTATAAAAGTAAACATTAATAGTTAAGTCTTATAATATCTCTAATAAATGGGACCATAGTAATTGATGTGCAGATTTTTTAGGATCCAACTTTAGAAGGTGACTACTTTTAGACTGGGTTTATCAAATTCGTCAACATCTGGTGGGCGACATCTGGGTGTTTTTTTCGTATTTTCCTTCAATTTATGTTCAAAATAAACTGTTCAAGCAGTGATTTTATCCTATCTTTGTTGAAATAAGATGCTGAGAAAACCCTTTACGATTGCATTATTTTGTTTACTTGTGAAATGCCTTCAAAAATACTCTACGATTAAAATTAGTTCTGATGAAAGAGGCGAGTTTCAGATACCCGACGATTTTATTATGTAGCCATTTATTATGTCTTTTTAATGGATTGATCTGAATATACAAGACATAGGGCCTATTACAGCATATTACAGAACTTTTCTGTACTGATGTTAATTTCTGAATCGAACATCGAAATCAATATTGAAGACGGGTTAAATTTTTCAAGTAGAAAGCCAGTAACATCTGCTTCAGGGTTATTTTCATTGTTACTATGTGATATGCTAATTAATATGGACACTCCTGCAGTTCAGCCTTTGCTACGCTCAATTAAATAGCAATCGTGTGCAGACGTAGACATCAAATAGCAAAAGTAACGACTGAAACACGTTTGAACGTCATTATTTTATTTTTTTCGTACATTAAAAAATAACTATCATCCAATAGATACATAAATAATAAAGAACTACTTTCTCTTGAGTAGTTTAAAACCAGGAGGAAGCAGTTTTAGGGTGCATATGAAATGAGTTTCAATTTTTAACTACCAACATCCTACGATACTAAAGAGATGCCAGAATGTCTGGTGCCTCAAAAACTTAGCAGAAAAGAGTTGCCACTGATCATTCAAACCGAGAATGTATTGTTGACAGTAAAAACGCCAGTGCTTTTGACACAATTCAGACAAAAACCAAATGGAGAAAAAAAATTATATAGTGTTATCAAACCTCTCCAGGTCAATCTGGTGGTCACAGTCATCTTTCATCCTGCGTGACGCTTCCTTCATCTCCTGTAACTTCCTGTCGTGTTCCCGTTGCAGGTCATTCTTCAACCTCATAACCTGAATAACACACAAAGTTATTTCAACATTATTTGATATCAGATCTACTCTGAACTGCATTAAAGGAAACAGTAACATTATTAAACCATCTTAAAATCTAGTATGTACAAGTAACAGTTTATGACCAGAGCGGAAATTGCTGTTCCCCCTTTAAATGGAGTACATCAGGGAGGGAATCGTGAAACGAAATCTCCATTCTAAAAATAGACAGTACTCAAACACTGCTTGATGATCTTCACATGGTCATTCAGACTCTTTCATAGATGAAACAATTTTTACTACATGTAAACCTGTATAACAGATCTCAAAATGCAATCACTTGACTCATATAACAAATCACAAAAATATGTTGCAATTTTAAGCAGGAAATCATTTTTAGTCTAACCTAGGTGTGTGGTACAAGCTAGGAAATCCATTTTTAATATATTACTTTTGCATGTTTAAACAGATATCCTTTTGGCAATATTGGGTCAGTGAGTATATATAGGCATGATATATTGAAAAAAAAAATGTTTTTAGCCACTTTAAAAGAGTTTGAAAAATCCTGATAACTTTTCTTTATTTCTACGATTTATGATGAACCTATTTCACACCTTACACGTACCTCTTGTTCATTGGCTGCCAGTTGTTTCTCCCTCTTCTCGAGGTCGGCCAATGTTTTACGAAGCTGCTCTTCTAACTGAGCATATTCTGTTAACTGTAAAACAAAGACAATACTTGATTGGTTACGTTTTATTGATTGTATCTGGGTCAAGATGACATATATAATACCACTGCATTCATGACTACTTTACTTTGTATCAGTCATAAATTACATTGTGGTTTATGTGATTAGATGCAGAGGAATCAAGGAAAGGGTCTGCTGAATAGAATAGTTAGACTATTGCAACACATGCAGTATTTCTAGCTCACAGTAGTTTAATATATCAATAATTATGTTTTGTAACTCCTTCACTGGACATATTTATATATACTATTGTGGAGTTACAAAACATAATTATAAATATACTGCTGTGAGGAGTGTGAAACCACATTACGATAAAAAAGGATGCAAATAAACTAAATCATATTTCATGTTTTAAGAATCTTGTTGGAATGGACTTGAATTGTGTGAATTCAAATAATGCTGCAAATAATTATCCCCCCCCCCCCCCCCCCCCACCCAACTAATTCTACTCAAGAATAGCAGAAGACGATATCAATAAGGGTTTATTCTTGTTGCTGCACGTTATTGACATGGTGTATTTTGTGTTCTAAAAAGATATGGTCATATTCATTAAATTCATTATTAATATAAATTAGAATTTGATCATATTTTTATAAACTCATCCATTAAATATGAACTTTAATACTTGTAACATGATCTATTTTATGTGAATCTTTTTTTCCGAATGAGGTTTCACACAATTTTCAGGTTATATACATGTATAGTGTATCCAGTTTTACAGGTGAAGGAAGACCTCAGAAGAAATCTGAGCAGAACCAATGTCTTACAAGTAACTGGCAAACTCTAATGAAAAAGACTTGAACCTATGACCTCAGTAGTATGAGGTAACTAATTTTGAGATGGCACCTTAAACCACTAGCCCATGGAGGACCCACATAAAGAGTTTCTAAAGATCAGTTTACAAAATATACAAAAATGTTCTCCCAAAATGCAATAATTCTAAAATCTTTTAGCATTTAATATTATAACAATTATTTTATATTCTGAAAGTATTCACCTTTTTCTTCATAAGCAGTTCCCTCTCACGGTCTCTTTTCTTCCACTCCTCGGCCAATGCCTTCATGTACATCATCTCCTTTTGCTTCAACTGTAGACAATACAAAACTGTAGTTGTACTTTCTCTACTTCATTCATACAATTTATATGAATTTATTTTATCTTGATCTACTAAAGCTTACAAGCTGATGCAACTCACTCTCTGATCAGTTTCCTGGATGGAATCAGCACTGAGTATTGTTTTTCAGAGAGACAAGAATCAAACCCATGACCATTGGTGTGTGTGGCCAACACTCTTATCACCCTGCTAGTATATGTATACATGTAAATACAAGTAGCTCAGTATTAAATTGTTTAATTAACTTTTTATATGCTGTCTGTTTGTTTGACAATTTTTATGCTTATTATTAATTATTAATTATTTTTACTTGAGGCGGCATTTGAAAATAGTGGCCATTTTGAATCACATATGTATATATAAAAAAAAAAATATGTACTAAAGATTATAAACATCTAATTGATAATTTTAGTATATATGTCATTTTTTTGACAAACTTTGTGTCTCTTTGGCAGCCAGAGTCACATTATACTGACATCAAGCTGACCAGGCCTATAACTCTCCTCTAAATGCTGAGTGCCAAGTAAGGAAGCTTCTACTACCATTTTCAAGTTTTTGGTATTACCAAACCAATGATCAAACCCACGACCTTCCGCATGCCAGACGGATGCTCCATCACTAGACCACACTGTGGTACTTTATGTAAGAGAAACAATTGTGTATAATAGGTATATTTTTACAATTTACTTCAAAGCGAGAATCTGGATACTATTAGAAAAAATTGCTATTTTTGTAACAAAACTGTTTGAAATTACAGATAAAACAAAGTTTCACATTGAACTGTACCATGTTCATATACTTAGTACATTGTAACACAACTCTGTATAACTTAAATTGTTTAAATCATTGTTGTAGCTTGGGCTGGAGGCTTTTATTTACTCAATAAAATTGTTGTGTTTTTTTCCCTTGCAAGCATATTTGGTGCTGAAAAGATCTTGTCAATATTTTATTAACTTTATTCTCTGAACAACAAAAGACGGAAGGAGAAAAAGAAAGAACTGCAAACTGGCCTTTGAAAGAGATATCTTGTAATAGTGACAAAATGAAACTTTATGTTTGAGCATACTGTAGTTACATACTTGATTTTCAAACACATGTTCCTGTTCTTCCCTTCCACATTTCCAACTCCATGGCAGCTTTGTATTCCTCTGTCTCCCGGGGTTCCTGAGGGGTGGGGCTTGTTGAGAATATGTCTCTGCCACACCTCGAGTCTGGAATCAGTAGAAAACATACATTTGTGGATGGAGCAAAGATTGAGTTGGAGGCAACACCAAAACTTAAACGCAAAAGTTTAACCTGGGTATCTACAGACGAAAAATTAAGTCCAAAAGGGCCATCACTCTGGTAAAATGCAACCCCAAGTTATGGTTCTTGTCTCTGTGTGTTACATTGATGATGGTGAACACACATGCAAAGTTTCATTCATATCCAATCAGTGGGATGCATTGATTTCTTACCTAATAAAAAACTTTAACCCGAAAAATTAAGTCAAAAAAGGGCCATTACTCTGCCAAATTGCAATCCAGAGCTATGGTTCTTGTCTCTGTGTGTTACATTGATGATGGTGAACACACATGCGAAGTTTCGTTCATATCCAATGAGTGGTTGCCTAGATATCTTATACATAAACCAATCATGATTACACAATTGTTTTCTCAATTATTATTATAAATGCCCTACCACCAATTTGGTCAGTAAAAAGATACCTAAATATAATGTGTAATTAAAAATTGAAACAATTATGAAACACGATAGTGTTTGTAAAACTTATAATTTTTTTGGTTCCCAAATACCCCCCTATTTGGGGGGAATATGGTACTCAGTTGTGTTCTGAAGTGCTATTTAAATGTAAACATAATTTTGGACCTGTTGACTCATTGCCATATCTTATTTTTGAAATTTGTTGTTAAGATCAAAATATCCTATAACGTGCTTTACCTCAATCATTACAGTCAATCAAATTAAGTTGTGTAAACAGTGTTTTTTGCAATTCAAGTACAAACAAACAGACACGTAGGCAGTAGTAATTAATCATTAAACAATCAGACAGACAGGTAGGAAGCATTTTTTAATGGGGTTCAATACCATTTTTCAACACATTTCAGGTTATAAATGGCATATCAAGTTTTATTGATGGAGGCATTCCTTGGAATGAATTAGAGTAACACCTCCGTCTTTCTACATGCAACTAGCAAACTACATCACATAAAATATTTGGACCAAGCAAGTAGTTATAGATATATCAAACACAAGCCGGACTACATACAATGTATTTAACACAACTGGCACATAAACTTTTCTTTCACTTCTGACTTTTTCTTACTGTCTGAGAGATATCATTTCTCCTTTAAATTGAGACCATGTTTGAGGTATTAATATATAGTATTTATTTGAAAGATAACTCCCTCTTTGTTTTTGGATTATTCAATTATTGTTAAAGGAATGTTTATAAATTTGTCTCTTACACTGAAAAGCAAGTAAAGCAAACATGATTCATCATTTACCCAGACACAAGTCTTGGGCTGTTCTTGTTTGATATTGTGATGAATTCTATGATGCATACAACAAGCCAAGAATCAACACTTACGCCTGATGAGTCTGGCTGTGCAACAACAATCTGCTGTGTTCCGATTGGTCCCCAGTCCTCCAGACTTAACACAAATGCAACATCTGCTACCTGCTTGGATGGGCTGTTCAACAACAACAATAATTTTGATATGTAACAACTGTAAATTATACACAGTGGATCATTTTAAATCAGTTCATAAAGTAACAGAGAAATATCTTTAATCATTTTATTCAGTGTTCAACATAATTCGTTACTTAATTTGGATTCAATCCTACTCTAGTGAAAACAAATTGTGAAAACATTTTTCATTAGATCTTACAGAAGAACAACTATTATTCTGCCCACTTTCCATGTGACAATGTTTGTCCAAGTAAATACAATGTAATACAGTGTAGTGTCTACTTAGAGACTGTTAGTTTGTCTAAAGAAAATGATTGATCTAGAATGAATATCAATCACTAATTGGGATTATGGACTTGTTAGCTTGTTTCAAGACAATTGCTTTTAGAGGTTTGGTGATTCTTTCTAAGATCATCCATGAGTGATTCTATTTGAGATCTTCCTTGATGCCAAATATAACCAGAAATATGTTGAAAATGACATAAAAACCCAATAAAAATAAAACATGAGGCCCAATAGGACCAGTATCATTATATTATCGATCTGTACAAAACTTGTTCACACATTTAAAGTTATAAACATGACTGAACAAAGACTGCAATTAACATTTTTCAATCATCTAAGACAATAACTGGTCAGAGCTGACCCTATCAATAATTCATCTAGGCTTTCATGCAAATACGCAACATTTTTATAGGATTTAATGTGAACTGAAAGTGCTGCAGTATTCACAAGACAAGAATTGACAATTTTCAATGGTTCAAGGGCCATAACTCTCTGGCCTGATAGAGCCTATTCAAAAATTTGTCACAGCTTTCATGCTTATTAACACTCTACCAAGTTTGGTATAGATGGGATGAAAACTGAGGGTGCGATAGTTTTAACAAAGCAATAATAAGTATTTATCAATTGGTTTTTGGGTTATGTTCCGCAAACAAATCTTGATGGATGCACGGACAGACAAAGCTACAGCTTACATAAATTTATATGCTTGCCCTTTGGGGAGCCTAAAAATAGACTTACCTGTCTACTGACATTGCAGACACTTTATTGCTGTACAACTGCTTCCCAACGCTGTTACCAGTGTTGCCCTGAAATGTACATAATACCAGTGATATTTTTATGAAGCTGACAATGTCCCTACATGTCACCAAACTACAACTGTTAAAGACTGGTTTGCCTCTGCTTAAGGCTATACTCAACATTGGTCCTGAGTTTGGCCACAGCCTTTACTGGTTTTTCTTCTGAAATCTCTAGTATATTTTTTATTGGCCAAAGGCATTGACATTATCATTCAATGAATGAATTAAAACATTAGTATAATACTTTTAAGTACATCGTAATTGATCACAATCAATGTCAACCCTTGGATAATAATAGACCTATCTAGTGCTAGTACAATAGTGATTGTACTCAAATATCAGGTATGCCATTAACCTTGGTCCAATATCTAAGTAGCAGCCATTAATCTTAGTCCTATATCTAAGTAGCATCCATTAATCTTGGTTCTATATCTAAGTAGCATCCATTATTTTTAGTCCTATATTTAAGTAACAGCCATTAATCTTGGTCCTATATTTAAGTAACAGCCATTAATCTTGGTCCAATATCTAAGTAACAGTCATTAATGTTGGTCCTATATCTAAGTAGCATCCATTATTCTTAGTCCTATATTTAAGTAACAGCCATTAATCTTGGTCCAATATCTAAGTAACAGCCATTAATCTTGGTACTACAATTAAGTAACAGCCATTAATCTTGGTCCTATATCTAAGTAACAGCCATTAATCTTGGTCCTATATTTAAGTAACAGCCATTAATCTTGGTACTACAATTAAGTAACAGCCATTAATCTTGGTCCTATATCTAAGTAACAGCCATTAATCTTGGTCCTATATTTAAGTAACAGCCATTAATCTTGGTACTACAATTAAGTAACAGCCATTAATCTTGGTCCTATATCTAAGTAACAGCCATTAATCTTGGTCCTATATTTAAGTAACAGCCATTAATCTTGGTCCAATATCTAAGTAACAGCCATTTAACTTGGTCCTATATTTAAGTAACAGCCATTAATCTTGGTCCTACATCTAAGTAACATCCATTAATCTTGGTCCTATATCTAAGTAACAGCAATTAATCTTGGTCCTATATCTAAGTAACAGCCATTAATCTTGGTCCTACATTTAAGTAACAGCCATTAATCCTGCTCCTATATTTAAGTAACAGCCATTTAACTTGGTCCTATATCTAAGTAACAGCCATTAATCTTGGTTCTATATTTAAGTAAGTCATTAATCTTGGTCCAATATCTAAGTAACAGCCATTTAACTTGGTCCTATATCTAAGTAACAGCCATTAATCTTGGTCCAATATCTAAGTAACAGCCATTTAACTTGTTCCAATATCTAAGTAATAGCCATTAATCTTGGTCCTATATCTAAGTAACAGCCATTAATCTTGTTCCAATATTTAAGTAATAGCCATTAATCTTGGTCCTATATTTAAGTAACAGCCATTAATCTTGGTCCTATATTTAAGTAACAGCCATAAATCTTGGTCCAATATCTAAGTAACAGCCATTTAACTTGGTCCACTTTTTCAGTAACAACCATTAATCTTGGTCCTATATCTAAGTAACAGCCATTAATCTTGGTCCTATATTTAAGTAAAAGCCATTAATCTTGGTCCTATATCTTAGAAACAGCCATAAATATTGGTCCTACATTTAAGTAACAGCCATTTAACTTGGTCCACTTTTTAAGTAACAGCCATTAATCTTGGTCCTTTATTTAAGTAACAGCAATTAATCTTGGTCCTATATCTAAGTAACAGCCATTTAACTTGGTCCACTTTTTAAGTAACAGCCATTAATCTTGGTCCTATATTTAAGTAACAGCCATTAAACTTGGTCCTATATCTAAGTAACAGCCATTTAACTTGGTCCACTTTTTAAGTAACAACCATTAATCTTGGTCCTATATCTAAGTAACAGCCATTAATCTTGGTCCAATATATAAGTAACAGCAATTAATCTTGGTCCTATATCTACGTAACAGCCATTTAACTTGGTCCACTTTTTAAGTAACAACCATTAATCTTGGTCCTATATCTAAGTAACAGTCATTAATCTTGGTCCAATATCTATGTAACAGTCATTAATCTTGGTCCTACATCTAAGTAACAGCCATTTATCTTGGTCCTATATTTAACATACACATGTACTCAAATTTAAAATCTTTAGATTTTCACATTATCTATTTTTTTGTTTTCATAACACTTCTTTAAACTGCAACTAGAGTTATTTAACATAAATTTATCAATAATTGAAACAACTGATTATACCATAATTTTTGTTTTTTCTGCCACAATAATATCTCCGAGAGGTAATCTGGCAGCACCAAGCAGCACATCTTTAGATAACTGTTTATCTCTGTTCCATACCTCAACTAGTAATGGTACCCTGGAATGAAAATGTTAAATTACAATTTCAAAAATATAAATATATATCAACCTGGAAAACTTAAGTAAGAAACTATTAGGTATTTATTGACGAGAGACATTGCATGACACGGAGAGATTGTATTACTGTATCAATTTTATCACCTAATTTACAGTGCAGGAACATAATAAACCGACATATTTTTATATTAACCCAGTGTAATATCACTACTAATTCATCACTTTGTATTTTGTAATTATAAATGATGTTATTTTGAGGCATTACGTCATACGATGACTGACGGAACCTAATATGCAAAATTTGTTCTTCTTCCTAGTAGAGGTAATCTGAAAAAATAAATGGTAAATGTATCAATTTTCTGAGTTATGTGATGAAAAAGAATCTTACATTCATTATTGAATTTATTATACTTTTTCACAAAATGATATGATGCTTGGCATAATACATTTTTGCCAACTTCCTTAAATAAATTTGATAATAAACTAGGACTTGTGTAGATAACACTTTTTATTTAGAGTTAAATAAACATGGAAATGAAAGATTGAAAAAAAAAACTTCTTGCCAACATAAAGAGTTTTTTCAAGGAAAGTTATAATTTTTATTTAAATACATTTATTGCTTACCTAAGAAATGTTTCTTGAAGCTGTTGCATGTTACATGCAAAGTCGAAGGCACAGAACGACTGGGGCAGTAGAACTTCTGTCCCCTTCCTAATCTCAACAGGGGGGTGGGTCAGGATTGGGGCAGCACTTCCGAAAAATGGGTAGGTGTATCTGAAATAAGAAATGGGTAGGTGTATCTGAAATAAGAAATGGGTAGGTGTATCTGAAATAAGAAATGGGTGTATCTGAAATAAGAAATGGGTAGGTGTATCTGAAATAAGAAAGGTGTACCTGAAATAAGAAATTTATGTAATTTAAAGCATGAAAGAATAATACACTGTCATCACTTCCACCCATCTAGTGCAGTACCAAATAACAGTTTTGGGGTAGAATATTGCCAAATTTTCCATGTTTACATGTTAAAAAGAAAATACTGTGAAATCATTAATTTTTGTAGAGTACTTATTTTCCATCCACTCATAGACAGGTACGTGTGCTGCGAGATGTGTTATAATTTACTGTACTGTGTGTGTATTTTAATCAAATGTCAGAGGTGCTAAAAATAGACCGTTACCTTGAGGCAAATTGTTATTCAATTGAAACAGTTTAAACAATGCAACATATTTTTACGCTAAGAACAGGCCTTAAACATTGTAAAAAAAGTGTTAAAACATGTGTAATGCCAGTATGCGCCCATACAAAGAAAACTGAAACACAAGTTTCTACAGAAGTAATATCCTTTATTTAGTGGTATTTTTTATTTCATTTCTTTTCATTTTATTGTTTATTTTTATGATCAAATATATGGCGATATAGGACAGGTGTACTTTTATTCACAACCACTTCTCCTTTCCTAGTACCTTGATTGGTTGGAATGAGATTTAAAATTATACCATACATTTATTTTCATATCAAACCTGGTTTCAAATAGTTTTGATCATAAGATGCTAATTGCCAAGGTCTGATTCCCAAGTGCTGCACTCACCTGGCTATTAAGCCACCATGTCAGCATAGATATACTGCTTTCTTTTGTATAAATTAACTTTTTTCTCCAAATAAAAATCCTGAGACATACTGTGTTTGACATAGACAAATCTTTAAATTGTTTAAGTTATAACACAAGCAGAAAAACAGCTTCACCAAATCTTGCACTTTGGGGCCTCCCTCAACCTAACCTATTATCTCCAACCAAGCTATATGGCCATATAAGTAATTGGTTAACCCTAAGTAGAAACAACATTTTGTAGCACATAATGTCAAAACTATTAACCAACCTTAAGAAAATAAATTGTGTGGTATTATTGTCTGTACTCTTCACGCTGCGTAAGTCTATGGAAAATGAAAAATGATGAGACTGGGGTGGGATGGCCACATGGTGTTGTGTTGTAGATGTGCCGCTATCTGAAGGACCCATGTGAGGTGATGGTTGAGACGGGCCCGCAGACGTCTTCACATGAGTTTGGTCATCACTACCAGACTTCTTCTTTTTTCCTGAACATATAAAATAATCATTCCAGTGCAGAAATATTTAAAACCAAAGACAGAAGATGATCATGATTATATACTATTAAGGATGAAATACATCATTATATTATATATCAGGCTTCTCCGCAGGTCATTTTAGCACAGGGGCAACCCAGCTCTCGGCTATCGGAAATGATATTCCCCTAGCATTTGAATTCTTTTATAAAATTTTGCAAATTTTACTTTCCTCTTAATCATTATTGTTCTTTCAATATTTCTCATTTTAATGATGACTTCAACTGATTAATTTAAGTTTAACTAGTGAAATATATTTCAAAGAGTGCCTTACACAGCGTTTGAAAATGTGTTTAAGGTGTTTATGCGCTCTAACCCCTTTCTGTGGAGATCTCCTAGGCCTTAAATATAATATAATTTGTTTATTGCTTCCGAATGACTTACAAGAGGTCACAAAATCTTTTTACCCAACTACCCCTTCAACCTTCCCTCAAAAGATGTTTAAAGATAAAAAAAAATATTGTTCATAGTCTGCTTCATCTAGGCTCTGTACCAAAAACAATTTACCTACCTACCCCCACCCCGTAGTGATCGGAAGCATAAAACTTTTTTAAGGCTGGCCCCAGGTACTGAACTCTTTTTCTGGTGGTGTTATTTATGTCAGGTTGGGATGCATAAAATATTCAATTCAAATTTATATCAAACCCCTCTTATTATTATGTTTCTCTACAAAATTCAATGATATCAAATAATAAAACATCAGTAGCATACTTTGAGAAGAATATATAGATGAGTCAATTTTTGTACTTTTTGAGACTGTTCATGGTTTTGTGATGATGTTTAACTTAGTAATAAGACTTGTACCATAAACCTATTACTGCCATTGCATCAGTATATATAATCAATAAAGATAACGAAGTATTGAACATACTCTCTTTATGCTTGTCTTCTTCCAGACTGCTGACATTTTCCTGCGTTGCCTGCTCGAAGTCATCATCATACTCTTCCTCAGATCTGTCTTGATCAGGTGATGGAGGTCCCTCCAACTGCGGGGACTTGGGTCTAGGTTTGGGGGGCTTCTCCTTGCCTGGAGAGCCTTTGTTAGTGTGAGGTTTACTTCGATGGACTGGAGTTTCCATGGTGGGTGATCTGATTGGTGATGGATGGCCTTCCTTCACTGGCGTCCGCATTGCCTGGAATACAGTAACAGCCAACAGACGTCACAAAATACTTCTGTGTCAATATATGACAAAAAAATAGGTAACTGAACTGATATTTGCGAACACAAAATGACTCATTTATATGTTGACATGACATAAAATATCATTCATTTATTGATTCATTGAACTGATGTACTTACCGGTATTTTTTGATAACTTGCTATGAAACTACTTTATTTAAGATAAAATAACATTTGTTTTTGAATGTGTTTAACAACCTTTTAAACACATTGCAGGTTATACTCATGTATACAGAAAGTATATTTATACAAATCAAGTGTTACTAGTGGAGAAAGATCTCAGAACCAGTCTGAGTATAACCATCTTCCTTCCCCACACTAGCATATTTGCTATGCAGATTACATGTTAAAAAAGTTTCAAATAGTTGTTTAATGTAAGAATGGGCAAAACTAGAAGTTGTAAAGATGCCTGTTCGGTCTATACAACTCACCATGTCCTCCTTTCTCAGAACGATTGACACCCCAACTACAGGTGACAGGCCTGTAGGTACAGCTGACATCTGTTGCTTGGTTCGGTTTGGTGGTACAAGCTGAAATATATACAGATTTAGACACTGTATCTTGTGTTTGTACATGGCTACATACAATGTATCAACATTAAATTCAAATTTCCTTTTGTACCACAACAAAGTATCAATAAATGAAATGAACAGATTGATAATGTTTTAATAAATCTATGTTACATTACATGAATGTAAAAACATATTTCATTAATGCATAAAATAACAAGCTTTATACCACCACAAGCTTGAAGACAACTGACTTTTTCATATTGCCACTATTAAATATTAAACTTGCCTTCATAAATTATTTCAGAAAAGTATTTATGATGCAACTTTTTTAATGACCAAAGAGCATTATTTTTGCCCTTAAAATAATAAGATAAAATAGTTTTACCACAAGATTTCCAATTTTGCTCTTTAAAGTGAATACCAGAAAAAAAATCCATCTCAGGCAGATCTCAAAATGCACTTTATTGAATGTAACTTTAATATCAATAATTCATTGGTATGAAATTTATTTTCAAGGTAAATAAAAATATGTTTGCTTGATTCTCCGATGTAGTGCATGTCCCTTCATCAGTCCGCAGTCAGAATCTGACATTTATTGTTGGTTTTACTAACCTCAAATGAACCTTCTATAGAGACAGGCTTCATGTAAATCTCGGTGCTGTTTTTCTTCAGTAATGTGTTTAAAGGTACTTCAGCTCTGCCCAGTGATTGCTCACCACAGCATAAGTGCACCTGTAATAAATAAGGGGCATAGTCTAAATACACAACTCCTGTTGTACCACAGATAAAATCACTAGAATGAAAATAATTCTTAACATTTATGAAATGAAAATCTAGATAGAGCTTAATGAATTAATCTAGGCAGGTTATGTGATAGCATGCCATCCTTCAGAAGGAATGTTAAGCCATTGGCACTGTGTGCAGGGAGAGCCATACCCTGCACATATCAAATATCTCATTGAATATCATGTTAGCAGTCACTCAAATGCCCAGAAACGCCATAAGAAACAAGCATATCAACAATACTCCAGGGGTCCTATTTGGCCAAATGGTCTAAGGTGCTGTTGTCTGAAGACCACTTACATCTCATTCCAAAAACTGTGAGAAAGTTTGCCAGTTACTTGTGAAAGGACAGTGGTTCTACTCAGATACATTTTGAGGTTTTCCTCCACCAATGAAACTGGACATGCCATATATAAAAATACATAGTCTGTCATTTGTTGATACTAATTGCATTAAACCCATTCAATACTCTAGAATTAGTCCTGCACTTGAAAGGGACAAGAAAACATTTTACCTGCAGCCCGGGTTGGCTGGCCAAGAACATTCTGATGGCTTCAACACTGCTCCGTAATCTTACTGAAGCCCTCTCAGCAGGGAATGCCGGGTTGATGAGGTCATGGAATGCTTCATTTGTAACATCATTACCAAATAAGGAAAAATAGAACCAATACCCTGCACCAGTCGGCAAGGCTTGAGTGCTGGTATCAACTGCAAATGAAATGCCAAAATTTACAAATATATTCTAGACATCTATAGGACACGATATAATGATAATTAAAATTTATGATTTTGTTTAATTTTACAACAGAAATTGTATTTTTCTTCATATCACACAGAAAAGCCTTTGTACAAATAGACTTTAATGCAACAAGGAAAACAGATAAACACTGCGGATGCGGGCAGTCCAAAAACATTGTAAAACAGAAATAAAACTGCGATGCTGGGGACATGTCCAAACACTGCCGCTGGGCAGTAAAATGTAAAACAGATAATACTGCCGATGCTGGGCAGTCCAAACATGTAAAACAGATAAATACTGCCGATGCTGGGCAGTCCAAACATGTAAAACACATAAATACTGCCGATGCTGGGCAGTCCAAACATGTAAACCAGATAAACACTGCCGATGCTGGGCAGTCCAAACATGTAAAACAGATAAACACTGCCGATGCTGGGCAGTCCAAACATGTAAAACAGATAAACACTGCCGATGCTTGGCAGTCCAAACATGTAAAACAGATAAACACTGCCGATGCTTGGCAGTCCAAACATGAAAAACAGATAAACACTGCCGATGCTTGGCAGTCCAAACATGTAAAACAGATAAACACTGCCGATGCTGGGCAGTCCAAACATGTAAAACAGATAAACACTGCCGATGCTGGGCAGTCCAAACATGTAAAACAGATAAACACTGCCGATGCTGGGCAGTCCAAACATGTAAAACAAATAAATACTGCCGATGCTGGGCAGTCCAAACATGTAAAACAGATAAACACTGCCGATGCTGGACAGTCCAAACATGTAAAAGTGACATAACTCTTGACAAAAGAACACAAGGAAAATATGTACATATCAACTCAATGTCTAAAATGCAGGAGTATGGGTCACAAAAATATGTGAACATGAAAAGTGTATACCACTCTTGTTGAAATTTATTTTTAGACAGAATGAAGATTATTTTTATGTGGATATCCACTAGAAGCTTGTACTGTCCACATAGTTTCATCTGATTCAAATAAAAAGAGCAGGAGTTGAAAGTCAAAATATTTTGTGAACACGGACGATTATAAAACATTAAGTTATGGCATTTGAGAAACATTGTAGTAGTAGGTATTATCTTTAACATCAACCAAGTAGGCAGTTCTGGAGGGACAAAATCTCCATTCTTAAATCACATGTGTGAAGCTAATTTTACATACTTGTGCAAGATTTGTAGCTGTTGCTATGGTGACTGATAAAACAAACTGATCGCTGCACTGTTTGGCAGGTCCGAGTTGATAATATCCTTCTTCTTCATTCAAGATTGGTTTGAGAAGTCTTGAGTCCTGATCCCTGACTGGTATATCCTCAACCACTGTAAATACAGACAAGTGAGTCAAAGGTCACAGAAACTAAAGAAAGCTGTTTATGCCAGATGTCTGTTGGATGTTTATGCCAGATGTCTGTTGCATGTTTATGCCAGATGTCTGTTGGATGTTTATGCCAGATGTCTGTTGAATGTTTATGCCAGGTGTCTGTTGGATGTTTATACCAGATGTCTGTTGAATGTTTATACCAGATGTCTGTTGGATGTTTATACCAGATGTCTGTTGAATGTTTATACCAGGTGTCAGATGTCTGTTGGATGTTTATGCTAGATGTTTTTTGATGGTTATGTCAAATAATGAGCATTTAATTTTGCTGGATGCTTATGTCAGATATACAACATACAGGGCTTCTAAAATTGCTGTTTTTTCAGTTTTTGGACTGATTTCTGCTGTCCAAAACTGGTTTTCTTTTCAAAATTCGATAAAATATCTATCCAGAGTCGTATAAAAATCATATAATTGCCCTTTACTGTACTTTTCCGACTTGGGCAATATCAGTATCCAATAGTTTGGTCACCTGCGGTGAAATTGGTTACAATGGTGATTCTTTCACATGACTTCTGGTACATACGGCACTTTCGGTTCAATTTCCCAAATAATCGAGCATTTTTAATTGAATGAAAATTGTTTAGTAAAGCAAAAACATTATGTCAGTCATTAAAATGTACAAATTGTGATAAAGTAAATTATAAATAATAGAAAAATAAACTTGATATAGTTCTCTGTTAATTAATTAACAGAGAATGAACATGCTGCAGCTGGCATGGTGGATGGGGTATACATGTGGCATAATGTTAGACGATTTTAATGACTTTTTCAAAATAAGTGACTCTTACAGCAGTAAAAAACAACCTGGACTGATTTGCATTTTGAAATTTATGAAACCCTGATAACATATGTTGGATGTTATGCCAGAAATGGGTAATTTGCTGGATGTTTATATCAGACAGAGATAATTTGCTAGATGTTTATATCAGACAGAGATAATTTGCTAGATGTTTATATCAGACAGAGATAATTTGCTGGATGTTTATTGCTGGATGTTTATATCAGACAGAGATAATTTGCTGGATGTTTATATCAGACTGAGGTAATTTGCTGGATGTTTATATCAGACTGAGATAATTTGCTGGATGTTTTTATCAGACTGAGGTCATTTGCTGGATGTTTATATCAGACTGAGGTCATTTGCTGGATGTTTATGTCAGACAGAGGTCATTTGCTGGATGTTTATATCAGACTGAGGTCATTTGCTGGATGTTTATATCAAACAGAGGTCATTTGCTGGATGTTTATATCAAACAGAGGTCATTTGCTGGATGTTTATATCAGACCAAGGTCATTTACTGGATGTTTGTGTCAGATGTAGGTCATTTGCTAGATGCTTATGTCAGATGTAGGTCATTTGCTGGATGTTTATATCAGACATAGGTCATTTGCTGGATGCTTTTGTCAGACAGGTCATCTGCTGGATGTTTATGTCAGACAGACATCATTTGCTGGATGTTTATGTCAGACAGAGGTCATTTGCTAGATGTTTGTGTCAGATGTAGGTAGGGATGTCATGTTTACATGTGTAAACGGATCCATGTTTAAAAGCAATACATGTTTACTAATTTAATATCCGTTTACACTACCTCGACCCTAAACCCCAGTAAATTTGGTTTACTAGTACATTGATCGCTTGACGACTTAACATGCTGCTATTGAATATTTTGCAACCACCCTTGTGTGTTTCATGGCATTATTAATCATTATGACTGTGGAGTTAACGGAGTCAGAGTTATTTCAAAACTGCATTGTCATGAGTGACATGTCAGCCATTTGTTTTGCGAGTTATTTAAACATTTACAGTATATACTAGTAATAAGCTGTAAATAAAACTTAGATAATGCATTTACAAAACACTCAGGTTTAAACAATGTGTAAATGGAGGCATGTCATTTAATAGCGTTCATTTACAGAAATTTGTAAAAGTGACAGCCCTAGATGTAGGCCATTTGCATGATGTTTATGTCAGATAGAGGTCATTTGCTGGATGTTTATGTCAGAAAGAGGTCATTTGTTAGATGTTTATGTCAGGTAGAGGTCATTTGTTGGATGTTTATGTCAGGTAGAGGTCATTTGTTGGATGTTTATGTCAGATAGAACATTTAAAGGTATAATGATGAAAGATAAACTACTTACGTCTGGGAGGTGCATCTTTAGCTTTGAAGCTTGTATTTGTTTCTGGTGCACTTTTATCTTCATCTAAGTACAAACCAAGCCTTATCTCTGGCTTATTCTTCTGGTATTTGCTAAGTAATAATGGATACCACTTAGATGTCTGAAACACAGTCAACAATACTTAAAAACAATTACACCATCTTTCAAATATATAATGTTTACTTTTGAGTGTATTAAATGTAAAAATAATGCTGTATTAAAGTGAAAAATGGAAGTATTTTTTATATGTTCATGACATAATTATATATTAGTTTATGTTCCAATTATTTGTGTTTCAATATTGAGTCAAAGACTGGAAAATTTGAGTAATACAATTTACTTTGCTGAAACTCTGAAGGTATCAAGGTTCTAGGTTTATTCTTCATATATCCATATGTTGATTTTTTTATCTGTATGTTAATTTGTTGTTGTTTTTTCATTTCAAGTGAACCGGGAATCTTCTTTTCTGTTGGTGTCAAATAAACTACATGTATAATGTGCTGGTAGGCCGTTAAACCCCATTCATTCATTCAGTCAATGACTGAGGAAGACTGCCGTTAAATGATGGAAAACATTGCACTATAAAATTAATGTGCATAGATTTATAGGCGTATTATAGAATAAAACTTAGTTACACAGGGTCATGAAACAAATGTATAAAAAAATATACCAAGTGAATGTAAGTTAACTAACCTACATTGATTTATGAAAAAAAGAAATTCAAAAGCAAGAAAAAAATGGAAAAATAAACACCTGTTTGTTATGTGCAGATCTTAAATCCAAAACCACATATCCTATGGCCTCCTTCACAGACGAGGCTGTATCAACAGCATAACACTGTATTTTGATAGATGTCCGCTGTAATCTGTGCTGCTGGAGACCTTTCTTGTCCAACTCCCAAGCAAGTTCCTGTGTAAAGTCTGGCGCGTCTACATGGTCAACAGGGTCTGTAGACAGCAGTTCACCATCAAATTTGGCTTCTACTAATAGCTTGTGTCTTGGACGCTTTGGAAATTTTCTTCCTGTAAGTTTATTAAATAAATATAAAAATTGTGTAAAGTAGAATACATTCCCTGGAAATAGTAAAATGGGACTACTGTATGAATATATATTGGAGCTTCCACAGCGTTTCTTTTTCAAATATTTTCTGCTCTAAGACAATAATTGTATCAGCGAATAAAGATCGAAAAGGAATTCATTGCTAAAAATATCTATATTCATGCTGTCTTCTTCCAAATAAAGAACTGGGATCTTTCCAGATCATAAATAATTCAGTGATTAAAAACATGTAATGGCGATAACATACAACATTTCCAAATAGCTATTTACAATTAAAAGTATATACAATCTCTGAGTTCTGGTTGGGTCAGACAGATCACACTAGAAGGAGGGATCTTAACTTGTTCAGTGAGGTGGCAGACATAACTTTTAACAAAGGTCCAAGCATTATACCTACCATGAGGTCCATTACTGTAGACTGGAAAGGAGTACATAAGCTCTTATCAACTTAAAGCCACATAAAGCTACAGGACCAGACTCGGTACCCAGCTTCATCTTGAAAGCCGCTGCCACTGAACTAGCTCCTGTATTAACAAAGCTTTTCAGCTGTCTCTCGTCACTGGCTAAAATACCTATTGAGTGGAAGGATGCCTTAACAGTACCAATCTTCAAGAAAAGCAACAAAAACCAACCAACAAAATACAGACCAGCCTCTCTAACCTCTATCACTTACACAGATACCGCAAACGATGTTCATGTGAGACACAACTGATCTTGCCTCTTCAATAGCCAAAGGTAAACATGTCAATGTATCCTGCTAGATTTTGTGACTTGACTACTACACAGTAAGAGACAATACGAAAAAATGGATCAGCTCTTTCCTCAGCAAGTTATACTCAATGGAGTTAAACCAGAAACAGCCCAGGTTATGTCTGGAGTACCTCAGGGAACAGTCCTTTTCCCCCTTCTTTTCCTGGCATTCATCAATGACCTCCCTGACTGCATACACTCCTCACAGTCGAAGCTCCTCGATGACAGACTACTCTTTGAAGTAGTGGAGAGTATTACAGACTCTGACTTTCTCCAGAAAGACCTTACAGCCCTTGAAACCTTAGAAGAAACCTGGCAGATGAGCTTCAATCCCCCCAAATGCACAGCAGTGTTTTTTTCCACCATTTTGGGAAGATGACCCATACCCTTGGAACTGGGAATTTTAGCGGCATTTTCATTAACATTGGGAAATTTTTTTGCATTAAATATATTTATAAAAAGTGTACACTTGCTTATCAGGCCATTTAATTAAATAATCAATGTCATACTAAATTCAGAAGGGGGAAAACTTTCTTTATTTTATCAAGGAAGTATGGCAAGTTTCAATTTACATTTTTGAAGCTTTCAATTGGGAATTTTTACCATTCAATTGGGAAAAAAAGATACTATTTGCCATTGGGAATATGACCCAATAACGGCTATAAAAATGGCCGAAAAAAAAACACTGCACAGTGCTACAAATTGTCCCAAAGAACAGAAAGAGTGTCTTACACACCAACTACAAGCTGCATGGCCACACTTTAGAAGAGGAAGAAGCAAGTAAATACCTGGGAGTGACCATTACAAACAACTTTCAATGGGACAGGCACATCCAAAATGTGGTTGGTAAAGGAAACAAAACCCTTGGTTTCATCAGAAGGAACCTCAGAGAATGCACACCTCAAGTAAAATTAGCCACATACACTGCAATGGTTAGACCATCACTGTAGTATGCATCCACTGTTTGAGACACTTCTAACCAAACA